>JAYRCH010000022.1:1200000-1788299 GCA_037179445.1 Phengaris alcon alcon | reverse complement strand
GTCGAAATTTCCAGAACTGAAGCGAGCAAACCAATAACAGGTGGTGTGTTGGTTTGTAGTGTTAGCTCCGTAAACGTCGTTGATGTTGCGTGCCGCTTATGCCGTGTTGCTGCCACGACGGTACTCATATTCCATAATTACTCGAATTTTTAACGTATCCATGATGACGAAAAAGCTTGAAATGCGATGAAAATGTAACACTAATCAATAAACAAATGACTACTTTTGAAAAAAGAATTCCATGTTTTTAAAATAAAATTAATTTGATATTAGAATTCTTAGCCAAACAAAAATTATTTTGATTTGAAATGGCCAGTACTGCAGAACGGCAATTTCATAGGTAAAGACCTATTAATATTAGTGTAATAGATAATGGTAGAGATTAGCCCCCTTACTAATAAAACTATTTACACAACGGATAACTTAAACAAGGTTGCTGTCTTTGTCTGCTACGTTGGAAATGTCACATGATAGAAAAGGATAGCAACGTTGTGCAAGTTATCCGTTGTGTAAATATTTTTATTAGTAAGGGGGTAGGTATTTATCTACCTAGTACTCTATCTAGTAACTAATCAATAATGTCTCATTTACCGCTTTACGGAAATAACCCATATCCCAGTATAAAGGTAGCCTTCCGATGCGCGCGACGCGCGACGCAAGACCGCGACCCGAGACCGAATTAGGGTCGCGGAGCCACTGCTTAGTGTGAATTTATATCACAGAATACATAATAGTACATTTATATAGAGCACTAAACAATCCCCGCGACCCGCGACCGGTGAGCGTAGCCAGAGAACCAGGGTCTTTAGTCAAGATGCATTCGATAATTTCGACAGCTAACTTGGAAATCATAAATGTATTATGTATTTGAGATAAGTCATCGCTAAGTGACATATCGCTTGCAATGCCTTATGTCAAATCCCGTATATTTTGTTTTCGAACTTCGTCGTCACAATTATCGAATGCATCTTGACTAAAGGCCCTGATTCGCTGGTTTGCTGGTCGTGGTCGCATAGATCGGAAGGCTACATTTAGACTTATTTATCATACTTGGGTTCTATCACAAATATTTAACGTTCCAGCCCGCACCATCCGCTCCATGGGTACCTTCGCGCGCGCCTCCCTGCTGCTGGGCAGCTTCGAGGCCCCAGCCATCTCCTATCCGCTGCAGGAGGCGGAGGTCACGTGCAACTACATCACCAACAGCTACTGCCCGCTGATGGAGGGCGAGGTGGTGCAGTACCGGCTGAACATGTTCATTGAGGCCTTCTTCCCCGTGGTAAGTGAAGCCTTAAGCTGATCGCACATATCACAATATAAATAATATCCAGTAGCGGAACTCAGCCGTGTCCTTGAAATTTTTTACCTACGATTGAGCGTCGCCGAGCTGAGCGCTAGGGCTGTTACGTCTACAAAGAAGGCGTTGACTGTGCGCAAGTGAGAAGGGAGACTTCTCCTCGCGCGCCGGGCCCCTGAAAAGGGCCTTTGGGCGGGGAACCAATGCCAGGGGCAAGCCCCTCTAATTGGGGTGGGATGACGCGCCCAGCACGAATACTGGGCGCACAGCATCGGTTTTAGGGGAAGACCCCCCGCGGCAGAACGCGGGGGAAACCCGTGGGGGGGGCACCGCAAATTCCAAGGGAATGACGTGTGCCAATCCAGGCCCGACCAAGACCGGCGGTCGGCTCCAAACGGCGCGTGGGGGTCCCGACCCGGGGGTCGGGAAACGTGTATGGGTCCACTCCCTCACGCGCCGTGTTTACCGGACCGCGGAACCAAGCGACCTGGGGAAAGGGGAAGGTAGCTTCCGATTCCCGACTTGTGGTGTCGGGGTGGAAGGTGCACCAAGGGGGCGACGGGGTGGCAAGAGGGCTGCCACTCCGACAGGCCCCAGGTGAATTTAGAAGGCAGCACCGGTAGGTTTTATTTTCTACCGGTGCAAGGGGAGAAGGGGGGACAGCGATCCAGCGGTGAATGGAGCGCTGTGACAAGCGCCTCGGTGGGGCGCACGTCGTTGCACCGAAACTCCTCCTCTTCGGGGGCGTGGAGGCGCGTCCTTGCGCCTAAGCTCCTCCTCTTCGAGGGTGGGGTGGCGCATCAGAGCGCCGGGGCTCCTCCTCTTCGGGGGTGGCGGGGCTCCGTTGAGTCAGCCGGGGGGACAGCGTCCCTCGGCAGTATATGGCGGTCGGGCGGGCGGGCGTGCCAGGGCGCCAGGTCGGTCAGCTCGACCAGGCGCGAGGCATCCGCTCGCGCGAACAGGTTTGTGGCGAGCCGGGCCACAAAGGCCTCCACGCTCTCCATCCTGAGATCCCTCTCAATGGTGGAGTTGCGGACGTACCAGGGGGCGCCCGCGACGTAGCGCAGCACCTGGTTCTGGGCTCTCTGCAGCGACCTCTTCTGGGGTGCAGAGAGCAGATGGTGCCACGCAGGTGCTGCGTAGGTGAGGCGGGACCTGATATATGTTTTATACAAGGCCGTCCGCATGTTGAGGGGGATCTGAGGAGAAGAGAAGGCGGGGTGCAATTGTGCAGTGGCCGATTTGGCCATCGACACTGCGTGCTGGCGCTGGGCGACCATGGAGAAACGGCGATCTATGATGACACCTAGATATTTCGCCGTTCTCCCCCATGGTATCTCGGCGTCTCCGATCTTCAGAGGCGCTGGAAACCCCGTTCTCGTGGTGACGGCGAGCGCCTGGGACTTACCTGCATTCACAGACAGTCGCCAGTTGCTCAGCCAGTCAGGGAGAAGGTCCAGCGTCCTCTGAAGCTTCAGGGCGGCGTGGTCGGGTGTCAGCGAGCTGGTTATAAACGCCGTGTCATCGGCGTATAACGCTGTGGTGGTGCCAGGGTCTTTAGGGACGTCGCTGGCATAGAAGTTGTACAACCCCGGAGAGAGCACGCTGCCCTGAGGGACACCGGCGGTGATGGGGCGCTCTCCGGAGAGGACACCGTCGATCCGCACCTGGAAGGTGCGTCCAGAGAGGAATGACGCTAAAAGCCTTACCAGAGGGGATGGGACGTTGGCTCGGATGAGCTTGAAGAGCAGACCTTCATGCCAAACACAGTCGAACGCCTTTTCCATGTCGAGGAAGACTGCGACCGAAGATTCTTTCTTGTTGGCCGGAACGGACAGGTGGTGGATGACTCTTACCAGCTGAAGAGTGGTGCTCAGTTCCGACCTAAAGCTGAATTGGTCCTTGCGAGGAGGGAGGTGGGGGGCAAGATGCTTGAGAAGAAGGAGTTCAAAAGTTTTGGAAAGGGTTGAAAGGAGGGTTATGGGGCGGTAGCCCTCTGCCCTTCTCAAGTTTTTATGAGGTTTGGGGATAGTTATAATTATCCCCAACTTCCAGGTAGTAGGAAAGTGGCCGGTCCTGACGATTCCGTTATACAGACGGGTCAGGGCGGCCACCGTCCTAAAAGGTAGGTGTCGAAGGGCAGAGTTGGGAATGCCGTCTGCTCCGGGGGCCTTTTTGGGTTTGAGGCGCGATAGGGTTTTCTGAACCTCCCTCGGAGAGAAGGAGAAGGAAGGAGGGGAGGAGGGAGAAAGTAGAAACACCTTTACCTCCTCGGAGACCAACCTGGCGTGGTCCGCTGCGGTCGTTGGCAGTGGAGAAAACTGGCGCTCGAGGTGTTCGGCATGAATCTCTGCTCTATCCTCTGCACGGTACCTTAAGTTCCCGTCGGGGTGGAGCAGCGGGTAAACGGGGGCAGTGGCTCTAGTAAGGCTGCGGCAAAAGCGGTGTAGGGAGGGCCAGTCCTCTCCCGCCTCCTGGATGCGTCGGGTCCAGTTTTCCGCATTGAGGAGCTCCAAGTGAGATCTTACCTCTGCGGTGAGGCGGTTGAGCTGCGTCTTTATTGCTGGGCATCGTGAGAGCTGCCATCGTCGTCGCAGGCGCTTCTTTTCGGCGATCAAGACCGTTAGGTGGCGGGGTAGGGGGGGCCGCTTGTGTTGGCGGCGGGTGGGCGGCTGGGTAGCCGCATCCATTGTAGCTGCAATCGCCCCGGTGAGCTGCACCGTCATAGATTCGACGGTTTCTGCAGAATTCACCGGGAAATTTGGTGTGTTTTCGTGCAGCTGCAAGGCGAAGGCGTCCCAGTCGCGGACTGGGTAAAGGGGAAGAGGTGGCACACTTGCCGGAGAAGCTCGGACTATGGCCAGGACCGGAAGGTGGTCTGAGCCATGTGCCATGTCCAGTACCTCCTGGTGGAGGTCGCCTGCGACGCGGTATGTAATGGCGACGTCTAAGACGTCTGGTGAGTGCGAGGGATTCTCCGGGTAGTGGGTGGGGGTGTAAGTACCCACCACCGTATACCCAGCCTGCACGGAGTCGGCGAGCAGACGTCTGCCGTCCGCATCTGGCGTGCGGGAGCCCCATTCGGGGTGTTTACAATTTAGATCTCAGGCAATCACAGTCGGCTCATCTGATATGAGCCTGTGGATGTCGGAGATATCTAAATGTGATCCCGGGGGCTTATAGCACGCGTATATGCGAGTGCGGTGGGTGCCGAGTGCCACTTCGATGCCCAGCGCATAAAGGGATGACACCGCGGGGGTTGGGAGGAGTTGGTGGAGGAGCCTCCTGCCGACCAAGACAGCGAGGCCTCTGCACACTCTATCTCCTCCAAGGTAATCCTGCCTGTAAATGATGTACCCAGGGATATAAAAGCGGTCTGGGGGGGAGAGAAGGGTTTCGCTAAGGAGAGCAATATCAATCTCATACTCCCGAAGGAGGAGACGGAACGAGGCTACTTTCCCGCGGACCCCTCGGACGTTCCAATGAACAATTTTTAATGCGTGTGGGGCGTGGGAAGCCATTTGGATATTAGTTTCGCGGCGAGGGAGGCCCCTTCAGGGAGGGCCGACAGGAGGGTTTTAAAAATATCATCCCCGGCCTGGATTTTAGAGAAGATATCCATGGCCAGGGAGAAGAGAGCGTAGATCAGCTCAGCGGTGGATTCGGGGGCCTCGGGGGCCTCTCTCCTGGAACGACGTTGAGCGGGTGGCGGGGCGATTGCTGGCAGGGTGGCGGCGGCTGCTGCTGGGTCAGCTGGTTTGGTAGTAACCTCAGCCACTTCAGTAGTTTTAGTGGCCGTCGGAACTTTTCGTGATGCACGGGAGGTGCGCGGGGGGCGTGGGGTGCGCTGTGGTAGGGGGGGGGCCGACAGAACGGCATCGGCGATTGGGAGCGGGAGTGCAAGGGGCTCGTATTCGGAGTCCGTTGCTGCCGCAGAGGTGGCTCCGGACTTGGGGCCCTTCTTCTTCTTCGTCCTTTTCCTGGTCCTCTTCCGCACAGAGGGGGTGGGGACTGTGGATGACGAGGGGCGGGGGGTGGGGTCGTTTGCCACGGCCATGAGAGATGTGGCCGAAGGCGGTGGGGGGGGGGGGGACCTCTTTCTCCGTAATGGGAGGGTCGTGGCTTACACGGTGGGAAGCGCGATTGGTGCGGGCAATAGGGCCCGCACGGCGATTCCGGGACTCCCGTTTAAAGACCGGGCAGAGCTTGCTGTTGGCCGGGTGGGCCCCCTTGCAGTTAAAGCAGGTGGGCGGTTCGGTGATTGGGCGGGGGCAGTCAGCTGTGTGCGCAAGTGTCGCGGCACAAATAACTTAAACTCATAAGTCGTTCAATGTCTTGGCGGCGCGGCGTGCGGCGTGCTCTCTACACTCTCTACACTCCATGCTTCTGCTATTTGAGGTTTCATAAGCGGCCACGTAAATGATGTGTATGTATGCGTGCACCGATTTGTGCGGTCTAGTATGAAGATAGTCTACTGTACATTATTTGCATTGTGGTTATATCCTACTTTTAATGGAATAGGTAATAAATTTAATTCAACATTTGGCATCAGAAAAGTTGAGATACAATATTGTATGGGTCTTTTAAAATATACCTAAGTCTTAACCTAAATTTTGTAGGAAGTTTTGCAGTATTCACATTCGTTTTATGAAGTGAAACTTGGTAGGGGAAAATCTTATGGGTTAGCGTCACTGACATGCTCATGACTGGCGCATGCGCAACAGCCGTATGCTGTGCGCATTAGGCGCTGTTTTAACCGATTTCCAAGTTTTTTTGATGTATAGGGTATAATTTCAAATTGATCCTTTTGACATCAAATCCCATTATCAGGTCGTGGTGACCTGATAATGGGATCCATGAGGAATCGAGGAAACTCCTCAAAATTTATATCGACGCATATGGTGATTTCGAGTTTTCCTGAAGAAGTCCAATTTTCTGAAGTAGCATAATGCTACCAAAAAATAAGATTTTGCACCCTGCAAAAGTACTGAACAGAACTCCTCAGTCTTTATAGATGCGCGTTTGGAAATTTGAACATTGTTTACATAACTGAAAGCATATGCCACTATGTAACTTATAGTAATCATCATCATCATCTTATTTACAATACCTAATGGAAGCTTGGCGCGTACTTAATTATACATTCGGTCGTTTATTTCAAATGTTCTTAAAATGTATTAATAATAATTTAACACATATCACTAAGAAGGGAAAAATTATTAGATTTAAACAAAAAAAAATCAACTGACTTTCAAAGTAAAAATACATAAAATAGTATGAAATAAATCTTATTTTATAAATAATTCCACTTTTAAATTCGGCTAAAATTTTAACTATTTCTCTACTCAATCTTATTAATTTTGAAGTAGGTACCAGCAAATTTGAACGTGAGTTCTATAAAATATTGCAGGATATTGTTTGGGCTGATACCGACTTCAAAATTCAGAAGATTGAGTAGATTGGTTATTGATTATGTATAAGTAATTGATTGATTCAAATAGTTAAAATTTTAGCCGAATTAATGTATGGGTGAAATCTCGTGCGTTCACGTTAGCTGACGTATTGTGCAACATAAGTGATGTTAAGGACAGCGGCCTCGTAACGTAAAACATGAGTGAATTTAAATGTGAACGATAAACGCGTAATTAAAAACAGTACATAAAACTATAATAGTGAATACTCAGTGACTATATGTATAGATTTATATGGCATCAGTGTGTAAAAGTCGTGTTAAATGGTGTTTTATCAAGTGCAGGTTATTTTGCTTATATATTTTTAACTAAAGCTAATTTTAACGTAGCCTTTTTTTATTTATATGAATAAACATAATACCTAACGTGTAGCGTAACGATTAAGATTATATAATAAAGGGTTAAGTAGTTATTAAGAAAATAATGGTAAAAATATAGAACATTTCTTATATGGTAAGCTTTAAGTTGTAAATATCTTTTTTATAGAATAAGATCCCTAGTATATAAGGATGTATGTATATGGTCATGGCAATAAAGAATTTCACACAATGCGTTTGCTTCACCTGGCTCATGAAAAATAGGGAAAATTATGGAAAATAGCCGTATAGAGAGGTAAAAGTGAGATGGCAAATCGGCCCGAAAGAGGCGTACGGGCGGGGCTCTCTATACGGCATTGCCATGAGCCACGTAAGCAAAGCGAAAAAAGTGAAAATCGTTCTCCTCAAATAGTGTTTTATTATCGCCCGGCTCTGCCCAAATCGGTGTAACCTTGCTATCTTCGAGTCTAATCTGAGCCGGCGGTTGAAACCCTGTGGAATTATACAGTTCCCTACAAGTGATGTATATATCTTATTAATAGCAAATGTTCTAAATTTTCACTTCTATCGGCAGTCCCTATAACTGCCATTTTTTTTTAAATGTAACAATGCTAATGTTTTTTGGATTACCATCAAATATCAACCTAGACCTTTCCAGATAACGTTTATTTAGAACTACTGGGAAAAACACTCAATCCTTTTTCTTGTTATTTCTAGTTTCTACTCTCGCATAATTCAGTATCTTCTGGAAATGCTTAAAATATTTTTTTTGATGATAATGTAGTGTAGTAGATTCTTTGTTGATAACGTAGTGTAGTGTGAGCTTGTTTGTTGAATAAATGTTATTATTATTATTAAATATATCCAATATTTCCAGGGCACGAACGCCAACGTGGAGTTCTTCGTGACGGACGAGAACTCTCTGCCGGTGTTTTGTCTGCGGATGGGCATCAGAATCATCAGTCCGGTTGACGCTCTGGGCGGCGCAGTCAACGGAACTTCCGACATAATATGACTTTGAGGAGATTTTCAACTTCATTGTTTAAGTATTTGAGAATGTTACGTTTTATACTGTTAAAATCTATCAAAATATGTTTACAAAAAAAACAATTCTTAGTTATTGATACCCTTTATTTTTAAATGTATTCATTTACGAGCACATACTTTGCAACTGACATGATATCGAAGGCGAATTAGAAAAGTTCTAGAAAAATGTTACAATGCTTGTACTCGACTCGACTCTATCCCCCTTACTAATAAAAATATTTACACAATGGATAAGCTATACAAGGGTTTGTCCTTGTCTGTCAAGTAACTTTTCCAACGTATAAGACAAGGACAAAACATTGAATAGCTTATACTCTGTGTAAATATTTTTATTAGTAAGGGGGTTTAGCCTATTAAGTTTATGTAAAAAATTTAGGCGGCCTTACAAATAATTTACCCCCGATATTCATCTCTCAATATTATGCCACAGTAAAATAAATCACACGTATTAGTATATCCTTTGTCGGTGGGGCTTATCTCGGATACCCCTAATATGGGATGACATATTTGCCTTCATACTCGCGCACAATGTGCCGACGACGTTCCGTGCGGGTGCCGCTTGCACCGACGCGACGTGTAACTTAAAGCCAGTGCAATCATAATAATATACATAGATCAATGATTGGTCTCGGCGCTCGACTAGATACCGCGCTATCTAATAACAACAGCTCCGTGAATGTGGCAACTCATTATTATAGTGTGGGTTAATAATATCATTGTGTGTAAGACAATTTCTAGTTTGTGTGAATTCGGTACGTTCATCTGACACGAAGATTTCAATGCGATGGGCTCGGGCACGCTGACTTCGGCGTACTCTTTGTTGCCGATTTTTTTTAATACGACAGCGGTATTTTGTCGAGTGCCGAGACCAATTTTTTAGAAAAGATTTATCTATGATAGTACCTATATGTCAAGTGAAAATTTCAAGTACATTTTTACGAGAATTGTGCGTACGGATGATAGTGAAATATGACACAATTAAGCTTAATTAATGCCTAGAAATACATAAAATTATTGAAAATATTAGCAACACATACTAACATGTATTTGGTTCACACAATATACACACACATATTCATTATTGTTAATGCCAATGAGTTTTGAGGTTCGGTTTTATCGTGAAAAACATGGGATATTTTTTTTCGTAATTATAATAGAACTGGACTGATTTTCATTTAGTTATTACATTAATTATAGTTTAAAATTATTATCGCTACCTCAGTTAGCTCACATTACCTACCGTGCGTTCTTCTTCTTCTTCTTCTTTTGGCATAGCCCTTCCTACCTTTTCCGTTCCCTACCGTGCGTTTGATATAATTTTATTACAGGTTGGTACGTTTGCCAATCTGTCACAACATTGTTTTTTTTACTTCTTTCTATCTAAGAGGCAAAATAATAAATAAGAAGGTATGTGTTTCAATATCCCAGATGTATTGACCAGTCATTCCTCTGGACTAGGACTGTGTTGTGAGAATGCCGTATGTGCTTGGGCAACCATGCGACATTTAAAACCAACTGTCCCAGGCACTACAGTATTTCAAGAGTGGTCACTTCGCTCGGAGATATTACTGTATAAATCATCCAATAACGGATGAAAAGGCCTAAGTTTGTTTCAATATAAAAAATAATATAGCTGTCTCTCACATTATCGCGATAAGCGACATAATATCACATGATATGAAAACGCTGTAATGTACGTAAAGTAAAAATCACGTTTTCACGGTTTTGGACCTATTTATAGGGCCATCCTCACGCAAATCCTCTAGTACGCAAATCCAGCAGCCTGTCAATAATTTATTTATATCTTTTCATCTGTTATCTGTAAATAGTAGTAAATATCAAGCAGATTAACCAGAAGGCTGAGTAGGCTGAAGCCTAGGGCGGCAAATTTTAGGGGGCGGCAAATGTGGCCTCAACATTTTTTTGTCTTACAGAAATATAAAAACCATTATTATTTGCATACAAAGATTACCTTCGAACATTTAATATAAAACAATATTTTAGTACTGTACAGTATACCTACTTTAACCTCTGAATACTAAACGCTCTGTAAACTAAAATTTTGGGGTAGTAAGTATACGATGAACATTTTAAAATATTGTAAAAGCGATTCAATAATAGAAAATACAATTTAAAATATTTTTGGATGAGAGCGGCGGGCGGCGGCGCTTTCTTTTGGTATTAAGTAGATATGAGACTCTGCAGATTCTGACTGTGTGTCATTTGTTTTGGTCCATAAAAAAAAGCTACCAAAATTAGAGACAATTTTGCTAGCACACTCCGCTCACTCGCTTTCAATGTACAGAACATAATAAAGTTATTTTTAATATTTAGTAGTCTATGGTCTCTTTTGCTCCGTTGATTATTCCAAAGAATAAACCATTTCAGAATAGTATTTGTTACAAATTAAACCATTTTTTTTTTCAATTGTACAATTGAAAAAAAAAATGAAATATTCAATTTTATCCTGCGAAATTAGAGAAATTTTTGCTCGCTCGCTTTCAACCTACAAAGCATAATATTATATTTTGCGCTGTTGTTTTTGTTTCAAGAATACACACTTTCTAATAGCTACTTGGTACAGATTTCAACCAGGACAATAGTAAAAAACTACAATTGTACTCTTGATTAGTCTAAGAAAAGTAATTATGAGAAGGAAGTATGAGAAGATTTACTCACCATCCAGCCTGCAAATCCAGCACCGGTACGTGTGGCACTAATGGCCGTCATTAGTGTCAATAGTGTCCATAATAATTTATAATTTTTGCCTACAAGTCCGCGGCCACGGGCTTGCAGGTTAAAGGGGCAATTAAATTAATCCGGCGGCGTTATTTGCAATGCGCTTAAATCTGATAAATCCGGTTATAAATATAATAGATAAAATTTACACATTTTTATTACAAAGAACCCTAAAAATCGAAATAATTTTTTTTAAATATGAATAATTATGGTCGAATTTATACTACAGGGCGATCGCTAGTAATATATTAATACGTGAAGCGAAAACTTATTAACCGTTTTTAGAAAATGCAAACTGAGGAGTATGAAATTTGGCGCAGTTAAAGTTTATCTGCAGGAAGGTTTGCACAAAGCTAATATTTTTTTATTATAATACTTAGAAATAGGTAAAAGAAATAAAAATAAAGTTAGACACGCGAACGAGGTCGCGGGCAACATCCAGTGTCGTTACGGTGTAACAAACATCCAATAACCATAGTTACCGGAATCTCGAATTTCTCTAAAGAATATAAGAATAATAAAAGAATACATATTTATGTATTCTTTGAGAATGTCGATGAACATAATACATATAAAATATTTTCTACACACGCTGTATCCTTACATCGTCAAAACCATAAAGAACTCTTATGTTCCAAGAATGTATTCGAACTATCCCGCAGAAAGCTATTAAGTTTTTTTCGACAAAGATCAAATATTTACATTATTTTAATTTTTAAGCAACGACGCGGACGGCTCGCAAAGTACCAAAGATTAAGACGACAATTCATATGATTTTGTATTCCTAACCTACCATTTTTAACCCCCGACTAAAACAGAGGGGTATTATAAGCGTGTGTGTTCGTGGAATCGTAGCGTTTTTTTTTGTTTTAAAGCTAACATGATAATCTAAAATGTTCTTAACTATAATTCTTCATCAGCTCGCTCCGTGCTTGACAATTCGGAGGTTATTTCAAATTTTAAATTTTGTTTTATTTATTTATTTTATATACTACTACTAATCGGTGTGAGTACGTCTAATATCCATTATCCATTTCGATACTTCCTACGTAAGTTGTTGTATCTTCAAAATAGCAAATTTACAGAACAGCGTTTTGAAGTATCAAAATGGCATAAAAATATAAGCGTGTATTATGTATATACAACATTATACGTGATTAAAATATTATGAATGTAAGTGTGAAAATGAATAAATTTTTAGTTAAAAAGTAAAACATTATTATTATTATGTATTTATTTAATTTTTCTAGGTTTTTACCGGAAAATTGATGTGTATGATCCAAAGACATGTACACACAGTATACTTTGTGTTTTATCTGTTATTATGTATTATGGGAGATGTGTCAGCTTCCTCATCTGTTTGTAAAAGCTTTCGTACTATTCGGCAGGTATTTAGAATTACTGCCCTTTGCATTAAATATACAAAATTTGGGGGTAGCTGGAGGGTATTTAGGGATTTATGTAATGTACGTATGTCTGTGCATGGTGTTTTGGTTGTTTCACTGACTAATTGAATAATGGACTGCAATTTTATAATTTATTACTATTAAATTAATATATCCTAAGTTACTGAGACTACTTATATTAACTATGTAATATTAAAACTAATATTATTGACATGGAAAAAATAAGCAATTTGTTTTAATTTATGTAACTTTTAAGAAAATGATGTACTTAAATTATTATTATAATATGTCAATACATTTAGTTTTTCAAGTCAGCAAATAATCTTATGCAAAAATCACACGCCATTCTATGGCAGAATGTTAGCCACATGTATTTTAATATTCCATCATAATTGTTGTTACTACATTCTTGGTGATGAAATAAATGATTGATTGATTGATTGGGATGACACCTGTACTTGATAAGACTATTGGTACTATGATTACTTTTCGCCGATGCCAGGGGTGGGCTATTTTGTCATTAAGTTCGATATATTTGGTAAGTTGTTCCGCTATTGTACTTTGTAAATTGTGTGTACTTTGTAAATTGTCGGCTATATCAATTAGGCATTTCAGTTTAATTAATTTTATCTACTAGCGTTATGTCCGGTCTGTTGGAGTGTGTAGTTTTGTCAGTCAATATGGTTTGATCAAAATAGAGTTTGGTAGACGCGTTTTCCAGGACATTAAGAGGTTTGTGTCTGCAATATTCTCGTTCTATGTCAGTAATAAAGTGTCGTTGTTTGGCAAGTCTCTGATGAATAATAGAAAAACTTGGTCATGTCTATGTTTATAGTTGGTCTGTACAATTATTTTATACGCTCCTGTAAGTACGTCCTGTAGGGTTCCTGGGCAACTAAGGCATTTTATGCAGCTGTCAGTGGTAAGGGCTTAGTGCTGGTATATATGGCTGGTAGTTTCTGGTCTCTATTGTTTGGTCCTGTGTAGCAATCACGAACCCTTCAGTCTCCGGGAAGAGATCTTCACGACTCAGTCATGCGTTTGACGCTTCTTTGTCGACATTTGTCTGGTATAAGTCATGCAGATGACTTCCATGAAGAGCCTTTTTAGCCCATTAGGACAGTTTGGTTATGTCATCTGTTACTTTATGTTGGTTGTTTTGAGAGACTTGGAAATTGAGGGATGTAAATTTAATTTAATTTTTAACTATTACTTTGTGGATTGTAGTTGTTGTTCGGATATAGTATAAATACAGTCTTAAATTTTACCTGCTATGTAGATTGTTACGTCGATAATACCTCTCCCACCTTCTCATCTTGTTAATGTTAGTTAATGTCAGTCTTTGAGTGTATGATCTTGGATGGTGTTAGCGATATTTAGTCAAAGTCGTATTGATTTTTCTTTGTATACTTATGAGTCTAATTTAATCCAGCTTATAATGCCGAAAGAAAAAGCCAGTATAGTGTTTCGGGCGTATAATTTTGATTTCGTAATAGCATTGAGCTTGTGTCTTTGTCCTTATTTGTATTTTGTGTCCTTGTATTGTATTCGGTGTGATTGATTAGAACCTAGATATTTATATGTTTCTCCCACATCAAGAGGCTCGATGCGCTCACCGGATTGTAGTGACTTAGTTACACATGTTGCATCTCAACGGCATGCTTTTATAGAATTTATTTTAGTTTTGTCCACCCCAAAAGTTCATTATACAATTGAGATCACATGTAAAACCAAAAAAAAAAAAATTTTTACAACTTGTCCAATTTAAATCTAAAACTAATTTAGCGAACTACTTGAAACGTTGCAAATAAATTCATTTTCTTCCCCTGTTTGAGCGCAGAAAAATAGCCGACATACTTTTTCTTTTTAAACCATTCAATGGTACCGTAGACGGTCCGGAACTTACTGTTGTCCGGAAAAAAATAATATAAGTGTTCTATTAGTGTCACTCATTTAGTCATGAAACATCAACTTCTGTACGTTCCCACAGTATCAACAAACTATCGTCGGAATTCCTATGTTTTTAGATCAAGCAGAGCATACAATGAAGCGTCTCAGAACATCGACTTTGTCTTATTTTTCACTAGTATCAGTACACTAAAGAAAAACCTCAGTGACCACTTTTTTAAATAATAATTATTATTGTATATTTGATCTTATTATTGGCCTTCTTGTCATATGATAAAACTATATTTTGTTCTAGATGTAAGTTTTCCTAAATATATTTAAAAAAAAAATGGTTCCGTTAGTTCAGTCAGTTGGTATGGTATAGGTCAGCATAGAGTTTTATGACATCCATATAAAGCAAATGGTTTATGGTCTCAATCTGCAGTCTGTATCTGTCGTTAAAATGTAGGCGGTATCCTGCCGCTGTAGAGTTTAAGATATTTGAAAGTGGATTTAACGGTAAGCAGAACCAGAATGGACAGTCGCCTTGGAAGATCCCTCTCTGTATTTTTATTGGTTGGGCCTCTATCAGGTTAGTGGAATTTGAGTTTAAGTTCAGTTTTCTATAATGTCATAGTGGTGTTTAACAAGTTTATAATTTTTGGGTGTATTTTATATATTTTCAGAACATTCGATAACCAAGAGTGAGGGTCAGAATCATATCTCACATTATTAATGCCAATCAGTCAGGACGCAGCATTTCAAGTACTTTTTAAAATACAAAACATTTGATATACAACAGTGATTAGAATATCAAACTCCGAAGTAAATATATTTACTACATACAACATTTATTTTTATCTCAATGTCAACGTAAAGTGTTATATGTTTTACATACAAAAAAATATGCACGAATAACAACGTAAAATGTTGTAAGTATTACATACAACAATTTTAGATGCGCGCAAGACAACGTAAAATATTGTACGTATTAAAGGCAACATTTTTAACACACACATAACAACGTATACTGCTGTAAGTAATCAATACAATACTTTAGGTTGGCTTCTTAAAAAAGAACATTATCATCGAATCAATTCCTCCGACAAAAATAATAGAAAATCAAAACATACCAGTGATATTTTCCGCACGATTCCTCCCACCCCGTATCCAGCGTTAGTTGTTGTAAAGGACAATACAACATTTTATTATGTTCTCGTTAAAAAATTACAACTATTTACGTCTAAAAAATCCTCGAAAAAATACGTTGTTTTTTCATTTCTGAAATATGTATTACTAAGTTTTAAGGTGTTTTAAAGTCTAAATGCAAAATTGCATTTTTATGGGTTACATCAACTTACGTGGGAGGTATCCATTTATATCTGATATTATCCCGCTAAGCTACATTAGCTCTTTAAATAGCATCTAGGCTTACAAATACGACCTAGATACCCCGCTCCGCTCTAGTACCTCTGCTTCATAGCACAGCAATAACTGTTATTACTTATTATTATTAGAGAGACGACATCTTTCATGGCTCAGTGGTTGAGTGCGTCGATGCTCAAGCCGAAGGTCGCGGGTTCGAATCTCGCCCAAGGAACAAAAAGTTTTCTGTGCTCCTAAGTCATGTATGTATGTGCATTAAAAATGTGTATCTTTATATATATATAATTCTACTGTACGTGTGTATGTCACTGAACTCCTCCTAAATGACTGGACCGATTTGAATGAATTTTATTCTATGCGTTTGGGTGGCGCCCTCGATGGCTTAGATTCAAAAATCAGCCCGGCAGGACAACATCTCGTCGGGTCCGCTCGTAATATAATAAAAATCTTAAATATATGTATAGTACAAAAGTATGAAATATATTTCCGTTGTCCGTTTAAAAGAAGCTTTGTAAACATAAAGCTTCTTTTGATATAAGACAAATATGTTGGCCTGCAAAATTTACTTAAAAAAAAACAAAATTGCAATAACTTTTTCAGTACACAAGATAAACTGTTTGTCTATTGCAAAGTACACAAATCCCACGTGTCAGTGCCAAAAAAAGAAAAAAAAAGATAAACTGTCAAAATAAGAAGCACTCGAAAATCATACATTTTCTTTGTCTCTATAAGTTTTCAAATTTTTTCTTATTCTTATACATATTCAAACTTTATTTATCATAGGTGAAAGCACCTGAAGAATGTGCTGATGATTTTTCTGGAACTTAGGCATCAGTATGCGTCGTACTGCAAGACTGAAGTGTTCAGAAGAAGAAGTGAAGGAACGAAGGGACTAGATAACATCAGAGAAGATCTTGTAATTGCAGACCCTGGTGCACTAGCACCCGAGAAGACCGTTAAATTGTTTCCACTTGTTGAAAATCGTCATTTAAACGTAGTTTAAGTTCAGCAACAGCTTATTTAGACCCGAAGGGACTACATGACTGACAGTACACTGAGAAGAAGACTTGCTGAGCCAACCTCTGAAATCTGAAAACCCAAAGACCAGCGAGTGGTCTCAAACTCGAGTGCCCCAGTATTGGAGTAGCAACACTATGATACGCCCTTAAATACATACAGTGGGATGAACGAGAATGGTCAAAATTTTTTTTCCCAGATGAGTCGATTCTGATCTGATAGAAGTGTCTACAGGTTACCTGGTAGATCACCTGTAGACACTCTTATCTCATTATCTTCAAGCCTACTTCTCAGAGAGTGTCCAGCATGGTGGGGCAGTGTATGGGCTGGCATACCTTGAGGAAAAGCTTCGCAAAGAGTAAGAGGCCATGAAAATTGGCACTCTAACTGGAGAAAGATATGCTCAAGAGACTGTCAGTCAAACCGCAATAAATTAATTAATTCATTTCTTGACACTAAGATTAAAATGATTATTTTTTTGTTTAAAGTTATTTTTATTAAAATATAACTGATATATAACTATATATCATTTATATTTTAAATAAAAGTAACTTGTGTGATCGTGGCGTTCTTTCGCTGTTGCATTGCAATAACATATTTTGCTATGGGCGACAGCGAAAGGACGTCACGATGTTTTTTTTTCTGCAAAGCTAGGCCAGGAAACGATATTTGAACGCGGAACTTCCCTAGTGCTTTCACATTATGGTTTCGTGCAATATTTAAAAACAGCAGACATAAAATAATGAATTTTGAAATGAAATTGTTGGAAATATACAAATGTGACAGGCAGACTTTTCTCAGAGGTTATGTTTTAGGGTTCCGTAGTACTGTACTATAATGTGACGAAAAATGATGCGTTAAATTGCAAGCAGTATGTTCGGGTTCACAATCTTCCGACATTTTACAATCTCGCTAGTCATATTACAAACTTACGGTATATACAATTTTACGGTGACATATATATGATTTAAAATAAAGCAGGCGAAGCCGCGGGCAACAGCTAGTATAAAATATAAAATAAAGTTTTTATACGGAGCCTTTAAAAAGAACCTGCTTTAGATATGGTTTAATCGAGACAATTTATGTGTTCCATTAAGCCAATAATTTATTAATACAAATCCTCGTTCTTTGTGTATTTTGAATAATAATGGGGACATTTTTCTAACGTTAACGTAGATTTTCAGCCTCACAGGCTTAATATAGCCTTAATATATCGCTAACCTCCATACATGTTATTTGGACATGAAATAATTTACGTTTTGAAATATTGTTTGAAATCAATGAAATCATTAAAGAAGTTACGAAAAAAAGAGATTAAAGGAACTAATAGAGATGGCCTATGGGTTGAAATTGGAGCCGAAGCACACAAGGAGACGCGACGCGGCGCGCACTTTTTAAGATAGCGATTCAAATGAACTTTAGGTATTTACTGCAACTTTAAGGTCATTTCACACCGAGACGAGGCGCGACGCGGTACTGCATTTTTAAGATAGGTATTATAGTGTGAGCTGACCCTTATATGGTATTATATAATATAATACCATCACAAAAAGCCGGCAAAGAACGGACTATTCAAACAACTGCTTTAGCACTTTTACACTAGTATTTACTATTTTTTGGTGTCAAATAATACATAATAAAAAAAAAACGTGCGTCTGTAATATAAATGTGTAATTACTAATTAATATAATAATTCGTCGATAATCCACTTAATCTAAATTCTTATTAATATTTTATAAATTAAGTAAGTCTAAATTAACTTTTCAAATTAAGCGATTTTATGCACAGCCACGAGCAATAACATACGACACTAACACAGCCTTGTAATTGTGTACAAAATATTTATTTATTACGTAATTTGACTGTCTAATAATGTTTCTAGTGACTGTATAACTCTCAATTTTTCATTACAAAAAAGTATAAAATAAATCGAATTTCACAAAAGCTTCATAAATAATATATTTTTTTCTTTTATTAACAAAAACAAAACAGGAAAGGGTTATATCAAGTGTTCAATCAAAATATTTTACTATTGAATAGTTTTTTATAAATAAACACTTTATCCTACAGAATACGAAAATTCGGTTATTGTAAGCATTGATATATTTTATGTTCAAAAAAATTGGTTTTTCAATTTTTCGGGTTTTGTGTGCTGTGTAAACTTATGATTGGACACGTAGAATTTTTTTTATTCATGAATGTGCAAATCAAATTTTGAAACTTAAAACTATCTTCGTTTTTAATTGCCTTTTTTAACCTTTTTTAACAGAGAGGTGTTAGAATGCTTACACACGTACCGATTTGGTCTGGACCGGACCATAATGACAGCACTACACTCGAGTGTTGGATTTTCAGCTCTGTAAATAGTACTCTGTTCTAATACAATTAGAACAGAGTACTATTTACAGTGCATTCTGATTTTTGTGCAGTGTTCCAACTTCTAACTCAAAAATATTTCTCCATAAACTGATAAATAAATAATGTTCTGTAATATTATTTATTCTGTCCGTTTTACATTATAATATACTTCCAAAAAATTTACAGGTTGATTTTTCAAATCGCTTGTTGATAGTATTGTAACAGTTCAAAAGCTTAATTTAATTAAAAACAAGAAATTACAAAGCTCTAAAAATAAACCATTTTTAGGGTTATATATTACACCTCCCCCTCGATTTTTCCCAAATTTTAGGGAGAAACTCCAAAGTTGGCAACCAAATTCGTGGTCTTGTCCGGACCAAATCTGTACGTGTGTTAAAGCTTTAATAAGTTTGACGTGTCTGTCTGTGTGTGTCGATCCGTGGCATCGTATATTTTTTGTTTAGTTGACATGATCGAAAATGTTCTTAGTTATAATTCATCAACATTAGCTCGCTCACTAGACTAATAGACGCTAATAGATCATCATCTGCTACGGATACGGTATCATCTTGTATAGGATATTATGTAGGTATACATTTTAGAACATAAAGTAATAAAGCAGTTCCCACTTCCCCCTCAATAATAAAAATATTTACTCCACGGATAAGTAATCCATGTCGCTGTCTTTGTCTGTCAAATGGCTTTCCGACGTATCAGACAAAACAGCAACACGGATTAGCGTATCCGTGGTGTAAATATCTTCAATAAGGGGTTATCAGTTTTTTTTAAGTATCAAATGCTATTTTAGCTGGCGTATATAGGCACGGGCGACCGACGACTGTAGCGATCGTGCGCTACCTCCATGCAATATTCATACATTTGTAACGATTTGCCGCTACCGACTTAAACGGGTACTGTGTGGCCGGCTTCGGGAGCTTTTTGTTGTTAAATTGAGCGGTGGTGATGCGCGACAGCCGTTTGTGCATACCTTAAGGTCAGTTCACACCAAGACGAGGCGCGACGCGGTACTGCATTTTTAAGATAGCTATTAAGGATTAAACTTTATTCACTACTCAAGATTATACACGTTTCATTGCAAGAGTTCGAATGTCAAGTCAATCAAAGCCAATATTTAAGCTGCTGTTGTAATGAAACGTGTATATTTTTCTGTAGCAAATAAAATTCAAATTTGAATAGCTATCTTAAAAATGCAGCGCCGCGTCGCGTCGCGTATCTTCGCGGTGTGAATTGACCGTTAGGCTACTTATATGTTTCTATACAGTCTTCTAATGTCAGGGTTGATGTTGGAGCATATAACTCCGACTGGAGTTCCGGCCCCAACGTCGTAGACTGTGGTGACTCCCACTGGCAGACTCTGGTCTAAGCTCACTCGCCTGATGGAAGACCGGGACGTCTGGGTTCCTCTTTCCTCCCTAGTTATTCTTCTGGAGGAAGTGTTCTGGAAATAAGTTTTATTGAAATTATAAGAAAAGATGGATACCTACGATGTATAACTTTTGGATTTAAATTGTCGAATAGCTATTGCTTCATTGGAATTGTATTAATTGGAAAAGTATTTCATTAATTGTATTGTGGTTTTAATGTATTGTAATTTATTCTAATTTTAAGCTGTATTGTATTTTATTGTATAATTCCAAAATGTAAAAATTGTTTAACGAACTATAGGTATGCAATAGCAATAGCAATAGCTCCCCACACCGATTTCGGTGACGGTGGCCAGTTTCATTGAAACCAGGCCAGCTACGCAGGAGTTATTTTATAGTGCCTAAGTGTGTGCGCAGTACACAAGAACACTCTCCCTTCCTTTACTCTCGTAACCCAGTGGAACGGATAACCGACACGACTGGCGAGAGATCAGGCGCAGGTCCGACTTTTTACATGCCCATCCGACGCATGGATCATCTTTCTTGTCAGACAATCAGGTGATCAGCCTGCATTGTCCTAATCAAACTTGGAAACAATTTTTGTTGTTCCAATGCGGAAATCGAACCCACGACCTCCAAGTCGAGAGCCAAGCTCTAACCACTAGACCACGGAGGCTGTTTATGCAATATAATGGCAAAAAACAAGCCCTGTCCACGTATTTATATACGTATTTAATTCAAATAAAAATAAAAAACTTTTGGATTTTATTGCCTTCTTATTCGTCTAACATAGATCTTATCGCTAGTAATAGCTAGGTAGCTGATTTACTTTCCCTTATCTCTAAAATGAAGTTAATAAGAAATAAGTTAATTGATGGCAGAAGCAATAGTATAATTTTGAAAGTTTTTGTAATCTTACATTTCCGAATTTATTTATAAATAATCAGAGCTACCTGAGCTCGCCACTATTTAATTTAGTTGTTCATAGTTGCAGACTACTTACGTGTTAGTAATGTGATGTAATCAACGACGACGAAATCATATACCTAAATTGCCACCAACACCCTAGCTATAAGCACAGAGTAAAAATATATATACTTTCTTTGATCTGTGCTATAATGCAAAGAGTAGAAAATATATTATATAAGGTTTGGTAAAATCAATTACGGATATTTTGGGCAAATAATCTACTGCTTAATTTGTAAATAATATGTAATGTTTAGGCAGAAAAAAAAATTAAAAATTCGAAAAAGAAAATACTAATTAAAGTTATGTTATGTTTGTTGCGGCGCACGAAGACCATTGACCTCACACAGCTGACTGAATTGTTATTAATTAGGCAAAGACTTTGCTTTCAGTTTAAAAGCTGTTTTTGTGAGGTTAATACCCCAGCGCCTTAGAGAGCGCAATGAAATTTTATCTAGTATAATATATTTTATTCGAAATTTTTAAAATATTTTCGGCCTTAATGTCTTTAAATAAGCAGTAGATCATATGCCCAAAATATCAGTAATTGATTTTACCAAACTTGATATATTTACGCACAGAGATACAGCATTCAAAAGCGCCATACTCACTATCCAGCCTGCAAATCCAAGGCCGCTGACTTGTAGGCAAAAATTAAAACTGATTGACAGTATTGACACTAATGATGGCTATTAGTAATGATGCTGGATTTTCAGGCTGGACCGTGAGTAAGGCGCTATAGAACGATCCAAATTTGAAAATTTTGACGTCCCCTTCAACGGCCCACAATTTTCCACACAATCGTGGACACCTCGTATGCTTGAAGTAGGGAAAATAATGCAATCAAATCGAAAGCTAAGTATGTAGCTGATTGTCTGCTCCTCTTCCTTTAATCTGTGCTGTAGTCTAAATGTCAAAATACTTACATTACAATTTGAATTACTGCAGTTGGATTTGGAGCTGACACTTTTGCTTCTATTTTCTGGGCCAGCAAAATTGGAATTTTGGCTTTTATCAGGCTCCATACTCTTGTTTCTACCTACACCTAAAAAATAATAATGACACCATAATTTGGGATTAATAAGCACTGTTAACAATTAGATATAAAACGTGTGTGCTTTAGACTACACGGGTAACTGTGACTGAAGTATCGATCACACTTTTCGTAACGCTCTCGTCACGCATTCACCAGCTTACTCTCCGAGTCAATAATGCGTAAATAAGTTTTACTGCCATATTATCTTTTACTATTTGTGCATTAACAAAAACTAGTGGTCGCCTATTGGTCGAAATTCAATCACAATTCATTTTATTATTATGTTTGAACTTTATTAGGGTTCTTTTATCAAAAGCTTTTACCTCTTAGATACGCAATAATTACCTAACCTAGAGAATGTCAGGACATGTCTATGGAGGGTTCCGTAACTATGAACGCGTATGTTTGTCCGAATTCGTTCAACATATGAAATTGGCGTTTTGTCGTACTGGCCATTTTGCTCTCAAATATATCTTCTTTGGTTAGGAATTCCAATTTCAAACTATTTACTCAGGCATTTGTGCGTCGAACACCGTAATTAATTTGTTTTTTCCTCTTTTGGTTTTTTCTTTGCGTCACTCTGTTTACAACATGGAAAACTTAAAATAATAAAACTTGAAATATCGTATTATTTTCGAGTACGAGATCCACCGTGGCACCAGTGCTGCAGAAACGGCTCGAATAATTAATGATGTGTATGGCGGCGGTGTCGCAAAAGAAAACACAATGCGTTTTTGATTCCAACGTTTTCGGTCTGGAAATTTCGACCTGCAGAACAAGCCCCGTGGACGGCCGGAGACCAAAGTTGATAATGAAGAATTGAAGGCTATTGTGGAAGCCGATCCATCGCAAACCACGTCCGAGTTAGCTGCAGGCTGCGGTGTAAGTGATAAAACTGTTTTAATCCACTTGAAGCAAATTGGGGAGGTAAAAAGCTTGAAAGGTGGGTACCTCATGAATTGAGTGCAGCAAGCCGATAAACGCGCGTCGACTGCAGCGTTACATTACTCAACTGGCACAATAATGAAGGGATTTTAAATCGAATCATTACCTGTGATGAAAAGTGGATCCTGTACGATAATCGGAAACGCTCATCGCAATGTCTGAACCCTGGCGAACCAGCCAAAGCCTGCTCCAAGCGAAAATTGACTCACAAAAAGTTACTTATGAGCGTTTGGTGGACAAGTGCCGGTGTTGTTCACTACAGCTTTCTTAAATCTCGCCAGACGATTACGGCAGATGTCTTTTGCCAGCAACTGCAAATCATGATGGAAAAGCTAACTGCTAAACAACCGAGGTTGGTCATTCGCTCTAGGCCACTGCTGCTTCAGGACAACGGTAGACCACACACTGCACAACAAACGGCTATTAAATTAGAGGAGCTTCAATTAGAATGTCTAAGACATCTACCGTACTCCCCGGACCTCCAACAGATTACAAAACAAAGAAGAAAAATTCAACTCCGATAGGGCAGTCCAAAGCGCCTTCAAAGATTTTTTTAATTCCTGTACGAATGGTTTTTTTAGTAAAGGAATCAATGAACTACCTATGAGATGGCAAAAGTGCATAGATAGCAATAGTATGTACTTTGATTAATTAAATATATTATGTTTAAAAAAATGGACTTTATGTTCCTCCTTAACAAAATGCCAATTTCATGCGTAATGACCTAATAGTTTTCCTAAAGAGTATAATCTATCAGCATAACAAATTTCAATTTTCTAAGTCTTATAGTTTAGAAATACCAGGGGGGACGGGGACGGGACAACTTATAAGCCACTATGGAGGCCGATTACTCGAAAATGGTTGACTTTGTAAAAAAAAAGTCCTATTCAACGACCCCACACGATGGGGTACAATAAAAGAAAAAATTTCATTCCCACTTCATATTATGTATAGAGAGCCACCCCTAATATGTAATAATAATTTTATTTTATAATGCCAAAACTGAGATGTATACACAGTCTTTAACAATACCAAATTTTATCAATTTATATTTACTGAAGCTAGAGCATTTATATTTAGCGAAACTATAAAGGTTCCTTGAGTGTTAAGGATCTCTAAAAATGTAACTGTTGTCTATGGAATGTGAATGTTGAGATAGCAACACAAATATTTCTTTATAATCTGTAGGATAGACTCCTTTTGTTATCTGTGGTTTATGAAAACTACTTCTTCCTTCCGGTAAAAAATGGCTTTCTAGAATGATGTGCTAGGTATGTTAGAAATAAGTAAAAGTAATAAAAGTGAGTTGTTTCAAGTTAATGCAATTTAATTACAAGAACATTCTTCTAAAACACATATATTCTAATAGTTATGGGCCCAGATCCCTTTTCCGAGAAAATCTAAAAAATTTCGAAGCACGAGGGAATCAATATTATGTCGGCGAGAGACGCTATGAATAGTAAGTACAATATACCACAATTTGATGGCGAAAGCTTCAATACTTGGGCATTTAGACTAAAAAGCATATATTCCAATAGTGAAGAACAGTTTGACAAACGCGTGACAAAGTTGTGTGAAACCGGTTGGTTATACTTAGATTAAGAGCCATACTCACCGTCCAGCCTGCAAATCCAGCACCAGTACAGCTGATGGCCGTCATTAGTGTCAATAACGTCTACAATTTATATATAATTTTTTGCCTACGAGTCCGCTTCAAGGCCTGCACGGTGATTTTGGTGCTTTAAACCAACACGTACGTAGTTATTACATAATACACAAACCCATGTTAGTGTAAGTTATTTATCTGAGAAAGTGTGTGTAACGTTTTTTCATTTCATTACTTGCATTACTATAAAAATATTAGTGCAGATAGCTCCTCCTCTATACATATAAAATTTAACAGTGCCAAATTTCATACACCTTCGTTCGCACAATTTTCATATAAAGGAATACAAAGTTTTTGCTTCACGTATTAATATTATACTTATTATAATATGACTAGCTTTTGCCCGCGGCCTCGCCCGCGTTAAAATTGGAATTTCCACGAAGTAGGTAAATAATTTATAGCCCATTCATCATTCTGCTCCAACGTTTGCGGGGGCGGGGTACACGCATCAAGCAAGTCCAGTCTTCGCAGTCGAAAGTGCGCACGAGGGAATTAATTATTTTGCGCATAGGTACCTACTTGTTAATTTTACGATAACTCCTAAGATATTCATTTTAACTTTATGGTGACTATTAAAATGTGTACCTATGCTGCCTCGAATTTCGCGGTGAGGCGTAGGCCGCTGCCTCGGAGTTTGTCGGTGAGCGGCCTTATAATATCTTTATAATTTATATCCCGTGTTATTATGATATATAAGCTATATTATTTTTCATTAAAATCCTTCAGTAGTTATCGCGCGCAAGAGTAACAAACATCTATATATAATACATATTATATCCATATTCAGAATGTTATTTTATATACAGACTAGTTTATGATTAAACTTTGAACCTTCGTCATGTACTGTGGGGATCTCATCGACAGTCTCCAGTAATCCATCTGGACCGCTGACCTGGTCATCACCGGGACTGCTGACCGCGTGGCCGACACGTCGTCTGATCATCAATATGTCCAGATCCACGCAATCTGCAGTGATAAGGGTAACTAATTAACAAAAGGGAAAATGTTGGCTAACTTGATAAGTGTATAGATTAAATTCACTTGTCAAGTTAGCATGTCTTTTAACGCTTAAAGGCATTTTTTTAACTTATCTTCAACGTAACTGTATGGTCAATTATCCTTTTTAGGGTTCCAAAGGGTAAACACGAGACCCTATTACTGAGACTTCGCTGTCCGTCCGTCCGTCTGTCTGTCTGTCACCAGGCTACCTCGTAAACCGTTATAGCTAGACAGTTGAAATTTTTACAGATTAAGTATTATTGTTGCCGCTATTAAAACGAACACTGAATAATAAAACATTTGTTCACATGCAACAAACGTGATTTTTTTAGCCTACTTTAGCTCGATATTAATAATGACAACAGACGCTTGAATTAATCACTGAATATTGAGTTGTATAATATTCTCTTAATAAATATAAATAATAAAGTTAAAATAAAATGAATATTAAGGAGGTTTCCTACACAAAAAAACTTGAATTTTGCTCGATATTTGTACTAACGGTATATATAATGTAGATAATGGTACGGAACCCTTCGTGCGCGAGTCCGACTCGCACTTGGCCGGTTTTTTTTTACAAATAGTAAGCATTGACGGTGCCCACTTTCGTCAGTGAGGTCCAACTATAACACTTCCAATGAGATTAAATCTCAGAACTAATTCGATTAGTGGAGGAGCTCCTTGTCCTACTATCCGAATTAGTACCAAGTTAGAAGACAATAGGATTACAAGTTACCTGAATTGATCTAGTATACCTATCTGAACAAACTTGATCCCTAATATCAAGGGGCGACGTAACATACAAAATCTACAAAGTAGTTTAAATGTGTACTGAGTGTATTAATTACGCGAGTAACTCTAAAAAAGGCAGGGACTGAGGAAAATAAACATTACGTCGGTACCTATGCAAAAAATCAAGTGTGGGGCTAGCACGAACAATTGACAAGTACATATTCGTAAATTATCGAAAGAAAATTGTATGAAAATTATGACAGAATTGACAATTGACAAGAACCGTAGACCTCCACGCTTTCCCGAAATAAAGGGTCTTGACAGACAGACGGACGGACGGACCGTTATTTCCTAAAATCAACCCTTTGCTAACCTAACAAGATCATTCTATATTGTGGACATATTTTGACGAATGCTGTCGATGTTAACCTGAATAAAGTGTGTCCAGCTCCTGTCTGTATATCCGGGCTGTGCCGCTCAGCAGCACGGCAGAGGCCCTGAGGGACAGGCGGTGACGGGCCGTTTTGTACTCCAGGCGAGCGCTTAGTTCACTGCTGCAATTGGAAGATAGAGAGAGTGTAGGAGGAAGAGAGAGAGGTTAAAAAGGAAATATTATATAGAGAGAAAAAGTGTAGAAAGAACCAGAAAGTGTACAAAATGAATAAAATAAATATCTTCTGAAAACAGTGTGCGTTTTAGCAACAAATGTCCCTAAGAAGAAAGAGAGAATGTATGAAGAGTAAAGAGAGAAATAGAGTGGGAGAGAGAGTGTAGAAAGAATATATATATATAGAGAGAAAAGTGTAGAAAGAACGAGAAAGTGTACGAAATGAATAAATTGAATATCCTCTGAAAACTCTGAATGTGTTCAAATGTTTTCAAAACATTTTGCGTTTTACTACCTATGTTCCTAAATTGGTAAATGATACATTTAAACATTAAACAAGCAGCTTGATACATAGCAGATGCCTTTGTTTTCCAGTGCCCTTTCGAGTCTCCCCGTGGTTTTCAAATAAGTACTTAAATTAGTTAAAGTATATAGTACATACATGCTAATTGCTAACACAAGAAAGTCGCAGGTGAAAGCAGCAAAATGTGATAAAATTGTAATAAATACCAAATATTTCTTATATCTTCTGCACTGGATTCCACTTGGCCCTCCTGATTGTTCCCTCGCAGCCACGCGTTTCTAAAAACACCGTTTGTCATAAGTTCCGAATTGTAAAACATTTTAGCACGGTGTTTTATTGGAAACGAATTTTCTCGTACCTATCTGATTTGTGAAACTAATGTTTTACATTGAATTGTCAGAAAAGTAATAAAATATTTTTATCTACCCGCTGTTCTTCTTCTTTTTTAACTGGTCTTGCCCGAGATTGGTTAGTGGCAAATGTCTCGCATCTGAATTATCGTTTGTATCATTTAAAATATTATATTTCACCTTTATTTTATAATTCGTCTAACATAGTTTATCATTATGTATTAGGCTTATGAGCGTTCAGCAGAAAATGAAATATAAGAAAAAAAGGTGCACTTAATAAAATTACAATGCGCTCTCTAAGGCGCTGATTTGAAAGCGAAAGCAAATACTTTGCCTAAATAACATCAATACATCATCTGTGTGAGGTCTATGACCTACACATCACCGTAAATAGCGTAATGTAATTTTATGTGCAATATTTTTTTTTAGAAAATTTTAATTATTCTTCTGCCTAAACGTCAGTAAATACGTAAGCAGTAGCTCATAATATATATCCAAAATATCTGTAATTGATTTTCGATGACGTTGTATAAAACAAAATACATTAGGCCGCCTGCCTCGAACCACAGATTAAAGAAAGCCAGGACCAGATAAACACCTACGTAAAGACTTTCGATTAGATTACACTACCACAAGCATACGACGTGTGCACAAATCTCCTATCGCGTACACGGCAGTAGTGTCAAAATAGTGTCAAGATTGTGCATTCTCGAAGGGACGTTAAATTTTCTAATTTCGTGTTTGATTTTTTATGTCATGTGCGTTTGAAAATTGTGTTAGTGTGTTGTTGGTTGTCATGACGACAAATAAGTTTTTTTTTTATATATTATATTTTTGTGTGTAAATGTTAAAACTTTATAATATTATATTACAGATCTTGCAAACTACGAGCGCGCGGCGCATTTAGTTGTGTGAGTGACCATATCTGTACAAATTCGCTCGCTACTGACCGCTCCGTCAGGTACGCACACTAACGATAATGTATATTTACAGTATGTTTCCAATTACAACTGCAAATAAAGGCTACGCGCGCTCGTAGTTTGCAAGAACTGTAATAAATAAGAAAAGTATCAAACAAAAAAGTGTTTATGTATTGTACTGTGTAGTAAAATAATTCAACAAATAAAAATATATCTTATTTTACCTATCCCGAGGATAATATTAGGTGAGTGAATATTTCATTTTTAGTAGCCGTCTGTCTTGAAGCTTGCTTTGTTACAAGAGTATCCATGACCTAGTGAATAGACCCCTTGAGTCGCACACTTGATGGTGGCACAGGTTTAATAACGGGTTGTGGTGTCTACCAATTACCAATTAGACTTTCTCAATTACCTTACTGACGCTTAGAACGATGAAAGAAAACATTGTGTGGGAACTTGCATGTCCAAAAACACTTCAGCAACAATTCAGCGCCGCGTTGCGTCACATCTCGTCGTAACATCTGCGGCGCGGCGCCGCGAGAGATTAGGCGGAAAAATCCAATCCAAATTCCGCCGCGATAGCTGCAGCGCGTGTGTAAAGGCGTTGATATGTTACCTGTGGCTTTGTACTAATCCAGTTAGACTTAATCCAGCTACTTTAATCCGGCTAGCTAATTAAAGACGGCTGCATTTCAACAGCCTTGCAAATATGCTTTAGGCACAGACTAAAGAAAGGCGAACAGATAAACAGCTACATTATAATATAGCATTCGATTTGATTGCACTACTACAAGCATACGGTGTGTCCACGATTGTGTGGAACAATTGTGGACCGTTGAAGGGGACATCAAAATTTTCAAATTTGGATCGAATAAGGGTTTATGATATTTTATCTGCCGTTAGGGGGCAGACCCAACTCACACAAAGCGTCACCTGGTGGCGTAAGTGGTATTAAAAACAGTCAATAAGAATTTTCAATTATTTTTCTGTTACCAGGCGGCGCTTGGTAGCACGACGGTCCTTGTCGTGTCAAAAAGCTGTCAAATGTCACAAATTTAAAAAGCCTTTTGGCTCGTTCTATAAATCTGCTTCTATGTACGTTATTTTCTACTCTGTGCTTTAAATAACCAACCATACACTGTTGGCCATATAGCATTGGCAAAGTGAATGGAGCACACCCCTTCATCATAAAGAGCCGGTCCATTATCGTCATAAATTCAAACATTAATAATTTTAACGAGGCCGGAATTTAGGATTTAAATTGAATATTTCACCATTCTTTGTCCCCACATCCCTCAAATGGCATAGAAAGAGGGCCGCATTTAAAGATTCACAAACGCCCGAGGCCCGCACTGAGGTCTGTATTAATCTCCTTGTTTTGTTAGCAAATTAAATTCAGCATAATTAGGGACACGTGACAGATTTCATTTGTCACGCTTGTGTTTTGCGGCTCACGCCATTTTGGGCTTTAAAATGCGTTAGTAAAGTCTGTGCGTTATCACCTAATACTAATAACCTAACCAAGAGCATGTTATAGCCTAAGAGGGGATTGTTAAAGTAACTCGAGCACGTCAGATTAAGATAATATAGCTCTCTGGTAATCAAAGTAAGAAAATGTATCTTGTAACCAAGGTAAGACAATCAGTTTTTTTGGTTGGGGCGTCAAAAAAATAAAAAAAGCGTCATAATTTATTCCAGCGCGTCAGATTAAAATTTATTAAGTATATTATGATAATTATGTTAGGTAAATAGACATCAAAGAAGCTCCAACTTAAAGTACTGGCGATTTTAAAGTAGTAGTAGTTTTTTTTTATATATGGCATCGGCTTAAAACCATTTGCCAGTGTCAAGTTAAAAAGGCGGGAAATAGATCTTTCGTTTCAATTTTCAACACCGTATTCCTATATCGTAAAGTCTTAAGTCTAGTCAACGTCCAAATATATAGTCAGTACAGTCCATGTCATGTCCTGTCAGTCCTATCAGTCGATTCAGTATAGTGGTAGAAGCTTTACTGAAAGTTCCTAGGGAGTTTTGGCGGGAACACAAAATAACACGCTTTTAGAAGTTGTACCACTTGCCCACACTTGTGCACGTTAACGAATATTTAATGGTTAATATTCTACCAATATTACACATTAAGAACCGAGATAACACAAATTTATGAAAAAATACAAACTCCACAACGTCACCCATTGAACTCCCCGGCAAAACTTAGTAGTAGTTTAGTAAGTTAAGCCCGTAGGGACTTATGTAAAATTTAATACATAAAGCACCGTACATAAATAATGGAGCTTCTCAGATATTTTAATATTGGACTCGGCTTTTTTGTCCTATTTGTTTAAAATATGATGATAATTATACTTTCATAATATTTTTTTCTTCCTACTAAGTGCTACCTAATCTACAAAACCACCACTAGGTCTCAACGACCACGACGCTCGAGTAACTACACATTTAGCACCATGGGCTATTAGGACATGTCTAAGGAGGATTTCGAAACTAACAACGCGCAAGAGGCTTTTTTTTATTATAAATAACTTCAAAAGTTATATTCCGCTATCGATACAAATAATTTTTCTAAAGAGTATTTAGCACGGTCTATCAGCAAGTTTCTACTCTTATACTTTAAAAATGTCAGTGGGATGACCATCTTGTAGCCCGCCTCCAAATACCAATACTGAAAAACAGTTCACTTTATACAAAAGTCGTGTATAAACCTCGCCTTTGTCCTATATATTGTAATGTGAGTGTATTAAATAGTGAGTTAATAAGAACAGAATGAGAAATAAAAACATCCCCACTTCAAATGTATGGAGACTCTCCATACATTTGAAGAACTATACGTGAAAACGCTTAGGTACCCTTTTTACGAAAAATTATGCAATAAGAGCAGTATGAAATTGGGAACAGTTAAAGTTTCTGTGTAGGAAGGTGTGTAGAAGGCTATTTTTAAAATAGTTCTTAGAAATATATAAAAATAAAGATAGGTACACTATGAGGAGTCCTACGAGCAGACGTGTACTGATAAGATATTACCTATATCAACTTCCAAAAACTGTAACGTACTTCCATAAACTGTAAAATTATATCTGTAACTTACCTAATGACCCCCGGTTAAAGCAATTTTAGCGCCATTAGTAAAGTTGTATGAAGCTCGGTGGGAGTCGCCTCAGTCCACATGACGCGAGTAAAAATATCTGCTCTTTACGACACTTTTATAAAGTCGTTTACGACGCGACGTAACGTTCAGATTTTACTGCCTAAAGATATTTATTATTTGTGACTTGCTAGCTAATAGAAAGAAAGGAACAAATAATTAGACCAAGTGCCTGTTTCACGATGTTCTGATAAGTGTCTGATAGCTTATTTGCATGTTTTGTCTCGGTCACTCGATATTCGCTCGGTCGCTTACTTTATGTAAGCAGCGACAGAACTTCCGAATAAGCTATCCGACATTTACTAGACGATTGTGAAACAGCCCCTTAGGGTCTTCAAAGTCTACTGATAAACGTCAGTTTGCATATTTTGTCTCTGTCGTTCAGTCTCCGGCTCAAGCGTCGGTCACCGCGCGACGGTCACGCACAGAGCTGCGTCGCGTCTCGAACTGAGCTGACCCTTATATTGCCAGTCAGTAGGAAAAAATATTTTAATTCTGTCTTTTTAAATATTTTTTTTCATGTAAGTAAATTAGGTATAAACGATAGTCACGAGTCCTCATATATCTACTACTTAAATAAATATAAGCATTGTAAACGATATATTTTCTCGAAAGCAGAAATTAGCTACAAAGCCATACATAAATGTCGACTTTAGGCCTTATCCCGTAGACAAAGTGCAATATGAAAAAGGTAACGAAGTAGTTGCACACTAATCTTTATATATACAATTCTACTGTACATGTGTATGTCACTGAATTCCTCCTAAACGGCCGGACCGATTTGAATGAATTTTATTGTATGCGTTTGGGCCACCCAAACGCATATAATAAAATTCATTCAAATCGGTCCCTAGCCCAATAGCCCTAGATGGTATAGATTCACAAATCAGCCCGGCAGGACAACGTCTGTCGGGTCCGCTCGTATAATTATAAATAACCGACTTCCAAAGTAAAAATACACAAAAAAGTATGAAATAAATCTTATTTTCTAAATAATTCCCCTTTTAAATTCGGCTAAAATTTTGACTATTTTTCTACACAATCTTCGTAATATTGAAGTCGGTACCAGCCCAAACAACATCCTGATAAAACAATATTTTATCCCACAAAAACATTACCTAAATCAAAATCGTCAACACAATTAGATCACAAATAATAGAATCACTGCAGGTAATAAATAACATGTTAGCACTAGCTTTAAGCTACTACTTACTAGTAACCATAATATTTATATATTGATTTATTAAAGTGCTCATTACCAAGTCGCTATTTAATAATATAATAAATTATAAAAATATTTTTTACCACATACGGTAACATTTTTTTTTATGAGTAACTAATTAAAAGGCCTACCTTGAAATTCACTTGGTCTCTACGACATCTCATAACTTTTTGCAAAGGAAATACTTGGGTTTTTTCATTTCGGTAATGTTTTTATGGGATCTTTTTGTAGGGTACCCGAAGTCCAAGGAATTTGGGGTTTTAAATACTGTGAACGCACTTATAATTTCTCCGGTGTTGCTAATGTATTAATGCAGGTGTAATTGGTTACTATCAGGCGGTCCATTTGCTGGTTTCTAGATCTATTCCATAAATAAAACGATTACTGGTCGTCGACACCCGCAACACCAGAGGAACCACAACCACGCGGATCATTTCCCCCCCTACCACTTCTAAATTTAACCTACCACTTCTCAATTTATGATATATGTTATATAAATAACGATTACAAAGTTATCAGTGAACTTGTATTCAAACATTTCGTACCTGTGAATTCTTAAAATAAAAAATTCTAAAATATTTTTTTTTTTCAGAATTTTTACATTTTCTATATTTTCCCTTTCTATGCAACTTATAACCTAGCCTGACGGCAAATTTAAAATTTCTAAGTCTGCTAGAAGTATGCTTTGAATTATGCTTATTCTCCCTACATCTATACCACCCCTCCATCTATCCATATCTTTGAAATCGCGTTTTTTGCCGCTTAATATCTTAAAAAGTATGATAAGTATGAAAGTCGCTTAAAAAGTATGTAAATTTCAAAATATGTCACTTTGTTGTCTAAAATAGTCTAATTTAGTTAGCCAAAAGTAGTGTTTAGTGTAGAATGTAGGCGTGTCTGTCATAAGCATCTCTCTGATATGTATCGTTTATTGTAGAATGTGGACGTGTCTGTCATAAGCATCTCTCTGATATGTATCGTTTATTGTAGAATGTAGACGTGTATGTCATAAGAATCTCTCTGATATGTATCGTTTATTGTAGAATGTAGGCGTGTCTGTCATAAGTATCTCTCTGATATGTATCGTTTATTGTAGAATGTAGGCGTGTCTGTCATAAGCATCTCTCTGATATGTATCGTTAAGTGTAGAATGTAGACGTGTCTGTCATAAGCATCTCTCTGATATGTATCGTTTATTGTAGAATGTAGACGTGTCTGTCATAAGCATCTCTCTGATATGTATGGTTTATTGTAGAATGTAGGCGTGTCTGTCATAAGCATCTCTCTGATATGTATCGTTAAGTGTAGAATGTAGACGTGTTTGTCATAAGCATCTCTCTGATATGTATAGTTTATTGTAGAATGTAGGCGTGTCTCTCATAAGCATCTCTCTGATATGTATCGTTAAGTGTAGAATGTAGACGTGTCTGTCATAAGCATATCTCTGATATGTATCGTTTATTGTAGAATGTAGACGTGTCTGTCATAAGCATCTCTCTGATATGTATCGTTTATTGTAGAATGTAGGCGTGTCTGTCATAAGCATCTCTCTGATATGTATCGTTTATTGTAGAATGTAGGCGTGTCTGTCATAAGCATCTCTCTGATATGTATCGTTTATTGTAGAATGTAGGCGTGTCTGTCATAAGCATCTCTCTGATATGTATCTTTTATTGTAGAATGTAGGCTTGTCTGTCATAAGCAACTCTCTGATATGTATCGTTTATTGTAGAATGCAGGCGTGTCTGTCATAAGCATCTCTCTGATATGTATCGTTTATTGTAGAATGCAGGCGTGTCTGTCATAAGCATATCTCTGATATGTATCGTTTATTGTAGAATGCAGGCGTGTCTGTCATAAGCATCTCTCGGATATATATCGTTTATTGTAGAATGTAGGCGTGTCTGTCATTAGCATCTCTCTGATATGTATCGTTAAGTGTAGAATGTAGACGTGTCTGTCATAAGCATCTCTCTGATATGTATCGTTTATTGTAGAATGTAGACGTGTCTGTCATAAGCATCTCTCTGATATGTATAGTTTATTGTAGAATATAGGCGTGTCTGTCATAAGCATCTCTCTGATATGTATCGTTAAGTGTAGAATGTAGACGTGTTTGTCATAAGCATCTCTCTGATATGTATAGTTAATTGTAGAATGTAGGCGTGTCTCTCATAAGCATCTCTCTGATATGTATTGTTTATTGTAGAATGTAGGCGTGTCTGTCATAAGCATCTCTCTGATATGTATCGTTTATTGTAGAATGCAGGCGTGTCTGTCATAAGCATCTCTCTGATATGTATCTTTTATTGTAGAATATAGGCGTGTCTGTCATAAGCATCTCTCTGATATGTATCGTTTATTGTAGAATGCAGGCGTGTCTGTCATAAGCATCTCTCTGATATGTATCGTTTATTGTAGAATGTAGACGTGTCTGTCATAAGCATCTCTCTGATATGTATAGTTTATTGTAGAATGTAGGCGTGTCTGTCATAAGCATCTCTCTGATATGTATCGTTAAGTGTAGAATGTAGACGTGTTTGTCATAAGCATCTCTCTGATATGTATAGTTTATTGTAGAATGTAGGCGTGTCTCTCATAAGCATCTCCCTGATATGTATCGTTAAGTGTAGAATGTAGACGTGTCTGTCATAAGCATCTCTCTGATATGTATCGTTTATTGTAGAATGTAGACGTGTCTGTCATTAGCATCTCTCTGATATGTATCGTTTATTGTAGAATGTAGGCGTGTCTGTCATAAGCATCTCTCTGATATGTATCGTTTATTGTAGAATGTAGGCGTGTCTGTCATAAACATCTCTCTGATATGTATCGTTTATTGTAGAATGTAGGCGTGTCTGTCATAAGCATCTCTCAGATATGTATCGTTTATTGTAGAATGTAGACGTGTCTGTCATAAGCATCTCTCTGATATGTATCGTTTATTGTAGAATGTAGGCGTGTATGTCATAAGCATCTCTCTGATATGTATCGTTTATTGTAGAATGTAGGCGTGTCTGTCATAAGCAACTTTCTGATATGTATCGTTTATTGTAGAATGCAGGCGTGTCTGTCATAAGCATCTCTCTGATATGTATCGTTTATTGTAGAATGTAGGAGTGTCTGTCATAAGCATCTCTCTGATATGTATCATTTATTGTAGAATGCAGGCGTGTCTGTCATAAGCATCTCTCTGATATGTATCGTTTATTGTAGAATGTAGGCGTGTCTGTCATAAGCAACTCTCTGATATGTATCGTTTATTGTAGAATGCAGGCGTGTCTGTCATAAGCATCTCTCTGATATGTATAGTTTATTGTAGAATGTAGGCGTGTCTGTCATAAGCATCTCTCTGATATGTATCGTTAAGTGTAGAATGTAGACGTGTCTGTCATAAGCATATCTCTGATATGTATAGTTTATTGTAGAATGTAGGCGTGTCTCTCATAAGCATCTCTCTGATATGTATCGTTAAGTGTAGAATGTAGACGTGTCTGTCATTAGCATCTCTCTGATATGTATCGTTTATTGTAGAATGTAGGCGTGTCTGTCATAAGCATCTCTCAGATATGTATCGTTTATTGTAGAATGTAGGCGTGTCTGTCATAAGCATCTCTCTGATATGTATCTTTTATTGTAGAATGTAGGCTTGTCTGTCATAAGCAACTCTCTGATATGTATCGTTTATTGTAGAATGCAGGCGTGTCTGTCATAAGCATCTCTCTGATATGTATCGTTTATTGTAGAATGCAGGCGTGTCTGTCATAAGCATCTCTCGGATATATATCGTTTATTGTAGAATGTAGGCGTGTCTGTCATTAGCATCTCTCTGATATGTATCGTTAAGTGTAGAATGTAGACGTGTCTGTCATAAGCATCTCTCTGATATGTATCGTTTATTGTAGAATGTAGACGTGTCTGTCATAAGCATCTCTCTGATATGTATAGTTTATTGTAGAATATAGGCGTGTCTGTCATAAGCATCTCTCTGATATGTATCGTTAAGTGTAGAATGTAGACGTGTTTGTCATAAGCATCTCTCTGATATGTATAGTTTATTGTAGAATGTAGGCGTGTCTCTCATAAGCATCTCTCTGATATGTATTGTTTATTGTAGAATGCAGGCGTGTCTGTCATAAGCATCTCTCTGATATGTATCGTTTATTGTAGAATGCCGGCGTGTCTGTCATAAGCATCTCTCTGATATGTATCGTTTATTGTAGAATGTAGGCTTGTCTGTCATAAGCATCTCTCTGATATGTATCGTTTATTGTAGAATGCAGGCGTGTCTGTCATAAGCATCTCTCTGATATGTATCGTTTATTGTAGAATGTAGGCGTGTCTGTCATAAGCATCTCTCTGATATGTATCGTTTATTGTAGAATGTAGACGTGTCTGTCATAAGCATCTCTCTGATATGTATCGTTTATTTTAGAATGTAGGCGTGTCTGTCATAAGCATCTCTCTGATATGTATCGTTTATTGTAGAATGTAGACGTGTCTGTCATATGCATCTCTCTGATATGTATCGTTTATTGTAGAATGTAGGCGTGTCTGTCATAAGCATCTCTCTGATATGTATCGTTTATTGTAGAATGTAGACGTGTCTGTCATAAGCATCTCTCTGATATGTATCGTTTATTTTAGAATGTAGGCGTGTCTGTCATAAGCATCTCTCTGATATGTATCGTTTATTGTAGATTGTAGACGTGTCTGTCATAAGCATCTCTCTGATATATATCATTTATTGTAGAATTTAGACGTGTCTGTCATAAGCATCTCTCTGATATGTATCGTTTATTGTAGAATGTAGACGTGTCTGTCATAAACATCTCTCTGATATGTATCGTTTATTGTAGAATGTAGACGTGTCTGACATAAGAATCTCTCTGATATGTATCGTTTATTGTAGAATGTAGGCGTGTCTGTCATAAGCATCTCTCTGATATGTATCGTTTATTGTAGAATGTAGGCGTGTCTGTCATAAGCATCTCTCTGATATGTATCGTTAAGGGTAGAATGTAGACGTGTCTGTCATAATCATCTCTCTGATATGTATCGTTTATTGTAGAATGTAGACGTGTCTGTCATAAGCATCTCTCTGATATGTATAGTTTTTTGTAGAATGTAGGCGTGTCTGTCATAAGCATCTCTCTGATATGTATCGTTAAGTGTAGAATGTAGACGTGTCTGTCATAAGCATCTCTCTGATATGTATAGTTTATTGTAGAATGTAGGCGTGTCTCTCATAAGCATCTCTCTGATATGTATCGTTAAGTGTAGAATGTAGACGTGTCTGTCATAAGCATCTCTCTGATATGTATCGTTTATTGTAGAATGTAGACGTGTCTGTCATAAGTATCTCTCTGATGTGTATCGTTTATTGTAGAATGTAGGCGTGTCTGTCATAAGCATCTCTCTGATATGTATCGTTTATTGTAGAATGTAGGCGTGTCTGTCATAAGCATCTCTCTGATATGTATCGTTAAGTGTAGAATGTAGACGTGTCTGTCATAAGCATCTCTCTGATATGTATAGTTTATTGTAGAATGTAGGCGTGTCTCTCATAAGCATCTCTCTGATATGTATCGTTTATTGTAGAATGTAGGCGTGTCTGTCATAAGCATCTCTCTGATATGTATAGTTTATTGTAGAATGTAGGCGTGTCTGTCATAAGCATCTCTCTGATATGTATCGTTAAGTGTAGAATGTAGACGTGTCTGTCATAAGCATCTCTCTGATATGTATAGTTTATTGTAGAATGTAGGCGTGTCTCTCATAAGCATCTCTCTGATATGTATCGTTAAGTGTAGAATGTAGACGTGTCTGTCATAAGCATCTCTCTGATATGTATCGTTTATTGTAGAATGTAGACGTGTCTGTCATAAGCATCTCTCTGATATGTATCGTTTATTTTAGAATGTAGGCGTGTCTGTCATAAGCATCTATCTGATATGTATCGTTTATTGTAGAATGTAGACGTGTCTGTCATAAGCATCTCTCTGATATGTATCGTTTATTGTAGAATGTAGGCGTGTCTGTCCTAAGCAACTCTCTGATATGTATCGTTTATTGTAGAATGCAGGCGTGTCTGTCATAAGCATCTCTCTGATATGTATCGTTTATTGTAGAATGTAGGAGTGTCTGTCATAAGCATCTCTCTGATATGTATCGTTTATTGTAGAATGCAGGCGTGTCTGTCATAAGCATCTCTCTGATATGTATCGTTTATTGTAGAATGCAGGCGTATCTGTCATAATCATCTCTCTGATATGTATCGTTTATTGTAGAATGTAGGTGTGTCTGTCATAAGCATCTCTCTGATACGTATCGTATAACAGTAAATAAAGATGATTCAATGTAATAGTGCTAACAGACACTCCAACTTAGTCCGCGGACCATATCCGCGTACCGAATCCGGTGCTGCTACACAGGCACGGATTTGGTCTGGCCGACCGAATTGAAAACTCGACACTCGTGTGTTCGATTTTCAGCTCTATTGTACTAGCGCAGAGTTCTATTTACAGTGCTGTTTTTTGACGACGACGATGATTCCAACAATCAATTGAAATCGTACCAACTGTCAAAAATATTTCTCACCAAACATAACCCTTAATTCGACCCAGATTGGATAATACTATTTACAATAATTTTTACGCTGAGTTTATTGGAATATAATTGGGTTATCCCAATTATAATATAACTCCCCCACACCGATTTCGGTGACGATGGCCGGTTTTATTGAAACAAGGCCAGCTACGCAGGAGTTATTTTATAGTGCCCAAATGTGTGCGCAGTACACAAGAGCACTCTCTCCACCTTTACTTTCGTAACCCAGTGGGACGGATAACCGACACTACTGGCGAGAGATCAGGCGCAGGCGCATACGTGCCCATCCGACGCATGGATCATCTTTCTTGTCAGACAATCAGGCGATCAGCCTGAAATGTCCTAACCTAACTTGGAAACAACATTTAATGTTAGTCCAATGCGGGAATAGAACCCACGACCTCCGAGTCGAGAGCTAAGCTCTAACCACAAGGCCACGAAGGCTGTTATAATTGTAATTGGGAGTTGCCAATTATATTATAATAAATAAAATAATAAGTATATTAAATAAAAGATAATAAGATAGAAACTCTAAAAACTTTATGTGTTTATACTAAATATTTGAAATTTATCATAAAGACTTACGCGTAAATGATTTAAAACTAACGTGACACTTTATCTGATTTCACTCGACCCTATAAATTTTCATACCCCGGGATTTATACACATATATTCTTAATTATTATATGATTCTTAATGAGTAAACTTTTTAAAAATCCTGCCCCAAGTAAGCTCCCGTAGATTTTTATAACGCTATTATTAGTTTCACCTGTATGTTTGCTTGCTTGCTTGTTTGTTTGCTTGTAACCGACTCCTTTGGGCTCGATTTTGTCCTACTTTGAACGATCAGATTTAATTCAAACTTTGCACACCTGTCAAAGACCGATGACAATGCAATAATTCGATTTAATTTAATTTTAATAATTAAAAAAAAAATTAAATTTAATAATAAAAATTATAAATTATTATAATAAATAATCATGCGTGCAGTTCTAGGCTTACTCTTTGGCAAATCGTACTAAAAAGCAAAAAATAAATTATAGTTTAACAAAAACTAAAAAATCACGCTTTTATAGAAAATCTAACTAAAAAATATAAAATAAAATTTAATAAATCGCACCCCTAGATGAAAACTCCGGCAAATCAAAAAACCTTTTTTTTTTTCAGAAATGACTCAAAACTGATTTCGGAATATTTGTTAGAGATATCGAGAAACTAATTATACAAACATGATATTCATATGTTCTAAAGCCTGTGTAATGACCTATTTCAAATGCTATTCTTCCAAGAGTTGAAAAAATATTATTTTTTTAGTTAATATAGTTTTCTTTAGGTAGTAAGAAACTTTTTTATGTCATATTTAGAATTACCTTACTTTATCTGAAATAGAAATGAGTTGCATTATTTTGCACCTTAAAGATATACGACCCGTTGGTGGTGTTCAAACTCACTTAAAGTTGAAAACTATCTTTATAACATAGGTAAAACAAGATTAAGATTTGAAATAAAACAATTTTGTAATCAAATGAAAAAGGTTGTTTATTTTACTTAACAAAAAGAAAACATGAAAAGAAAATCACTGTTTTAGTGACCTATATTCAGCTAGACAGTACTTACTAGGAAATTATTATAATATTTATTACTTTTATAACCACAGTTGCTATTAAAAGCCTTTTCTATGTAACAAAAATATAATTTTTATTATGTAATTAACAACGATATTAAATAATCAAAATCGGCAAGCAATAAATAAGCTTTTGACGAGTTGCATCGAGTGTTGTACTGCATTTGAAACGACATTTTTCTCCGCAAGGTGGTCGCATTTTGCGAGCGGGAATATCTTTTTTCAGTTTACCCCGGGATTTATACGCCTTACCCGAATTTTTAAGAGCTTTGACTACGTTAGTTTTCCATGTTTCTAGCTTCCGCAGTTTTTTCTTACCCTGTACTATTTCATGTGCTAAATTTTCTTCGGTATTGTTATTTACATTATTATTATTGCTGCTTGAGCTGATGCTTGAACTGCTGCTGGAGCTGCTGCTGGAGCTGCTGCTGGAGCTGCTGCTAGAGCTGCTGCTTGAACTGCTCGATGAACTCGAACTGGTAGACGATGATGACAGAGAGCGAGGTCGTGGATATGGGGGATTAGTAGGAGACTTACTCCTCTACACTCTCTATACTTTTAACCATCTCCATACCAGAGGATTGAGTTGCAGGCTGATCAGAAATCTGTTTTTCTGCATTGACGAGATCCAACATAACTTGCCCCCGGCTTTTCATTTTCCTAAAATAAAAAATAACCTTATCATTTAAAAAATCAAGTCTCTCTCCCTCTCATCTTAGCAAATATCCCGGTTGCATCCCAAAGCCTTCACTTACTATAGTTCCTATATTCGACTATGATCCCAGGAATTGGCGAGTCTGATAATCACAGTAAAGCGATTGCCATCTGACCTTCGGTGGCCACAAGGGGAACCAGACTCAAGGTGTTTTCCCTTACCAAAGAATCAATCAAGTAAACTCAAGCAAGTCAAAAATCGTAATTATCAACCCCTAATGATTATGAAAATTAAAAGCGAATAAAAAATCTAGATTTAATTTGAGATACTAAAATGCTATTTAATTAATAAGTTATTATTTCATTAAGCAAACGAAAAAAAACAAATAAAAAGATTCATTCAAGTAAACCATTGTAAGTCAGAATTCATATTTTCTGTCATGTAAACTAGAGTAACTCGAAATATTGTATAATTGAAACGTGACATAATATTAACAAAACCCCCGCAAATCAAAATATACCTTTTTATTTATCAATAAAATTTCAGCAAAAATCAATCAACTCGAAATAAAATATGAAACTTACCTTATTAATTTCACATAAACTCCAGCAACTCAAAATACGCCACTATGCAAATGTCTTTTTCTCACGACAGCCGGGTGACAACTAAAAATGGCGGAGTATGATTCGCGCCATCCCGCGTAAGGTCATTCAAGTAAAGCAATGTTTCGCGCCATTTTTCGACAACGGTCGAAGTACCGTTACGGGAGTTTTATCTCCGCGTAGGTATTCATGCCGGGATTTCGAAAACGCCATTAACTCAGTAAAAGTATATTTTGATTTAGTGACGTTTTCATCTAGGGGTGCGAAATTTGGATTAAGAATAGTGTAAATGAAAAATAAATGTTAATGTAAAAAAGCATCGGGTGCATAGTGTCAATAGTTATAAACATTTTATTGGCAGATATGAGAAGGATCTTCACTTTGATAATATCTTAAAAATCACTTTAAACGAAATCTGACCGTTCGATGTGGATCAAAATCAATTCCACTGGAGTCGGTTACATACAAACAAACGTACAGGTGAAGACACTGCGCCCCACACTTTTTTACAATAATAAACATTTATTTTTTATTTACACTATTCTTAATCCAAATTTATTACATTTTATTTTTTATTTTTTAGTTAGATTTTCTATAAAAGCGTGATTTTTTAGTTTTTAAAAAATATAATTTTTTCCCCTAATTTTGGGGGAAAAATCCCTAAGTGAGCAACACTGAGATCGTTGTCCAGCCCAAACGCCCCACTGCTCTACACACGTACGGATTTGATACGGAGCGAACCAAATCCGATGCGGACGGCGGACGCTAATCAGCCCTTAGTGTTGCTGTATCATCCCGGTGCAGCTTGAAATTTGAACTGTTGCAATGCAACGCGTATGTTCTTGTGTATTCAATAGGTAAAGTTCATTCGCTATCTTACATTATATGCGGCGCTGGGACCGGCATCGCGTGTCGTGTCTCGGTGTCAACTCTGACTCTTAGCAACCAATATGTCAATGTCAATGTGTATGGGTATGCATCTAATTGTTTCGAACGTCGTAATTGTTTCTACGTTATCACTTTGTCTAAGATCCCGGCGCCCACTAGCTCGTAGCCACTAATGTCAGGCTCCATTGGTTCTGGACGTTTCTGAAGTGCTTAAGCGATTCCATGTGCGGTCGAATTACTAAAGGAGATCTTATTTTGCGTTTGATATAGTCTTCGGTACCTTTGTGTATTACGGTAGCTAAGTACCTAAGTATTTTATATAATAGGTCTTTACCTATGAAATGCCGTTCTGCAGTACTGGCCATTTCAAATCAAAATAATTTTTGTTTGGCTAAGAATTCTAATTTCAAATTAATTTTATTTTAAAAACATGGAATTTTTTTTCCAATAGTAGTCATTTGTTTATTGATTAGTGTTACATTTTCATCGCATTTCAATCTTTTTCGTCATCATGGATACGTTAAAAATTCCAGTAATTATGGAATATGAGTACCGTCGTGGCAGCAACGCGGCACAAGCGGCACGCAACATCAACGACGCTTACGGAGCTAACACTACAAACCAACGCACCACCTGTTATTCATTTGCTCGCTTCCGTTCTGGAAATTTCGACCTCAAAAATGAACCTCGCGGTCGTCCGAAGACTTAGGTCGACAATGACGAAATAAAGGCGATTGTGGAAGCTGATAATACACAATCTACGCCATTTGCGTCAAATTGGCAAGGTAAAAAAGCTTGACAAATGGGTGTCCCACAAACTCAATGATCGCCAGCGCGAAGTACGCGTCGAGACGTGCCTTGCACTGCTCAACAGACACACAAATGAAGGAATTTTGAACCGCATTGTTACCTGCGATGAAAAATGGATTTTGTTTGATAACCGCAAGTGCTCAGCAAGTTGGTTGGATCCTGGTTCAGCACCTAAACAATGCCCTAAACGAAAACTTACTTCTAGAAAAGTGATGGTGACTGTTTGGTGGTCTAGCGCCGGTGTGATTCATCACAACTTCTTACCAAACGGGGTGAGCATTACTGCAGATGTGCACTGTGAAGAACTGAACACAATGATGGAGAAGCTGGCACATCTCCAACCAGCATTGGTCCATCGCTCGTCTCCGCTGCTCCTGCACGACAACGCGCGACCTCATACTGCACAGCAGACGGTCTCCAAGTTGCAAGAACTGGGGTTGGAAGCTCTCCGTCATCCGCCCTACTCACCTGACCTTACGCCTACAGACTACTACTTTTTCCAGAATTTGGATAACTTCTTGGCGGGAAAAAAATTCAATACCCGAGAGGCTGTACAAAATGCCTTTGAAGAATTTTTTGCCTCCTGTCCAGCTGATTTCTTTAAGAAGGGCATCAATAAACTGCCACTGCGTTGGCAAAGATGCATTGATTGCATGGGTGATTACTTCTATTAATACAAATAAAAAATACATAAAAAAAATTCGTACAAAATTTTCATACAAAACGGCAATTTCATAGGTAAAGACCTAATATTTCGAATCCTACTGAGCATATTATATACGTTATACGATTTACGCAGCATATTTACGGATGAGTACGTAGAATCGACCAGGAAACGAGCAGACAGATCTCCTGATAGTAAGGAATTGCCGTTTTCGGTGGACTTCGCGACCAAACGAAACAAAATCCAACTAAACTTAACAACTCTCACAGATAGAGTCTTTATCTATAAATCGGTTAACATATATTAAAAAAAATATGATTATTAGTATATCTAGCAAAATCAATTTTCCAGAACCTCTACACCCATAATTTTCAAAAAGTAGGTCGTGCTTATGATTTTTTATGCTCTTATGTAGCTTATTTTGGTTGTTTAAAAATACCCAAAGATAGCGGATATAATCAACTTCAATTCGATTAAAAAATTATCCAACAAAAAAAAATCTCTTGATTTTCACGTGTTTTCGTATTCGGCATGAATCTTGACGCGTGGCAATAAGGTTTATTTTTTTTGGTCACTGTCTGGATTTGTCACACAAAACATTTCTAATATCTTTGCTCTCCATACTCGAGAACCTGCCAAACAACTTTTCGTAAACGCGTCCTTCCTCCTTAAAACCACTCACTTGGGTCTCGCTGTCCGCACTCACTCGGTGAAACGCTGGTTTTCTGTGAGGCCGTGTTTTGGTCGAGACTCGACACAACCTATTCGTGCCGAAGCATGGCCCTACCTCAACTCACGTTACTCGCAATGACGTCATTACTTTAAAAGCCTCCGTAGTCTAGTGCTTTAGAGCTTGGCTCTCGACTCGGAGGTCGTGGGTTCGATTCCCGCATTGGAACAACAAAAAATCTTGTTTCCAAGTTTGGTTAGGACAATGCAGGCTGATCACCTGATTGTCTGACAAGAAAGATGATCCATGCGTCGGATGGGCATGTAAAAAGTCGGACCTGCGCCTGATATCTCACCAGTCGTGTCGGTTATTCGTCCCACTGGGTTACGAGGGTAAAGGAAGAGAGAGTGCTCTTGTGTACTGCGCACACACTTGGGCACTATAAAATAACTCCTGCGTAGCTGGCCTGGTTTCAATTAAACCGGCCACCGTCACTGAAATCAGTGTGGGGAGCTATTACTCGTTAGTAACCTTTCTTTACGTATCAGGCTTAAGGAATGTATTAAGGATACCTTTGTTCCGCACAATACGTCTGCCACAATAGCTATTGAACCCGCGGTAGGCTATTGAAGTAGGTGAATAGAAATAAATTAGGCTCATAACTAATACACAGTTAGCAGTTCACAGTGAGTATGCTTTTGGGGCCTTCGATTTGGGGCATATTAAATGTAAAATGCATTATTTACGAATATAAATGACTTATAATAATCATTGGGTAAAGTCGAAACTATCCAACTTAAACTATTAGACGGGACGCGGCGCTGCATTTTTAAGATGGCTATTGAAAATTGAACTTTATTCACTACACGAAAAGTCAGTTATACACTGCACATGCGCTGTACAACGCGGTGTAACCAGACATACGAACTACGAACTTACAATGAAACGTATATCTTCTTGTGTAATGATTAAGTTCAATTTTGAATGGCTATCTTAAAAATGCAGCGCCGATTCCGCATCGTTCTGTTTCTGTGTGAATTGACCCTTAACCTACGATTGACATTTTAGAAAAGACACTGGTACGAGTATATGAGGCCAAATACTGCAACGATAGTTAAATTAATCGACGTTCAAGTCACATGCTGTTCTTGTCATTTCGGCTAGCAGAGACAGCGACAGCCTGAGAAAAGGAGAGCTATATTGATTAGCGTTTCAGTCTTCGACCGATAATCTTGGAAAGTGTTGCATACGTCACATAAAATAGTTATAAAATATATCTTGCATAGCATGACGCATCTCAGACCAAATAAAAACGTTAAGACAGGCCAGAGTTCTGTAAAGCACAGAGTTACATTAAGTAAGGTAAGGCCAATGAGACGAGATAAAAAACATAAATAAACGGACCGCTACTGAGTTGCATTATGAAAGTGAGTTAATATTATATCTGTCCTTATCACTCGTATGCAAAAATGACGTCAGTTGGTCGACGACAGCTGTCGTAGCGTGTTTCGTGGTACAGGAAAGCGGCCAGTGCCGCAGTTGTCAACATTTGGTCCGCCAAATAATTGTGAACAAGTTCATTCCTGTTTGGATTGCGTTCGAAGTGATACATATATTTTCGTCTCCGTATTTACTTGGTTTTTTGTTGTTATTATAAACACAGCTGACTCGGACTCTTCCTACGAATCATCTTTGTCTAGTACAGACGACAGCGATTAAAATTCGAACTTTATAATAATTTATTCAAATAAAAATGTTTTGAACCCCTGAAAATTTGTTTACATTGTGTATCTCGTCTGGTTGGCCTTACTTTATTCTGTGGACACGTTCCACGCGTACTGTATACATAAAAACCGGCCTCAGTTTTTGTTTGACCAAGCTCAGTCTTTACTTTTTTACTTGGTCTGAGCTTCGCATACTACAGTTAGAAGAAAATCGGCAAGTCGCCATACATTTACTGCCTGTTAAAATACGTGGCCACAAAAAGTATTTATTGTAAGTTGTACTGTATGAACATAGCAACAAAAAAAGTAATAATATTATGCATCAAACTCGGAGGATAATTGATTAAATATAACCTAACCTATTGTTCAATAAATTGCCCTAGTAGCGGTTTGCGGAAAAGAAATCTCTAAGTTGTGTAAGTCAATTAAGTAATGAAATTAATAACTAGTTTGTTTGGAAACGCAATATGCTAACAAATAAATGATAGATGTCGCTTTCGTCTAAACGACTGTCGTTACCAAAAATTGTTGAAGCCCTACGTGGTGGTAAATAAGATTAATGGACTGTATATATAAATTATAATATAAACTTTGAGGTCACAAAAGAATGCCCGTATGCAATCGCGTGATGGCGTCAAGACGTAAAAGGGTGAAGAAAGGGCGAGCGGTGAGGGACCGCGTGGCCGCGAGCGCACCGGAGGACTCCCGACGATGTTCGGGTTTCTTCGGTCAGCCGGCCGTAGTCGACGTGCGCAGACATACTCCCCGGGCTGAAGAGTCCAGATTGTCAATTGGTAGTAGACAGATGGAGTTGAAGGCACGACGGATGGTGCCCTTCTTGGTATTCAGTTCAGCCACCCTCGTGACGCCGTCAACGCAGGGATATGTCTTGATGACACGGCCCAGGGACCAGAGCAGAGGTGGCGTTGCCTTGTCCTTAATAAGGACAAACGACCCTAGCTTCACTTCGCCTCTAGAACTAAACCGCTTTGTTTTGGCCTGTAGCAAGGAAGTGTACTCATTATGAAATCTGCTCCAGAAATGTTGCTTGATGTACTGGATCCTTTTCCAGCGATCCAAACGTGAGATGTTAGCATCAGTCACCTGAGAGCAAGGTACGACAACATATAACACATAAGAGTAACACATAAGTACAACATATAAGAGCGGTCGTCCAATTAGGAAGTGGGAAGGTGTTAGTACAGAAAAATCATTAGGGGCTGAGGAAAGAGGTGTAAGAGGGCGCGAGTAATACTGCCTCAATATGAGTGAGACATGTAGTCATCTCTTCAAAGGTAAAATGATTAAGATTAAATAGTCGTTTTAAGTGATGTTTACAGGACTTGACAGCAGCTTCAGCCAGTAAATTAAAATGTAGGCTGTATGTAGGTGTAAATATAAACTCTATGCCCTCCTGCGCCATTTCACATGCAACATTTGACGACTCTAGAAATTTATAAATCTCATTACACGCGCCTACAAAATTTGTCCCGTTGTCGGACGTGACGCTTCGGGGCTTGCCTCGACGCGCCACAAACCTATTTAAAGCGGCCATATATGCCGGAGTAGTGAGGTCCGTGACGAGCTCCAGGTGTACCGCTTTTACAGCTGAGCAACAAAAATAAACGTGTAGTTCTTTGTAAGTTTGCAGCCTCTACCCTTTCGATCGGCAACCAACGATCGGCAACCAATACGGGACCGGCATAGTCAACGTAACTGTTTAAAAAAGGAAACTCGAAATTAGTCCTAGATGAAGGAAGTTGACCCATAATAGGTTGGACATTTTGAGCCTTATGTCTGTAACATTTAAGACATTTATTAACTATAGACCGCGACAAGTTCTCACCACCTAGCGGCCAGTACGTCTGTCGAATGTGTGTCAGTAGCAGCTGTGGACCAGCATGTACAAGCTTTAAATGTTGTATGTGAGAAATCAGTTTAGTAAGAATATGCTTACTAAATAAAATAATGGGATGTCTAACATTAAAATCGTACCTAATGTACCTAACGTAACGTACCTAACGTAACGTACCTAACGTAACGTACCTAACGTAACTCTCTTGAGTTACTAAGCCTTCCGCCCACACGGATGAGGTCACCCTCATCTAAGAAGGGAGTGAGTGGAAGCAATCTTCTTTTGCGTGGCAATTTTTGATTAGACTTTAAAAGTTTATATTCCCCGGGAAACATCAAGTTGTGAGAAATGAATTATTGTTCTTAATGAATTTTCTATTTCTGTAACAGAAAGATTGCCGCACAATTTATGTTTATTTCTTAGGTTATAAATAAACCTTTGTACATATTATATAAATATTCTTTGAATTTTAGTTAGGCTAGAATATTTTAATAACAGGTTATAAATAATTCTTGAATGACTAGATGTCTCTGAATGATGAACATTATGATATGAATGATCACTACAATGATTATCACTAATGAAATGAGTCACTATTTCCGGTAGATCATGTTTCTGTGTTTGGCATTTTGGGCCATTTACTTTCATCGTGAAGGAGGAATGAGGGTCCAGACCACCAGAGAGGACTATCTTTTATAAAATAAATGATAGATGTCGCTTTTGACTAAACGACTGTCGTTACGAAAACCAAAAGGATATAAATTATTTTTCTTAGTATAAATATAAATAGTATAAATAAATAAATAAATAATTTATTTATTTATACTATTTATATTTATACTAAGCCTTTTATTTCTTTCTAACTACGAGTACAAAAAAAAATTATAGTTTAAATTTACAATTAAGTACATGAGAAATATTTAACATTATTTTATTTGCTATAGCGTAAGAACCCCTCATTCGAAGATGAAGGCCTCCTCCAGAGATTGCTGGTGTCTCTAACATGAGCTGTATATAGCTACTGTTTTCCGGCCACTAGAACAATATCGTCAGCCCATCGTGTTGACGGTCGACCTCTTTTCCTGCTGCCTGATGGCCCGCTCCATGTGTGTCTGTGTGTCCATCTGTCGTCTGTCTAGCTACATGACCCGCCCAACGCCATTCGAGTATTTTTGAGAAGGTCAAAGCATCGGTTATTTTTGTTCTCTCTCTTATAATTTTGTGGGTGATCTTTTGCATTTTTTTTACTTTTAGTAAGCTTCGCTCCATACTTCCTTGACATGACCTTATGTTCGACTTAATACGGTAAGTAAATGGCCACGTTTGACTGGCGTAGGTTGACGTTGGGAGGTATTTTACGTTTAAGTTTTATCGGTGTGTCACTCTATATAATTTCTGTCAAGCTCCAAATATTTTTCCAGGCTAGTGAACTTCTTCTCTCCACTTCATGTTCGTTTCTTTCTTTATGAAATGAGGTTTGCTCTCCCAAGTAGACATATGTATCGACATACTCTAGCCCTTCATTTTGGATGTACACTTGGGTTTTAGTAGTTTGTAATGATACAAGTTTTATTGCGGTTTATTTTGAGGCCTCCTAGTAGACTTGCGGTATATAGAGCATTGACCATTGATTGTAATTGGTTTGTACTTTCAGAAAGTAAGACTATGTCGGCGGCAAATCTTAACTGGCCTATATATTGTTGTAGATATTTAAACCGACTCTTTCCCAGTTGAGACTTCCTATTACCTCTTCCAAAACGGCTAAAAAAAAAGGAGAGATGGCAAACTCATCTTTCAATAGGTATACTGTTGTACTTCCAGTAGACTCTAGTTTAATTTTGCTTCTTCCATTTCTATATAGGTATTGGAGACCCTGATATATTCAGTTTTGACATTTTGCGAATGCAGAGATATCCATATTGATTCGTCAAATATTGTGTCCAATGTCTTTTAGTAGTCAATAATTAATATAAGATAGAGCGGTCTATTATACTCTTGATATTTTTCGATGAGCATTTCTATAGAGTGTATATGGTCCCCTGTGTGTATAATTGTATGGTATAGGGCGATCTATTTCTTTTTTTCTTTTTTTTCTTGATGGAAAATCAGGCAGGATTCGCCAGTGTCTTTTAAAATACAATTACAATAGGAAGAACCTAAGAATACATAAATAAGTAGGTATACTATTTTTTTACCTGGAACCGAATTTTACCATTAGCATTCCTATTTCCTACTTATTTTAAGGGCTGGCATAGAATTATGTAACATGTTACATTAGGCACACACCATACTATCGTCTAATCGGCATAAAGCTGCCGATTTGATCAGTGAACTGACCGTGTTTGGTCGTGGATTGGCATATCAGTTTATACTCTTTACCAATATGGACGAACTGCAGATTGGATCAAGCTGGCTACATGGCAGCCGGCATGTAGGCATGGCTACACGAGACATTGTAGGGCCCTGTCCTGGGACTATATGCTACAAAAACCGGAAGGCCGCATAAATTCTGAGCATTGAAAATAGAACTCTGCGCTAACACAATAGAGTTGAGAATCGACACATGAGTGTCGAGTCAAATGTCAATGTCATATATGGCAGCTCGAAACTCGAAACTTCCATTTTCAACTCCATTGTATTAGTGCAGAGTTTTATTTTCAGTACTCTGAATTTCCACCGTAATTCGGATTCCGGAGCATAATATTGTCCCAGCAAAACACATACGTGTAAGCTACCTTCTTTGTGAACTGTGACGGCAAGCAGTTCAATTCCGGAAATGGAGTATTTGGAGTTCCGGATTTTGTGCTTTTATCCCCATGCATCCGGGTATAAATGCTATACATAATAAAATAACGAATAAGGCACAGATCACACTTTTCGTTTTAAAGGCCAATAAACTCGTTTGCAATTACTCGCAGGCTTAAGCTTAATAGCCATCTAATAAATGTCTATTCTGTAGCGATGATATTTTTTTCTTACTTTACCTAGGTACCTTATTCTTTTTGTTACTCAATATAAATGTTGTTGAAAAGAATATATTATAATGTAGGTATGTGTTTATAACAAGTTACGAAGTATCAGATAACTGATAGTATTTAAGCTGTGAAAAAGCTTTGATTTCACAAGTTTTCATGAGCTTTTATTTTCACCAAAATACATGCACACAAGCCTAAGCGCGCGGCCGCTGCGGCCAAGTGCGCACACAGAGGATACAATGGATACATTTCGGTGGCCGCCAGTGCGCGCTAACGAGAAGTTAAAAGACGTTGGGAATTTTACTATGAAATTAATACCCACGGGGACCAATGATAAAATTATGTTGGATGTAAGTATAATCTGCATCTGGATTACAACGGAACAGGTCGCTAGAGGTAGGGTAAATAACTAAGTACTGTGATATGGTGAAATTTTAGCTCATTTCAACGAATATTCATATAAAATATGATTAGCAATTTATTGATTATTCTCACATCTGAATTATAAAAACTACTTACTGGAAATGAAATGTGAACAAAGCTTGTACAGTGTTGTATTTCGCTTTATGGATCGCCCCTTTTTTAAACAGCCGGTATTTTTTAAAATTAATTAGTAATGTGCCATGTAGTTAACAGAATCAAGCATCTACACCATATAATATTTAGCCTTAAAGTAAGTACTTACTTATAATAAGGTAGGAAAATAACTACATAGACTAAAACACGCATTAAAATACTTAACCTAATAACACATTTATCCTTTTCAGTGGAGTCGCTATAATTAGTAGTGGGTAGTAGGTAGGCTGTGTTACTAGCGAGTAATTAATTTTATCACTGTCGTGGAAAAACGTGTGACGGCGCCCTATTTAGTTCAGGTAAGGCGGCGTACACACGGGAAAATCGTATAGGGGATGAATTAGCGTGAATGGTAAGTGCTTGCCGTTGTTCGCTCGCCGTCTTGGTTCTTGCATGTCCTTCTTATGTTAGAGTGGTGATAACAATGATACAGCAATACTGTATAATCTTCTATATTTACTTTTACTATTTTATACATATGAGAGAGATGCTTAACACAGATACGTCTACACTATACGTAGCCTTTTGGCTAACTAAATTATTCTCTATAGGCTTCGCATGTGGCGAAGACAATAAGACATTAACATTAAGTATATACTTGGAGTTTTGCCGGGGAGTTCAATGGTGACGTTGTGGATTTTGTATGGTAGAATATTAACCATTAAATATTCGTTAACGTGCACAAGTATGGGCAAGTGGTACAACTTCTAAAACGTGCTATTTTGTGTTCCGCTAAAACTCCCTAGGAACTTTCAGTAAAGCTTCTACCACTTTACAGAATCGACTGAGATGACTCATGGACTGTACTGACTATTTATTTGGACTTTGACTAGACTTCAGACTTGACGATATTGGAATACGGTGTTGAAAATTGAAACGAAAGTTCTATTTCCCGCCTTTTTAACTTGACACTGGCTAATGCCGATGCCGTATATTAAAAAAAAAGTATATACTTTTTATAAATACTTTAACTTTGCCTTACCGACTAACCAGAGAAGTTACAAGTGTGCTACTTGAATAAGTGTCGAAATAATAAAATCTATTATTTTCTTATAAAATACTCTGCGCTCATGACGGCGAAAGTGTCATAGAAAGCATAAAAATTTGGAAAAATCAAAATGATTTTAACAGTCGGGAACTCGGGGCCCATAAAAAATCCGTCTTCCTTAATAAATGGATCCCGATTTTAGAAGTCGTTAAGTTCCCAAATAGAATGTTTTCGTTTTTAATGTATCGACCATGAAACTATTTCAATGTTAGGTATTGCTATTCAATAATGTTCGATAGCAAAAGTGTCGATTACTGCATTTTTTTGTTTTTTTCTTTTCAGTTTTTATGCAGTTGGATTTTTGACGTGATAACGTCTTATAAATCGCTGAACGCTGGCTGCACACACGAAAAATTGTCACGTTTCGTCTGGTTATCACGATTAAGGTCACGTTCCGCCTGAGCCGAGCGTGCAAGAGAGAGCGCGGAAAAAGCGATAGAGAGGCACGATCGGCCTAGGCATTCGGCTTGTGGTGACGTTATCACGTAAAATTATCGTCCGTAAACGGACTTCTTTTTTATTTTTATTAATTTGTTTACGATGTGTAAATAGCACAAGATAACTTATTTCTTAACTAATTACTGCACATCTTTAATTATTATTTCTGGTATAATAAACAAAAAAATAATTGATTGTGTATACTGTAATAACTCCTAATTATAATGACTAGTAAAGTGACGAAGATAACCTAATTGTCTTTCTAATTTAAGATTTTTGACCCTAAAAAATTACTCGCAGATTCCGTTGTTTTAACGGACATATATTTAGTTCGTAAAATAAAACGCAATATGTAGAGTATACTATGTACTTGAGTACTAATCTATTATTTACATATTTCACCAAAATAAACGTCAACTATTACAATGTCATCATCAAATTATAATATTGTTTATATGAGCGCTTGTCTAACTCGAAGGAAACGCTTTACAATACAAAATATAAAAGGGGTTTGAAAACCTTATTATTTTTAACCTTGTCTCATGACGAATATTTACAACTAATAATTTTATTCTAATATAAAACCTCGGTAGGTAAAATTACATCAAAAAACAGAAAAACACGAATATTTAGTAGATGTGACGTGACTAAGAATTTTTTCATACTTTTTAGCGCATTTGTACGAATAGATTAATAGAATAATATTGAAAATTCGAACATGGATATTTACGACTTGGAGATAATCAGCCGGATCGGTTTTTACTTTGACGACTTCCAAAGCGAAAAAACCGACATGTACATTTTTTGCTTAGTAAGCTTAATAATTTCTTATACCTAAAGAGTAGTTGTTCCTTTTCATCAATATGATTAGGTCTACTTTTCACCCACATGCAAAGATAAAGGGTCATTTTCTACCAGAGGTCGTTAGTCTCGTGTGCACCCGGCCTTACCCCGAAGTCCCGAGTCCCAGTCTGCCCTCCTCTGCGCTCGGAGGAGGTCGTGTGAGTGCGTGAGTGAGTTGACACGTAAGTTACGAGTTTTTGTAATGTCAACAATCGGTGATTTTATGTTGTAGTTTTTATGTTTTTGGAAATAATGGTTTGGCACGATGTATAAAAATAAAATAAAAACTTACCTACTTAACTAAAAACCTGTAATGAATGCATGCATTTGCATAACTTGTGATTTATATTATTATTATCAACAATATGATGTTTTTGTATTGTCCCTAATTGGGGATTTTATCGTCTAGTTTTTACTCCAGCTTACCATAATTATTTTCGCGATAATTTTAAACTACAATAATTATTATATTATTCAATGTTTAATACAATATTGTATATATGTCTAAAATCTCGCGGGAGTCGTAGTTTTCCCCGCCATGAAAAGTAGCCAAATGTTATCAAAATCGGATCAGAAGTTTTTAATTGAATTGAATTGCTACGTAACGATGGGATTGACATTTTTGCACGAATCCCTTAAAATAATTAACATTAAAACAAAAACATACAAATTACAAACAAACAGATATTAGGTCCTCTTTAGTATTAGTGTAGATTTAGGATTCTCCATCAGTATTCTGATCTAGAGAATCCGAAAACTATGAAAGTTAAAGTACCTATTACATATATTATTCTCTTTATTTTTACGCAGTAGATACTTAAAAAGCTGACGAAACGCGTATTCACTTGATTGTTATCAAAAATCTATGTTTGTCTAAGACTATAGTTTTTTTCAGTACATTTGTTCACGGTAAATAATATTTTAACCGAATTCGAAAAAGGAGGAGGTTCTCTATTCGAGTTTTTTATGTTTGTTACGACTGGGTGAAAGAATTTTGATGTTTCTTTTTTATTTGAAAGCTGGTGCTTCCCGTTTGTCTAGATCTGACAATAGCATCCATGAGAAAACCATGTGTGTTTTATTTTTATTTAAAAATAATGTTATTCATGATATTTTATGATTTTAACATATTTTATTCATAATGAGTCTCCTCCACTCGCGCGACCTCAGCGCACGGCCGACCAACATGCTTTTACCAACATTTACTACATTATTATCTAGATAAAAATGTGGAAATTAAGCTTCATTCATTTAATTGTTGAAAGCTTCATTCAATAAACTAAAATAAAAAATTTTAGAACCCCCAACATGCCATGCAGTGAGCGAGCTGATGATGATGAATTATAGGTAGGAACTTTCCGAATTTTAAAGGGGAATTATTTAGAAAATAAGATTTATTTCATACATTTTTCTGTATTTTTACGTTGGATGTCGGTTTAATTTTTTGTTAAAAAATAATATTATTTCCCTTCAAATATCACTAGTAAAAATAGTGATATTTGTTAAATTAATTATTATTAATGCATTTTAAGAACGCTTAAAATAAACGATCAAATGTATAATTGAATACGCGCCAACTTCCATTAGGTATTGTATATAAGACGATGATGATGATTACTGTAAGTTACATAATGGCTGCTTGCATTTCTTTAAACAATGCCGAAATTTCCAAACGCATATCTTTAAAGACTGAGGAGTTCTGTTCGGTGCTTTTGAATCCAGGATATACCTTGGTGCAAAATCTTATTTTTTGGTAGCATATGCTTGTGTTACTTCAGAAAAAGTCAAAATCACTATATGTGTCCATATAAATTTAAAGAAAGAAACAAAGAAAAATTTATTTATTTATTAATTTCGAGGAGTTCCCTCGATCCTCATGGATCCCATCATCAGGTCACCACTTTGATGTCAAAAGGACCAATTTGGGATTATATCTTATACATCAAAAAATAATTTTGAAAATCGGTCCCCAGACGGCGGAGTAATCGTTGAACATACATAAAAAATAAAAATATAATATTTACAGCCGAACGTATAACTGCCACCTTTTTGTGGAAGTCGGTTAAAAACAGGTTAAAACATTGTAAGGGTCTGTTTTACAACCTTCAATTGAGGGGCCTGTATCACAATCGCCTAACAAGGGACGAATAGCTTATCAGGAAGTTTTGTCGCCGCTTACTTTATATCGAGCGACAGAGACAAAACTATCCGACACATATCAGTTGATTGTGAAACAGGCTAGGTCCTCATAGTACTATGTACTGCGTAGGAGGTACACGTAACGATTTTCCCCTTTGAAAAGTCACACGTAGTTTTTCTATAAAACACATAAAAGAGTAAACTAGCGTAGGTTAAACCTACGTGCACACGTAGCTGACGTAACCTACGCTAGTTTATTCTTTTATGGCATTAAACCTCCGTTCCGGGGCAAAACACAGAGGAGAGCTAAAAGGCTAAGGGATAGAAATAAAACGAACCGCACAAAAAAAATATCTCTGCACTAAGCCATTTACGTAGCACTCAAATTTACAGTTTGTGACCTAAAGGTCAGTTTACACTGAGACGCGACGCAACGCGACTATGCTTGAAGATGCTGTAATAATATGAAGCGGCTGGTCGCGTGACGCCGCGCGTAATTTCGATCAGGTATCGCTATTAAAAAGTGCGCGCTGCGTCCGGTGTGAGCTGACCGTGTGACAGCAAAAAAATATTCTGTAACAGAGAATTTGTTTATTGACTTTGGTTTTATACAAAAAAAGTCGCCTACGAATCGTTTACACTAATTCAGTCAGCTAATTTGAAATGGAACAGCGCGAGCTTTGTTGACGATAGTAATCTAACGATCTGGCGGTAGCCAGATCGTTAGATTACCAAAATGAAACGTAATAAGTGTCGTTATTAGGTTTGTTTAAGATGTTCGTGAGGGCGCGGCAGACAATTTCGTTGTTCAAACAGTGGGGGAGGGCTAGAGGTAATATCATGTTTCTTGGATATATATTGTTACAACTCAATAATAATAAACCCTCCTTTAACACACTAGCAAGGCCTGAGCCCTTAGCCAAGTTGCCATAGCTAATTACGGCAACGTAGTTTGAAAACAAAAATGTATGAAATTTGACATAATATCGATGCTATGTCACCTAACGATGCTCAGGCTCAGCCGCGCAATCGCGCTAAGTTTTTTCAGTTGAACTGCAAACGAACCGTAAACTTTACTCGTCTTTTTTAATGATTCGGTATCACGCTAACGTTTTGACAGATAGTTGGAACGCAGCCGCACCGCAGCCCAAGCGCAAACGCTGTCAAAACAAAAATTTGATACGATGCTACTTTTTCTCACACACTTCTGAAACATTTCTTGTTTTGGTGTGTTAAATTGTTGAGAATATAAGGTAAAAATGGATTTAACGATAGGTATATATGATATTTCTAACTTTGATACAACAATGCCTCGAGCTATATACAGACGCGGAAATTTAAGTGATCGCATAACAAAAATGCCTTTACGTTATCCGATTGTATGTTTATTAAAAGGTACCGTCATTCAAAGGCATTAACAAGAGCCCTAATTAAAAAATGGCACCCAACGTGCCACCAACCTTGCGTTTAAGACACTTTAAATACTTTTTTTATTTTTTTTTGTATATGTGGCGTCGGCTTAAAACCATTTGCCAGTGTCAAGTTATAAAGGCGGGAAATAGAATTTTCGTTTCAATTTTCAACACCGTATTCCTAAATCGTCAAGTCTAGTCTAGTCAAAGTCCAAAAAAATAGTCAGTGCAGTCAATGAGCCAAGTCAGTCGATTCAGTAAAGTGGTAGAAGCTTTACTGAAAGTTCCTAGGGAGTTTTGGAGGGACACAAAATAGCACGTTTTTTCAAGTTGTACCACTTGCCCACACTTGTGCACGCTAACGAATATTTAATGGATAATATTCTAACAATATTACACATTAAGAATCGAAATAACACAAATTTACGTCACCCATTGATTTCTCCGGCAAAACTATTTAAAAACTTTAACGAACTACAAAGTATGTCAACTGACTTCTTCTTCTTCTTCTAATTATGGTGGCCTCGGTGATGTCTTTGCCAAACACCCACAGACCACAAAGCAACTAGTGCGAGGGCGCAAGCAAAATCAGTGCTCAATTATGCTAGAATCATAGATATTTACACAAATATTAGGTTCGCATCCCTAAAGTCTATCGAAAGATTCGTTCGAGTTTCGTCTGAGGTTGAGTTGTGTTTGAAAGGAGAGTGCGATACTGAAATCTGATCAGACGCATCGGAACCGAACCGAAACTGAATCACAACAAAAGCAGAATTGAACCTGATTTCAAACGGTAAATAATAGCGCGATTGCCCTGCTGGGCCACCACCCAGTGAGCCGGGCGCGTCTGCTCGTTTGCTTTTTTTAAAATATTCAAAATATTGTCCTACCAATAATTCATTGTCCCTAACAACTAAAAACTAACAAACAATAAATCTAATATGAAATTGCTCCAAAGTATCAATTGTTCAAGTCATTGACCTGCGTCAAATCTGGGCTGTTGTCTGATAAGATTTTGTGTTAAATGTTAAATTATAAATGTGGTTAAACCATAGACATATATATTATAGACGAGGCATATTGAGGCAAAAACTGTCACCACTTAAATGACTCCACTTTTGGAGTTTTGGGGGCGATTTTGACATTTGAAGTATGGTGAAATCAAGATGGCTGACATTTGAGGTATGGTAAAAACCAAGATGGCGTAACTTTTTCTTGTATGAAGATTCATTCTGTCAAATGTACGTCATAGCCTATCTTTAGTTTGGAAATTTTGGGTTAAACCTCAGAATACATAAATAGTACAAGTAGTTAAACACTAAAAGTACGGACAGAAGCGATTTCTGGAGTATAAACTACAAAATATACTAGCTTTTGCCCGCTGTTCCGCCTGCGTACAGGCGGAAACTTAATATCCCACGGGAACACTGTATTTTTTCGGGATAAAAAGTAGCCTATGTGTAAATCCAGAGCATAAACTACCTACTACCATACTGAATTTCATTGAAATCCGTTCATTAGTTTTTGCGTGAAACAGAAACAAACATCCATTCATACATGATATATACGGTATTTTCCTGTATTATTATATAAATTAATAGTGCTCTGAAAAATAGAATGAAAAATAGTATACTTAAAGTAAATATTTTCAAAGATATTGCGGATTGTTTGTTTGATTGTTTGAAGCACTTTTGCTAGTCTCGTCAAAGCGTCCCATACAAAAGTCGTACAAGTAGGTGACGTCACACGCTACTAATGTTGTTACGAAAAGTATGGCCATATGCAGAATATTTCTGATATCTCCGAAGTTTGCGCGTTTATGTTCATACAATGCATACCATAGTAAATGTTTTGTACTTGATGTAAGTAAACTAATTACGTAGGTTATTTTCACTAATTTTGTAAGAAAAAAAAACAACTTTTTATAACTTCGAAATGCATATAGGTACAAATAAAATCCTAAATAATAAAAGCGTAGGTACTACGTGTTCCATACACCACTGAGTCCGGCCGCCGGCTAACCGATACCCGGCGATCGGACGCACAGTGGGGGACCCGGCGGCTAAGCAATATCATAACTCTCTAAACAATATTTTTGTTTCCTTAGTATCACGGATCACCATATCATTAAAGTACTTAAGTAACATAACATTTTGTTTTAGAAACTTAAGTTTAAATTATCTCTAAAGTAAACAAATTTAATATAGCCTAAAGCTTCAGTAATCAGCAATATTATTTTCAGACTCTATTTAAACAACTTCAATTAATCCCTCTCTTGCATGTTCATGAATAAAATGGTAATGTGCTCCTATATGTTTTGAGTTTTTAGTAAAATTTCCATATATAGCAATAGCTATTGCACCTGAATTATCCTCATATAGCTATTAAAAAATAGCTTAAACAAAATGAAATATCGGGTATAGTATCAGAGCTAATATAGAACAATGCACCTATAATATTTCTATACTTAATATTTTCATTTCATTCAGCTTTTTCTAACATTAAGTTTAATTCCATAGGAGTTTTACACAATTTAGAGTTTACAATATTATAACGCTTTGCTAAAAATTCAATGTAATGTTACTGACTCAAATTTAAAGTTAAATTAAGTTCGAATACATCAAAAGGTCGTGGCATAGATGTATTATATTAATAATAACCTAACCAAGAGCATGTCAGGACATGTTTAAAAAGGGTTCTGTAACCATAAACGCGTAATAGGTTTTTTTTCAAATTACTTCAAAAGTAACTGTCCGATTTCGTTAAAAATAATTTTCCTAAAGAGTATTTAACATAACTATTAGCATAAATAATTGCAATTTTCTAAATCTCATAGTTTAGAAATGCCAGGGGTGGACCAACTTATAAACCACTTTGGAGGCCGGTTACTCGAAAATGGTTGACTTTATAAAAAAGTCATGTATGGTTGCCTTTATTTTAAAATAATTATTTAAAACAAATATTTTTCATCCCCACTTCACATGTACGGAGAGCCCCCCCCCCCTAAAATGTAAAATTATTATTAGTTTATGATGCCAAAACCGAGATATATACACAGTCTTTAGCTATACAAAATTTCATCCTTTTAAATTCATAATTACAGAAGCTAGAGGCGCGGACAGACAGACAGACAGACAGACGGACGTACAGAGCGAAACTATAACGGTTTCTTAAGTATTATGGAACCCTAAAATGAGGGGGGTGGGCTTTGTAATCACTTTCAAAGTAATCATTGATGACCTCGGTTTGATTCGTCGGTTCGTCGGTTTGGTTCGTCGTTGGACAGACAGACGGACGGGCACCGAAGTCTCAGTAATAGGATTCCGTTTTTATACCCTTTGGGTACGGAACCATAAAAAGTGTATTTGCTGCCGACCATACTCTATACTCTATACGTCTATATTACATACAGATAAATAAAATTGAAGTGTCTGTTTGTAATTTCAAACTAACAGCTTTCCACTTATTGCATATTATGAAACTATTATATATACGGTATTAACAATAAAAAATCAATTTTTAAAATTTTTGTCTATCTGTCTGTCTGTCTGTCTGTTTGTTCCGGCTAATCTTTAGAACGGCTGGACCGATTTTCATGGGACTTTCACTGGCAGATAGCTGATGTTATAAGTAACTTAGGCTACTTTTTATCCTCATCATCATCATCAAAAAATGTTCAACGCCCAACGAAGTGAGCACGGGTCCGCTAGTTTTAATAATATGACGTGTTTATCGTGTCAACGCACAACCTCAACCCCGCGATAGCTTATCGTAATGTTGACTATAATGTAATGGCCTCCTCAACACACTTCCTAAAAAAGGTTATCACTTTCATTTAAAGAAAGAAGAAATTACTTAATTTTGTTATCCGTTTTGATTATGAGGCAAAAAACGAGTTACAATTTTGTTAAAACAAAATTAAAAATATTAAGTGACCCCGGCATTGTCAAGCAGTAATAAAGTAAAAGCACTCGATCACGACAGCTTTCAAACAAGAAAAAAGATCAAAATCGGTTCATCCGTTTGGGAGCTACGATGCCACGGACACACACGTACACAAGTCACAAAACACAGAGATGTCAAACTTATAACACCCTTCATAGATATTTTGTTTTTCGTTATGTTTATAATACAGAGTTTGAATAAAACATTCCAACACACCTACATTTTTTTTTTTATTTTGGGTGGCGAATGGTCTAAAGAACTCCATTCTTATCGGCTTCCCTTTCAGATTACCTCATGAAGACCTCCAGCCAAAACTAGTATATGAAAAACAATAATATCTTATACAAGTCAGGTCGGAGAAGCGATAGAACTGCACGTTGCAACTTAGACACGAATATTGGAATCAGAGATCTCTTTATAGGCCGCTATATATTCGGAGTTATGGTGGGAGATCATAGGGACATTATCTCGTTAGAAATAAAATTGAAATTCAATCTTAGGTATATGCCGAAATATTCGGAGTTATAGGAGATCATAGGAACAGTATTGTGTTAGAAATAACGATGAAATTCTTACTTAGGTATATTCCGAAATATTTGCAGTTATGGGAGATCATAGGAGCCTTATTTTGTTAACAATAAAGTTTGAAATTCAATCTTGTTCTTAAAAGGCGGCTGGCCAACTAAAGAACAATATTAATAATATGGTTTGTCCGATGACAGTTCGAAGTAATTAAGTGCTATTTTTCTATGACATTAACCTGCAATTTTGTAGCTTTCACCAATGACGAGCTGTTATTAGATAATTTCACGTGCATCATGAGACGAATGAATTTTGAAAAGTAGCTCGGCGATACCTCAGCCACGCGTCCTTGGCGTAAAATCATGTTAATAATGATTATTGTTCTCTGTCTACGTCTGGTAGTAAGTCGGATCCATCTACCTTCCGAACTATATCTATTTTACCTACACTAAGTAAAATATATGAAAAAATAATACTTACTCAGCTACTAGCACACTTTGATATAAATAACATTTTACATAATAAACAATTTGTTTTTACGAAGGGTCGCTCTACAACAGATACAGGCGTTATTCTGATTACTTATATTTTTGATGCTTGAGAGGGGTCGCAGGATGCTCTAGGAGTATTTTGCGATCTCTCTAAGGCATTTGATTGCGTGCAGCACACAACGTTGATCAGGAAACTATGGAAAAAGGGGACCGGCACTCGTCCTGTTAAAATCTTATTAATCAAATAGGATTCAGAGGGTTGAGATAAATGGAAAAAGGTCCACAAGTACCAAAAATTGACATGGGGGTTCCACAAGGATCCATTTTAGGACCCTTTCTTTTTCGGGTCTATTTATATGACCTACCATACCTTACTAATGGAAAAAACGGGATAGTCTTATTTGCCGATGACACGTCACTTACTTTTAATATTAGTCGCCAAAACTCAGGCTATGACGAAGTATATAATGCTCTCTCAAAAATAGTACACTGGTTTAGTGTCAATAATCTTTTGTTAAATAGCAAAAAACTAAATGTATAAAGTTCACGTTGCCAAATGTAAGGAAAACTTAAACCAATGTACTATTGAATGGAAAAGTATGGAACTAGTAGATACAGCTGTCTTTTTAGGTATAACTTTAGACGCAAAACTACAGTACTAAAATATTGTTGGGTTGGCCGACAGACTCAGTTCAGCAGCATTTGCAGTAAGTAAGATAAGACAAGACAATTTTCTGACGAAAACACAGCAAGGCATATCTTAGTTACTTCCACAGTATAATGTCCCATGGCATTCTACTGTGGGGAAATGCTGCTGATATAAATACTATATAATTATGTGCTGCAGAATCGAGCTATTCGGGCAATCTATAAGCTGGCCCTCAACACGTCATTAAGAGAGAAGTTTAAAAAAACTGGAATCTTAACTGCAGCTTCTCAGTATGTTCTATCAAATGTATTATAATATGTTAAAAAAAATTTAATCTATTCAAAAAGAAAAGTGAGAACCACAATAGAAATACCTGAAATAAGCATGAGCTTGATGTACCAGTGACTAGACTTAGTAAAGTAAAGAATTCGTTTAAAGGCCAATGTATTCGCCTATACAATAAGATCCCAGAAAGCGTTAAAAAATTTTCAATCAATAAATTTAAAAAAGTAGTTAAAGAACTATTGTGTGCTAAAGCCTATTATGAAGTTAATGATTTTATGAACGATAGCACACCTTGGGAATGAGGTGGCCCCCTGCAAGGCTACTTCTAAATTACATATATTATTGTACTCTTGTTATGTAGTTTTAGTCATAACATTGTTATATATACCTTTTTAAAAAAAAAAACAATTTTCCATCTTATTGATAAAAGATGGCCCCGCGCGAGTTTCTTACGCCGGTTCTTCTCGCCGGGCTAGTTCCCGAACCGGTGGTAGGCATCATGTAGACCGACGTTCATAAAGTGTATAAAAATACTAATTTTGAATAAAAATTTGAAATTAGAAATAGACTTTGACTTTGTTCAACTATTATATTATTTTTAAAATTATATTGAGCAGTGAGAAGTAATAAATATAATTCGTCTTAAAGTTTAAACTAATACGTGTTTATGTACTTATATGTGAATATTGAATGTGAGACTACTTGACACTTGTGTTGTGTTTATTGTTGGTGATAAATCGTTTGAATAAATTGACTTTTTATTTTTTTATTATTGACTTTTACGGTAAGTGGTAAGTTGGATACGTACCTACTATAAATTGTAATTTGTAGTTATCATATTAATAGACGATCATAACATTATATATTATTATGTAATAGGCGGTAGTACCGTGGAAGTATTTTAATATTATGATTATCTTACAACTCTACACGCTTGTACGACCTAGACCGTCATACATAATACGGTGCTAAATTTCCTTTCAAAAAAACTTGCACAACTCACGTCTAGCGACTAGGGGCTTCCCTCTGAAGTAAAACCACCCTTCGCCACTGGTACACACTTATAAGAAACGTCATTACCTAATTATCGCACTATCAGATTACAATAATGGAGAATATTCTCTAATTACAAAATAAAAGATTATTTCGTATTATATACGTCAAATAGTTTCTAAGATATTTAACTTTTTAAATATATAATTTAGCAAACTGCTTTAGAACCTGAACCTTTAGCCAAGTTGTCATTGTTAATTATGACGACGAAGTTCGAAAAAAAATGCGTGGGATTTGTCATATAAGCATCTTTTAGTGATATAGCTTATGTCAGAACCCGTACATTTTTTGTTTACTTTGTCATCGTAATTAGCGATGGCAACTAGACCAAAGGCTCTGAACAAGCAATCAAAGATGTTACTTACTCAATAAAGTTGTGGCTACACCAACAACAAAAATAGCTACATTGAGCGACGTTTACTGTATTGTGCCCCCAGTTTTACGAATAATTGAAGATGGGATGCAATTTGGTTTGAGCCAGTGGTTTTACGACTTAAAAGATTAATATCTCGGTCTACTTCTGTTTCCAATTAACGTCGTGAAACAGATGTCCGATTCATAATACAATTGACGAAAATGTAATTTTAAGGATTTTTTTATTTATTTTCCTGGCGCTTCGCTTGGCTCTTTTACTAGATTCTCCCCGAGAATTAAGTACGTGAAGATTCCAATACCTGAACCCTCAGTTTTTGTAGCCTGTATTTATATAATACTTTCAATTTACTTTCAATTAATCATATCATCATCATATTGTATATTAAATATTAAAACGTGAAGCAAAAATTGAAATCTGTGGTACAGTTTTACGATAGGTAATGGGGTATTTTCCAAGTTTTGTCATATGTCAAATAGTTTATAATAACATAATACATTTGCAACCTGAACCATTCTTTGTGAATTTCTTTCCTTTTCTTGCAATCAGAATAAAACTTTAAATAATTAAAAAAACCGCTAAGACGCTAAAATGTGTTGTCATGACGTCACATTCTTGTAACGACCTGTCAACTATCAACGCACACTAAACATGTCAAATCCTAGAATGCTTGGTGTTAACTTTGGTAATTTTAATATTTTTAAATGCCTTTTGTAAGGTGATTTATAATTATTATCAAAGAGACGATGTTATTCCGCAAAAAACATGCACAAAACTTCGACTGACAACTGACAAGTGACATCAATGACCAAGAAAAATATGGCGGCTGGCGTTTTCGGTCACGTGACATACAGATAATAAAACTACAGTTTTATTTTCGAAATTATAAATAATTCGCACATTTATGTAATAGTGTTGTATTCGTATTTCTTATGATAGAAACTATATAAATAACAAATTTATATCATTTGATTTTGATAGATGAAACTAACCTTTACAAAACTACACATAAAATCCAAATTCTTATTAATTTTATCAAGTTGTAATACCTAATTATTTCATAATTTATTAAAAAGAACAAAAATTTTACATGTAGAAAAATACCCAATCGCCTATTGTGCGTACGGATGAGTGTGAAATTTGCCAAGTTAATGTTTATATGATGGAAGGCGTGCCGACAGATAATATATAAAAAAAAACATTATATTTTAAACATAGCAACGACTCACACGGAGTTTTGCCGGGGAATTCAATGGGTGACGTTGTGGATTTTTTATTTCTTTCATAAAGTGTTATTTCGGTTCTTAATGTGTAATATTGGTAGAATATTAACTATTAAATATTCGTTAACGTGCACAAGTATGGGCAAGTGGTACAACTTCAAAAAACGTGCTATTTTGTGTTCCCTCCAAAACTCCCTAGAAACTTTCAGTAAAGCTTCTACCCCTTTACTGAATCGACTGACTTGACTCATTGACTGCAATATATTACTTATATTTCCTGCCTTTTTAACATGACACTGGCAAATGGTTTAAGCCGACTCCATATATTAAAAAAAAAACGACACAGACTACCTCAGATTATTACCACACACTAGCGAGCGTTTAATAGATATCTGCAATTTTATTACACGTTGACGTTTGTCAATCTGTCACAACAATTTGATTTTTTAAATCTTATTTAAGGCGAAAGAAACCTTATTAAAGTTCAAACTTAAAATTATATGAATTATATTCGAACTCTGGGCTACCTCTAGGTAGTTGTACTTGAATAATTCACCCCCAGGGCTCGTCATCTTTTCGCAATTCGCCCTCGCGCATACTTCACGAGAGAGATGACTTCTCGCGAGAATTCTCGCTCTGAATACCGTATTATTACTGCCTAGAAATTCTCCGGCAATAAAGAGAATTTTCTAGGAACACGCGCTCAATATCCGTATTAAGGTGCACCATGTAGGTGACCCCTACTGTGATTTACTACTCTACGTGATAATGGCTGTATTAAATAACTAGGATATCGCTTCATCTATCAGGTGGAAAAACCAGATAGAACTTCCAACTCAATGGGTAACTGGGCTTTTGGCGGATGTTCTTTGTAACCCCGGACGAAAACAGAGCGGTGTTATAAGTTTCACATGCTGTGTTTGTGTTTGTGCGTGTTTGTCCGTGGCGTCGTAGCTCCCAAAATAATGAACCTCTTTTGATATAGTTGTTTTTTGTATGAAAGCTGACATGATCGAGATGATAGAGAGAGTTCTTAGCTACATCAATCAACAATTCAATTTCAAATCCAAATGACAATTCGGGGTTACAGTTTAATTTTTTTACTTTAATAATGTGTGGCTGATGTCGCCTAATTGTAAGTGATGATATTGCTCTTCGGATGAAAGTTGATACGGTCGCTAATTACATCTGCAATACAGATGGATACGCAACTGCAAATCATAACTCATTTACATTTTAATATGATTATTGATTACTGATATTAAACTTGCTTTAATCATGCACTACACAGAATTGGTGTGCTTCGACACGGATTCGACATCTGTTTTTCTACTAACCGTCCCGGCACCGGAGCCACAGATCAAAGAAAGAGGAACAGATAAACAGCTACATAGTTAGCTATCGATTTGATTGCACTACTACAAGCATACAGTGTGTCCACGATTGTGTGGAAAAGTCGTGGGTTGTTGAAATTATCAAATTTGGATTTGGAAAAGCTGTTTCTCTGCATGTACTACGTAAGTGTGAGGGTTGAAAAAACATGCTAAGTATATGTATAGGTACAGAATATCTTCAAAACAAAAATAGACATACGAGGAGGATTAAAAAATAGATATTCATGGAGGCAGGGGCGTGCGCTCCATATAGGCAGAAATGCAGTGCTTTACTTGTCATTCACAGATATTTTAATAAAACGTTCGTACGTTTTAGATGACTTTAATAATTAATTAATAGTAAATTAATTAATTAAAAAAATATAGTAACTTAAAAACGCCTAATATTTTATAAATAGCAACTAATGCCGATAAGTTCTGCAGGACAAATCATCGCATGTATGTGTAATTTTCATACTTCGCAAACGCACACACCCATGAATATCGACATGATAAAATAGCGAAAGTAATGCGGCGGGAGATGGCCGAACCGAGAGCCGAGCCGAGAGCTTCGGTTCGGCTATCCGATCGCTTCCGAAAACCGCCGAACTGGCTTGTCGGAAATTATTCGATGCCTATAATCCGAGTAAAAACAATACGACGCGAATCTAATGAATCATGTATGCACACATTACGCATTTTTTTTAGTAAGGTTTTATTTGTTTAAATAGAAGAAACGTTTTGTGTTTCGCGGGGGCCATATTGCATATTTCATGTGATAAGCATTGTTTACAATTTAATCGCTCCAGTTTATTTATAGTTTTCTTAAAAGATTTTTCATTTTAACATTTGAAAGTGTGTACATTTAACAGTTTATTACTGAGTTTCTATAATAATTGTAGTGATTTGCTTTTACTAGTGAGTTAGTTGAATTTTATAAATGTTATTTGACTGTGAGGTTTGTGTTGAAAATGTGTGTTTATAAAAAATTAAAAATAACAAGTTCTCACAATTGTCATTCAGTGAAAATATTCAAATTCTGTCTAAAGGTAGGTGTGTACCCGAGTTACAACAATTAAACCAGCAAAAAAATAATGTAACTCGAAAATTTCATGTTAAAAGTTATGAAACGTATAACTGGCTGTGTGGTTGTGTACACAAGATTAAATTATATTGTTTTCCTTGCATATTATTTAGTAATTTACATCGGGATATAGTAATCTCAAGTAACCAGAACCTTGAATATGTGAAAATTGAAGCTGACTGACTGGTGAGTAGTTATAATATTTTAAAATATGCATATTATATTACTTATTAGAATTTCTTCCGCCGCGACGATCGATCGCTGTTTTGTCTGCGTTGCCGTAGAAGATGTACATGAATAGTAGTACATATAAGACTTGCTTTGTTGGCATGGTTTCGACTTAGAGATCCGTCGCTTGGCTGTAGCTATGCTAAAAATCTATAAACGAAAAAGTTTTTGTGACCGAGTACTTCGCCGCATACCCTGTGTCATAATCCTGTGCACGCCACTGCATGGAGGGTAATCAGTATTCGATTCTCGTTCCAAAATATATCTAAGATATGACCTTAAATTTTGACCAGATTATCCTCTAAAATAGTTAAATTCTATTCATAACCGCGCTGCGCGTGACTTTCAAGGCCGGCGCGACGTACGGCAGTACAAGGGTGTCCATGCGTATTATTTTTCTGTAAATTACTTTTGCATTTTTAGTAATGCATACTGTCATAAAACTCATAATATCTTACCTTATATTGTAGCCTAATGTTGGGTTAAATATTTTATTCAGATAAAAATACATTCTGTATTATATTCATAAATTTTTGCTCTTACAGCAATATCCGGCGCGATTGGTGTTATAACTAACCAAGTGATAGTTATTAATTTAGATTAACTTGTCCCTGGAGATAATTATTATTGTACAGATCTAAAGGTCAAACCAAAAGGTCTTAGAGAGGACTCTAACAGGTCAGATGGGACTTAACCCTCGTAAAATATGGCCACCGTGGACTTGTTAATGTCTTTTAGTCTATATAGTATAGATTCTATAACATCATCTGAATTATATTTGGTCAAAAACCATGGTACGATTACATACGCACCGCAGACCTTTTTGCCTGAATCTATACAAATTCCGGCAACACCGCCGCCGAGGCCGCGGCGCGTGTGTAAAGTTCATTAGCCAGTTCCAGTGAGGAACAATTTATAACTACGGATTCGTAACCTTGTCTAATGTAAATTGTGTTCGAGCTGTCATAATTTTTATTAAATTATCTTTCGATAACGTTACGAATACGTAGTTGTCAATTGCTCCTGCTACCCCACCGCTCACACACTGAAACGAGTCGATACGCGACGCTGCATTTTAAAAATAGTGATTCAAAATTAATTTCATTCAGTACACAAGAAGATACATGATGGCAAGAGCGATGCCGCGCTATGCATAGCGGTGCAGTTTGACATTCGAACTCTTACAATTAAACGTGTATCTTACTATCTTCTTGTATCTTCTTGCGTAATAAATAAAAATAAAGTTTGAATCGCTATATTAAAATGCGGTGCAGTGTTGCGTATCGTCTCGATTCGGTGAGAGCTGGCCATAAGCGCGCATACTCCTTGGGCGAATGCTACAAACTCGATATTTACCTTATATTTTTCTTCCAGCGATCCATGTTACCTACGCTATATACTACACACGCCATAAATATCATAATCCTGGATCACGATGTATCGTGATGAATACCGATCGTGTAGCATTCCTCATAGGCTAGCCTCTTTATCCATCCAAAACTAATAATTTTTTGTATAAATGTAGGCGTTGTATCTAAATTTGGAACCTTAAAATTTAGGGTGGGGCAATACTGTCCGGAATCCGGTAGGCCGGGGATAATTAAGAGCATAGAAAATATAACACCGCGCTTATACAATAGAGCTGAAAACCGAGCACACAAGTGTCGAGTCAAATGCCAATGGCATTTTATATATGACAGCTCGACACTCGATACTTCGATTTGGTATAGTTATAGATGAAAATATTGACGACCGAAACAATTTTTTAGGTTCCGTCGTACTCAAAGAACCCTTATAGTTTCGCTCTGTCCGTCCGTCTCTCTGTCTGCCTGTCTGTCCCCTATTCCTTCGGTTCGGTCTCGGAATAGTTTCGGTCGCCAATATTTTATATTTCCTCGTCATAACAGAAGTAGAACTAATCGAAACACAATCCAAACCTGAAACAAACAAACATTCATTGATCTTTTATTTAACAATTTACGTACGAACTATAAAACAACAGTATCATCTTAATTGCACTTTGTGTGTTACCACGATCATATAATTAAAAATATTTACTAAAAACAAATCAAAACATTCTTAGAAACTACTATATTTAATGCTCTTTAAACTTATGGAAATCATCTAAATATTTAAAATAATAAAAAATAATTATCTGACATTCGGACACACAGATTGACTACGTAAACAGACGGGCTGTTTACGTAGTCAATCTGTGTAGGTAAATAGGAGGCATAATAAAACTTAAATATTTAACTTATAGCTTAAACTCTCCTATAAAAACATTGAAATACACATTTATTTTATGTGGAAAACTATCTTATTTATACACTCTTTTTCATTCATTTATTAACGGTATTATTTGTTTAGGAGTATATTTATAATAAAAGGCTGGGACTACCTGGGCTAATTGATAACTGGCCGAAACGACGAATTTAAAAAAATGATACGCAAAAAAGGTATATTACATTATATTCTGGCATCTTTTTGAAAATAGAACGCCAAATTTGAATTTAATCGAACTGATGGAATTTGTTTGAGAGGACGTAGAACTTTCTCTGTCGTAAATTTTCTTAACAATGGAAGGAAACGAAATTCGTGCGGTGATAAAGTTTTACGTTTTAAAAGAGAAAACAGCAACCCGGATTAAAACCAAGCTAGACAGTGTTTTAGGTAATTCTGCTCCTGCATTGAGTACAATTCACACCTGGATAACTGATTTTAAACGTGGAAGACAGAGCTGCGAATACGCCCACAGATCTGGCCGTCCAAATGAAGTCACGAATCCGGACATGATCAAAAAAATTCACAAAATTGTATTGAATGATCGGCGCTTAAAGTTGCGAGAGATAGCAGAGATGGTGAGCATTTCATCTGAACGCGTTTTTAATATTTTGCACCAACATTTGGGAATGAAAAAGCTTTGCGCGCGATGGGTGCCGCGTTTGCTCACTGTAGACCAAAAGCAACGTCGAGTGGACGGAGTGTTTGGCGCTGTTTAACCGAGATCCTAATAAGTTTTTGCGGCGTTATGTAACAGTCGATGAAACCTGGATACATCATTATACTCCCGAGACAAAAGAATAACCTAAGCAGCGGACTGAGAGCGGAAAGCCTGCGCTGAAGAAAGCAAAAACGGTTTTGTCGGCCGGCAAAGTGATAGCGACTGTTTTTTGGGATGCTCGAGGGTTTATTTTAGTGGATTATCTGCAAAAAGGAAAAACAATAAATGGAGAGTACTACGCAAGCTTGCTGCATAAATTAAGTGAAGAAATCCAGAAGAAATGACCACATTTGGCCAAGAAAAAAATTTTGTTCCACCATGACAACGCACCTGCACACACGTCAATGGTTGCAGTCGCCAAACTCCATGAATTGCGGTTCGAATTGCTACCGCATCCACCCTATTCCCCGGATCTGGCCCCGTGCGACTTCCACTTATTCCCAAACCTGAAGAAATGGTTAGGTGGCCAGAGATTTTCATCAAATGAAGAAGTCATTGTTGCCGTGGACGAGTATTTTGAGGGGTTGAAGAAAACATTTTATCAAACTGGTGTAACGGCATTGGAGAAGCGCTGGACTAAATGCATCGAGGTAGAAGGAAACTACGTTGAGAAATAAATTTATTTTAAATAGATTTTTGAAGTTTTTCTTTGTCGTTTCGGAAACTTATCAATCAGCCCTCGTATATGATCCGGAATCCGGAACGGGGTGAAAATTCAGAGCACTGAAAATAGAACTCTGCCCTAATATCTTCTTCTTCTTCTTTTTATATTTGGCTCCGTAGTGATTCGCCAATGTCAGAGTGAGTGACAGAAACTCTGCTAATTGAGGAGGTCTTATGAAAAAACAAGGGTACGGTAAGCTGAATAGCGAGGTCTGTTGAAAAAACCTAAAACAAACACAAACATTTAGGGGTTAGTAACTAATCTGCCCTTATACAATAGAGTTGAAAGTTTCGAGTGTTGAGCTGTCATATATGTCATTGACATTTGACTCGACACTCATGTGATCAATTCAGCTTTATTTTATTAGCGCAGATTTTTAATGCTAAATTTAAAAAAAGAAAATTTTTCGTATTCCTGTTAAGGACTATATAGTCCTTAACAGGAATACAAAAACGATCGAGTGCCTATCTGCGAACCTATTTCGATTACTGAAGGATCAATAGACTAACATGAAAATGACAAGAGACCACATAAGGTCAGCTGCGCTTTATGCTATAATTGTATAAGTAAGTTTTAGTACAGTAGTTAAATAAAATCTAAACGATGAGAGTTAAAAAATTTAATGAACTCTATGCTGATAGGTCCTGGAAAAATATTTTGAGCGAAATTGGACAATAGCTTTTGAAGTAGGTACTTAATTTGATAGGAAAAACCTATTGCGCATTGACGGAACCCTCCTTAAACATGTCCTGACATGCTCTTGGTTGGATTTCAAAACTCAAGATAGGCTATGACGTACATTTGACAGAACAAATCTTGATACAATAAAAAGTTACGCCATGTTGGTTTTCACCATACTTCAAATGTCAAAATGGCCAAAAAATATCAAAATTGGGGCCATTTAACTGGAGACACTTTTTGCCTCAACATGCCTCGTCTATAATATATGCGTCTATGATCACATTACAATACGAATTTCAAAACATCAAAAGAGATAATTCTAAATATACTCGAAGACGAAAAGTTCGAAGTTAAAATGTTTTTCGCGTCTCATAAAATTAGCATATTCATTATGGTAAACCTCGGAGTCAGACGCGATGCTCCAAAGTTTTACGTTATCTACGATTATAAAAGAGAAGTCGAATTTTGCTTAAGCAGCGGAAAATGTGTTGAAAATTATTTTACACCCTAATTATAAAACTGTGTGACTGTAGGAAGGTTATAATATTAATGCAGACCCGCGAGCACTGTTAGAGACGCACCAAATGCTACAAAACCGTCCAAGTGCGTGTCTGGCCACGTATAGAATAGGAGTCCGTAGTCAACTTATTATTTAGTATTTTTTGTACGAAGTTTTCCAAGGAAGCGCATTGTACAAGTTAGGCCTTTATACCTCCTGAACTAACAAAGTTATCTAAGCCGTAATAAGTTTCTTTCAAATTTCATGACATGAACTATCAACATGAATTTTTTTCAGATATTTCGAGCCAGCCGTTTAGCTTTTTGAGGGGCTATTTTAACAAAATCATAAGGTTTACTGTTGAATATCTCGCAAACGGGTACATAAACCAAAAAATCGTCTTAGCAACCTCGCGATTTTTTTTAAAGACCTATCTATCTAATGATAACCTACACTATTGGGTAGACAGGAAAAAATATAAGAGATCCGAGACGTGAACTACGGAACCATAAAAAGTAAACATTAATTTGTTTGCGACTTGATAATCTATATGAGTGCTTGTGCCTGTATTAGGGTCAGTTCACACCGAGAGGCAACGTGACGCGACGCGGCGCGCACTTTTTAATACCGAATACCGATACAAAATCGAAATTTCGCGCGCGCGGCGTCGCGATACGCAGGCACAGCATAATATTATCATTATGCATATTATTATCACATCATCTTCATGCATCATCACGTGGCGTCGCGTCTCGGTGTGACCTCAACTGACCCTTAATCACGGTAGAGTTAGCCTATGTCCAGAAAGCGCGTAATTACCGCCCCCATACATTGCGTCCAGAGGCTACGCGCGTAGTTTTTTAATAACGCGCGTATCGTACTAGATTGCCATATTGAACCGCTTTGGTTGATTTAGGCGCGGATTTAGCTCTCAAAAGGGGGCGATGTGGCCCGAAAATTTTGATTTTATATCGTCGTTCTTATTATGTTAAATTTGAATAAAAAAAGGAATTGTGTTATTCCCTTTTTAATATGTTAATAAAAAGCGAGCGCGCGGAGCGAGCGAGCTTATTTAGTAATTAAAAATTTATTTTATGCTGTGTAAAAAAATTTAAGCTTTCAATATATCTTTAACAAATTAAGATCAACTAAGATTATAAATTAATTAATTAAAAAAATAGTACAAAAAACATACACAAAATATATAATATCATATTACATCGAAAGGAGTAACTTCTGTCGGTTGAAACAAAATAATATTTTTTCTTAAATCTGTTGGTTAATAAATAAAAAAGGGCCGAAAATTAACGGACAGATGGCAAATTTGGCGATCTCTTCATTAAGTATTACTTGTCGACAAGCAGATTAATTGCATATTTAAACAAGCATATAAAACCCCTGATAACCCCTTCATAGACTTTGTCTCCCTAAAATTAGGGAAAAAGTCCCAAGTTGGCATCACAACTAGACCGCCAGACATTTTGTTTTGATAAGATAAGAAGCTCTACGCGCGTTATTAATATTAGTATAAAATACTAATATTAATGAAGGAATGATTTGTTCGTTTGCATTCAATAGGCTTCGAAACTACTGGACCGATTCTTATTAAATTTCACCACGGGGAAGGACATAGGCTAGGTACTTTTTTATCGCGGCAAAATGTACGCTCCTTTTGCGCGCACGCAGTCGCAGGCAACACCTAGTTATTAAGCTTCTGTTTAACGGCAGTGATATTGAGCGTCAAGTCTCATACTGATTTTGTAGGCGACAAGGGCAAATCGCGCCTACCGGAGACTGGAGAGTATTGAAATCGGATAAAAAATCGCTTTAAATATTTTACACAAAAATTGCAAAAGCTGAAACAGCGTTCCCCTGAGTCTTGTCTTACTTAAAATCTTTGATTATTTATCTATTATTTATATATCTATTTTTTCTCTTCTTCTAATAATATTTAAATAAAAATTTCAATTTATAAAAAAGCAATCCTCGGCTCCATCCAGCCTGCAAGTCCAATGCCGCGGTTTTGTAGGCAAACATTTTAAATTATTGACACTAATGACGGCTATTAGTTAACGGTGTTGGATTTGCTGGTTAAGCCAGCCAGTATGGCGCTTAAGGCGCATAAATATAATGCAGATTGACATATATTTTTTTGGGATTTTTCAATACGACCATGACTGAGAAAAAAGGTTTCAAAGAACTCTAATTTTCAGTTCTATTCAGCGCACAACCCCCTAAATAAACTAGTAGGTACTAGAGCAAGTACATTAACAGTTGACAGGTGCGTAACATTTTCGTAAACGAAATACAGAACCCCAATTCTTGTATTTAACTGAGACTTTCAATTTACTTTCAAAGAATCATAAATAAATCGTCTTGATATCATAAACCATTCATAAACTGATTTTGGAGTTAAGATCAATCAAAACGCTTTTGACGTTCGTTTGACGATTATGAAAATATAATTTTGCTGTTTTAAAATATCGATACTGCATCGAAACTATATTATTGTAAGATTTAATTAGTAGTCGATTGACCTACATAATAATCCTCGACATTAATCTATTTCACATTGTGTTTTGTCAAGGTGTATTTTCAGTAAGCTGATGAAGAGTTTTAGCTAAGAACCATCTCTATCAGATCAGCTTTCAAATAATAAAAATCACATCAAATTCTGTCAATTCATTTAGCTATGATGCTACTAACAAACACACAGACACGTCAAACTTACTTATAACATCCTACTTTTTGCGTCGAGGGTTAAAAAGGAGAGAAACAATGATCTTAAAAAAAAAAAATATCATGATAAACCAAAAGCCGCAGCATATAAACTTATGCGCATGACAATATTACAAAAAAAAACGTGAAACTTGTCAATAGACATCTCGCGCCATTGTCATTCAAATCGTCTCGTGAATATGGTAATTCAATGGAAACCAGAAACAATGCTCTCCTCAATCACATAAATTATGCCATGGACTTTGTATACCTGAACTCTGCGTGGATGTACAATGTACATATTTTGGAAAGCATGAGTCTATGAAACCGTAATAGGTATAGGTAATATGGTAATATCCACGGAATAAGGAACAAGTGGAAGTCCGAAGTAGGGGTGGTTCGCGTGCCACGAGCACAGATTAAAGAAAAATGACCAGATAGGCAGCTACATAGTGAAATATCGATTGACATTGAATGTGTATACGATGTGTCAATGTCAATGTTCAATATACAATGCATACAATGTGTCCTCAATTCTCCTATCACGTACACGGCAATAGTGTAACAAATCCGGTTAAGGGGTTGCTTTAGAATAGGGGTAGCCCAAATAGGGGGAGGAGGAGGGGAGGGGGAAGGGTCAGTCACAAGAATATATTAGGTCATTACATATGAAATTGGCTTTTTGTAAAGGAGGAACATAAAGTCGATTTTTTTTTCTTAAATATTTTATTTAATCAAAGTATATTATATACCATTGCTATCTATGCACTTTTGTCATCTCATAGGTAGTTCATTGATTCCTTTACTAAAAAAACCATTCGGACAGGAATCAATCTCATCGATCAATGCGTATCTAGAGTTAATATATGATAGTTTCACGCGCCCAGCGATTTTATTATTTGTCTGATCAATACCCCAGATTGATGAGAAGATTGGTGCGATCTGGTAGCTAGGACTTACCGAATTATTTTTTTACCTTTTAGTACATTACCTACATTATTTTTATTGTAATAAAACCGTTTAACATAAAAATATTTTTTTATTTAATTTATTTTCAAGTTTTTAGTTTTGTTGAGCTCTATTCTACTAATCAAGCCCTTTCATTAGACACCTATATTGAGGTAGTTGTGGAAAATATGTAATCCGCCATTTTGTGGCGGCGGACGTCTTGAATTTTATTTTTTTATAGTGAGCTCTATTCTACCAATAAAGCCCTTTCATTTGATACCCATATAGAGGTTGTTGTGAAGTAATATGTAATCCGCCGTTTTGTATCGGCGGCCATTTTGGATTTACAGTCATTAAAAAATATATATTATTGTAATGTCATCAAGATTAAGAGTGGGTACCAAATATCAGATCGATCTGGTGTCAGGAAGGGGGTAAAATTCCAATTACTAAATGTGATCCAAACAAATACATAAATAAACTGGCCAAGCTAAATAAAACCGTTTAAAAATGGTAATCTGTTGAAGCAAGGTCCGGGGAGTACGGTGGATGTCTTAGACATTCCAATTGAAGCTCCTCTAATTTGGTAGTCGTCTGTTGTGCAGTGTTTTGTCAAGCGTTGTCCTGAAACAGCAGCGGCCTAGAGCGAATGACTAACCTAGGTTGTTTAGCAGCTAGCTTTTACATCATGATTTGCAGTTGCTGGCAATAGACATCTGCCGTAATCGTCTGGCCAGATTTAAGAAAGCTGTAGTGAACGACACCGGCACTAGTCCACCAAACGCTCACAAGTAACTATTGGAACGAAGTTCCTTATGGCGCGTTGCGAAAGGGGGCTAGACGGAAAAAATTAAGACTAGCACGACACTTTTTGCCAGTCGAAATCACAATGTAATAACGAGTATTAAGAATTATACAAAAACGACCTTATCACCTTGACAATAATGTAGAATTTAGCAAATCTTCCAAAATAGGCTTCAATTCTTCATTATCATATTATTATAACCATATTATAACTTCGTTCCATCCGGGTGTCCCTTGACACCTCTCAAGTTTTTTTTTGAGTCAATTTGCGCTTGGGGCAGGCTTTGGCTGGTTCGCCAGGGCCATTGCGATGAGCGTTTCCGATTATCGTACAAGATCCACTTTTCATCACAGGTAATGATTCGATTTAAAATCCCTTCATTATTGTGCCGGTTGAGTAATGTAACGCAGCAGTCGACGCGCGTTTGTCGGTTTGCTGCACTCAATTCATGAGGTGAGGTGATTGGTTGATGGTGGATTGAAACGGTTTTATCATTAACACCGCAGCCTGCAGCTAACTCGGACGTGGTTTGCGATGGATCCGCTTCCGCAATAGCCTTCAATTCTTCATTATCAACTTTGGTCTCCGGCCGTCCACGGGGCTTGTTCTGCAGGTCGAAATTTCCAGAACGAAAACGTTGGAACTAAAAACGCACTGTGTTTTCTTTTACGACACCGCCGCCTTACACATCATTAATCCTTAGAGCCGTTTCTGCAGCACTGGTGCCACGGTGGAATTCGTACTCGAAAATAATAAGATATTTCAAGTTTTTCATTTTGTAAACAGAGTGACACAAAATGAATTACGGTTTTCGAAACACAAATGCATGAGTAAATAGCGGTATAAATTTGAAATTGGAATTCCTAACCAAAGATATAAAGATATAAGTATTTGAGATCATAGTGGCCAGTACGACAAAACGCCAATTTCATATGTAAGGTATAACTAATATATAGGTATAACTAATGTAAAGAACCGCCATACAATAGACTTACACGATTAACAGCTCGCAGCTATGCGTGCGTGGCTAGATTTATGCGGGGGGTGCGCACGGCGAGCGAAACGAAGTTTTTTCCACTTAGTGATGACTTTTGTCAAATCCCACACATTTTTGATTTCAAACTTCGCCGTCGAAATTATCGAATGCATCTTCAGTAAAGGCCCAGGAGTTTCGATCACGGGGCTGGCCACTATTCGTTTCGTGCTTTGACATAATTAACAATATCCTACTAATATTATAAATGTGAAAGTTTGTGAGGATGGATGGGTGGATGTATGGAAGGGTGGATGTTTGCTACTCTTTCACGCAAAAACTACTAAACGGATTTTGATGAAATTTGGTGTGATATTAGTTTAAGCTCTGGAATAAAACAGGCTACTTTTTATCCCGATATAGTACAGTGTTCCCCTAGGATACTGTTATTACACAGGCGGAGCTGCGGGCCATAGCTAGTCTCCGTCTAAATAATAAATTTCAATTAGAATTTAGAAGATTACTAGCTATTTTGACTCTCCTAATAGACGACATTTGTTATTGCGCATGAATGAATATTTACTCTTTAAATATGAGTAACTTCTCAGATCAGAAGAAAAAGTATACTAAAAATCAATGTTTTCATAGGTACAGCGATTTGTTTACAAAATTTCGCAAGTCTCGTTAAAACGCTCCATACAAAAGTCGTACCTTACTGTCACTGTTAGGTAAAGGTATATGAAACAAGAGGCCGCAGGAATATGTTTGCAAATATCTCCGAAATTTTTGCGTGTAAGATTATACTTACTATAATAATTATAAAGAAGATAATATTATTTAAATTATTCTTTACAAGAACATTTTCTTGTAAAAGATGTAATTAAACTAATGATGTAGATATAGGTTATAGGTTTTGTTTCTTATTTTTGAGATGCAGGTATCTAATTACTAAACTACACATAAAATATTATATTTTATACGTTTATCATGTAGTAATGCCTCAATATTTCTGAGTAGGTATATAAATTAAACTAAATATTTTACATTTTTTCGATTCCCCAATTATCTTATTGTGTAATTTCTAATTAATCGTTTTTAATTGTTTAAAATATAACATGCTATTAAAATTCAAACAAAATCAATCTATCCCATATTCAGAATATTAATTTAAACATTTTTCACTCTTCAATTATCGCACCCTCAATTATTTGGCGCCTATTCGTTATTCATATATTTGTTGTCTGTATTTAGATATTCACTATTCATTTCCAGCTGGCTGCCAATTCGCAAACGAACCTTCTGATTGGTCGCAACGTAAATATGGTGGAAATCAGCACTTACAAAATGTATTGAGTAGCTACTCGGTCAGAGAGGTTGTTTCGTTTTTAACGTCGACGCAAACACACCCCTGGTGTTTAATTTGGGAGTGAAAAAACGAATTTTACCACAAAATTACGCGAGATTTTAAGGATAAAATATAGCATAATATCAACGAAATAGAAGCTAAGAACATAGTAGTACCTACCTACCTAACCTACCTACCTAAGTCGAGTATCCTCTCTATACGGATATTTATTCTCGGGATATCAATGAGGGCTTTGAAATTTTAATGAAATCACAGTTCAGAGCGCGCTCGGACCAAACTGATGGAAACGAAACCTTTTTTGCGTCGGTTATCGAAGTGACCATAGTGTTGATCTAAAATCTAAATGAAACAAGACAGTAATATCTAAAATGTCCCATTGCATTTGGTGGAAATTGATTGGTGAAAAGCAATGCCTAGTGAGCCTGCGGGTATAACTTTGCTATGTAATTTATTTTAATAACAAATATCATTAATAAGAAATTGCTATCAAGGAGTGTTTTTCATATTTTTTCTGCCGTTAGGGGTCAGACCCAACTCACACAAAGCGTAATCTGGTGGCGTAAGTGGTATCAAAAACGGTCAATAAGAATTTTCGATTCTTTTTCTGTCACCAGGCGGCGCATTGATTAATGAGGGTTTTTAAATTCGTGACATCTGACATTTTTTTGACACGACAAGGACCGTCGGGCTACCAAGCGCCGCCTGGTGACAGAAAAAGAATCGAAAATTCTTATTGACGGTTTTTGATACCACTCACGCCACCAGATGACGCTTTGTGTGAGTTGGGTCTGACCCCTAACGGCAGAAAAAATATCAAAAACCCTCGTTATAAAATTGTTTTATAAAGGCGTAATATTTATTAAAACACACCTCATATTATAATATATTACATAATTTCGTTCAAACACCGCAAGCCTCTTTAGCTCAGTGGTAGAGCACTGGTCTCGTAAACCAGGGGTCGTGAGTTCAAACCTCACAGGAGGCAAAGTCTCCCTCATTTTACCGTTTTATTATATTTTTTAATTAGTTAATTGTGTTTTAAGAATTGTTTATTTAATTTTTTTACATAAATAAGCGTAAACACGATCATTATTTTTTGACAACCGTGTAAAAAAGTAAATTAAGACAACTGAGACATAACATAAGTTTTTCAAATACTTATTTCACACAATATTACCTAATAAAAATATTTACACAACGGATAACTTATACAACGTTGCTATCTTTTTCTATCATGCGACATTTCCAGCGTAACAGACAAAGACAGCAACGTTTTTTAAGTTATCCGTTGTGTAAATAGTTTTATTTGTAGGTAAGGGGGTACAAATCTAGCCTAATTAAAAAAAATCTGATATAAATGAAATATTATTTTACTTGATAGTTTGTAATCAAAGATGTGCAACGATCAGAATAAAAAACTCAGCTTGATAATATTCTATGTTCGCTACATATGCATTACAAATAATTTCTTATTCTTGCAGGTATACCGCCAATACTACTAGAAAATAAAAAACAATCTGCCAAAATTTTAAACCTACATTAGTACCTATTCGAAATTCAAAATGTTGAGGTACTGGATGTGTTTCACGAGTCTGATATATTTGGCGGGAAACTGCGGCGCGAACTACTGTAGGGACGCCAACCTGTGCTGCCAGGGGCGGGACAGCTCCTGCGTGGTTCAGAAGGCACATCAGAATGCGATTATAGAGGACCTAACCGACAAGCCCTGCTACTGTGACCACGCGTGCTTGAAGTTAGGAGACTGCTGTCCGGATTTCAGAGAAACTTGTGGTGGTAAGTTTTTTGCTACAAAAAATACTTATTTTTATAAGTCCTGGCTGAACCGACCATACGTTGTTCTGTCATAACTTTGAAGGTGATTAAATAATATACGATACATTTACGACCAATACCTTATAATATTCAAATATTTTTTTTATCTACTGGGGCTGGCCGATTTAACACGTACTTTTGAAAGAAAAAATAAAAATATTACTGAAAAAGAACTGTATTGTATTCCAACAAAATTTCTGAACGTACCTACAGTAAATATTTTACAGTGAAGACCCGAATTTACGCTACGTATCAAAAATCAAATGTTTGACAGGTAGGATCAGTTAGTATGGGAAAATTTAATCATCGTTTTTAGTATTTTCCTCGCAACTTTTCCAAACCTTTTAAACCTTCCACAATTATTTCAAGATCAAAATTAACTAAATCGGTCCTACGTTGTCGAGTTTTACCGAAACAAATGAACTGCAATTAATTTTTATATGAAGATTGAAGATTATGAAGATTTAAAAATGGCGAAACACCTTTATTTATAAAGTTTCATATTTAAACCTCTATTTAAAAATAATAACTCTCAAAGTGACACATTTTCAAAACATTCGCATCACTTAGTAAATTTCTTGCTCGAAATTCTTTAGGTTCTTGTATTTCATATCACGTAGTGCGTACAAGGTAATCCTTCCTTTGTCCCATTTTCATTACAGAAGTTCAAGCTTTCCATTGGCAAAGGTCGCAAAATATAATATAGAATTTGAAAATATTCTGTGTAGTTACATAATATTTAATGCGCAAAACTTTTAGACTTTTTAAATCTATTTTATATTTAATGGGGCCAAATCAGATTAAAAGCCTAGATACGAATCTCAGTCCACTTTATATCTCTTTTGAAAACTAGGTTATCTATAATATGTGATACGCAAACTATTTTACTTACATAAAACATTAACTAAATTATAAAATAAATAAATATGTTGTGAATCCGTTAATTAGCAAGATATAATATATTTTAATTAAAATTAAACCAAATGACGGATGAGGATCACAAATGAAAAATGATTCATTTTATATCCATCATACGCAGTAAGATGATTTGTAATTACTTTTTTAATAAAATGAAATGTTAGCAATTTTGATTTAAAATTATCCCGTAAAATATCTGCTTCTTTTTGCAAGATTAAATTACGGATACCGAAATAAAATATTGCAATTAAGTGAGGTAACCTAAACCAACATATAATGAAATTATGTTATTATTTGGATGAAATGGATATTTGTTAAGATAATACTTTATAACCTCTGAAGCAAAATAATTACGAGCATAGACGTATATATTATAGACGAGGCATGTCAACGCCCCACTTTTGGAGTTTTGGGGCCATTTTGACATTTGAAGTGTGGTGAAATCAAGATGGCTGACATATTTTGAGATATGGTGAAAACCAAGATGGCGTAACTTTCTCTTGTATGAAGATTTGTTCTGTCAAATGTACGTCATAGCCTATCTTTAGTTTTGAAATCCTTGATTACGAGTATTTATTTTAATTTAATAAAATATTCGTATTCGTATTAAAAATATACCATGTAATATACCATGTTTCTTATAAATCAGGGTTTATTTATTTATCAGGGAAAATCAGGGTTTTGATTTTGTTACTTGTCGAAGGTATAGTTTTTTGCTTTTCTGGCAAATTGAGAACCAACAATGTATCAGTATTTTATCGTAAGGTTTGATAAAAAGTTTTCTATCCCACTTACTAAGTTTGAAATATAAGCTCCTATTCATAAATTGTGAATTCATACAAAAACTGACCTGAATTTTTCCCCTATATTATCAGCTCCGAAGTTTATGAGTAATAATCCATAAAGTTTATATGGATAATAAAATGCTAATCCATGGTCTACCCTTATATGAGTAATATGTAATTTCTATACACTTGGAGTGAGCCGTAACCTCTGTGTCAAGACGTGATAAAGCTCTTAGTATTGAAATCATACTAAACCGGCTTTTCAGCTTAGATATATATTTGCATTCGCGTAAAGTTTCTATTCATGGTAACTCTAGTTCTGTGCTCTACAATTATGTAATGAATATTTAAATATTTTTTTTACGCATTATTATTGTAGGCGTTGATCAACGGGTTTAGGATTTTGAAATAAGGTCTTGAAATGAAAACCTATGAAATTGCCGTTTAGTATGAAAAAATTTAAACTAATTTTTTTCATGTATTTTTTATTTGTATTAATCGAAGTAATCACCCATGCAATCAATGCATCTTTGCCAACACAGTGGCAGTTTATTGATATATTCTTAAAAAATATATCAATTGATTGATATTCTTAAGGAATTCAGCTGGACGGGAGGCAACAAATTCTTAAAAGGCATTTTGTACTGCCTCTCGGGTATTGAATTTTTTTCCCGCCAAGAAGTTATCCAAATTCTGGAAAAAGTAGTAGTCTGTAGGCGAAAGGTCTGGTGAGTAGGGCGGATGTCGGAGAGCTTCTAACCCCAGTTCTTGCAACTAGGAGACCATCTGCTGTGCAGTATTAGGGCATTTTTAGGTGCTGAACCAGAATCCAACCAACTTGCTGAGCACTTGCGGTTATCAAACAGAATCCATTTTTCATCGCAGGTAACAATGCGGTTCAAAATTCCTTCATTTGTGTGTCTGTTGAGCAGTGCAAGGCACGTCTCGACGCGTACTTCGCGCTGGCGATCATTGAGTTCGTGGGGCACCCATTTGTCAAGCTTTTTTACCTTGCCAATTTGACGCAAATGGACCAATATTGTTTTGACGCTAACGTCGAAAGCTGCTGCTAATTCAGCCGTAGATTGTGTATCATCAGCTTCCACAATCGCCTTTAATTTGTCATTGTCGACCAAAGTCTTCGGACGACCGCGAGGTTCATTTTTCAGGTCAAAATTTCCAGAACGGAAGCGAGCAAACCAATAACAGGTGGTGCGTTGGTTTGTAGTGTTAGCTCCGTAAACGTCGTTGATGTTGCGTGCCGCTTGTGCCGCGTTGCTGCCACGACGGTACTCATATTCCATAATTACTCGAATTTTTTACGTATCCATGATGAAGAAAAAGATTGAAATGCGATGAAAATGTCACACTAATCAATAAACAAAAGACTACTTTTGGAAAAAGAATTCCATGTTTTTAAAATAAAATGAATTTGAAATTAGAATTCTTAGCCAAACAAAAAATTATTTTGATTTGAAACGGCCAGTACTACAGAACGGCAATTTCATAGGTAAAGACCTATTATTATCTATGTGTTTGTTAGATGCCCAGAGTATGCAAATAAAAATAGTACAAAGACATGTTGTTGTCTTAATTAACATAATATTATACTCTATTTTTTATCCTAGGAAAATGTTCAGTTCTTTCCCTCGGCGCACGTCTTTCGAGAAAGAAGTAAAAAGGATTTTTCTTGATCTGAAAAGCACTTTGAGTCAATATACTATCCACCGTAGATAAAACCATAGTAATATTAAAAAGGCTCTTACATTTGCAGATCGAGACTGGATGGTAATTTTTAATATCTCCCCGTAGCGTCGTGTCGAGTCGCGTCGTCTCATTGCGACTGTTCTCGTATTCCGGGGTGCAATTTCTCATTTGTGGCAGTTTTGTGTGTCGCCCGTCGACGTACAATATGTAAGACATCACAATCCCAAATCGTAGTAGCAACCTAATGTTTTGTGGCCTTATCACAACGTTAAAGGTGTCTATTATTACTATTTTTTACGGTTCCGTAACCAAAGGGTAAAAACGGGACCCTATTACTGGGACTTCGCTGTCTTTTTGTTTGTCTGTCCATCCGTCTGTCTGTCACCTGGCTTTATCTCCTTAAACGTGAAATTTTTGCAGATGATGTATTTCTGTTGCCAGCAAGTAAGTACTAAAAAGAGAATAAAATAAATATTTAATGGGGGTTCTAATAAAACAAAAGGTGATTTTTTTGAAAGGTGATGGTAGACATTATGGTTAGGGTGTGGTCCCCTGATTCATTGTGAAAGCATTTTGATTGATTGATTTTGAGAGCACATATTCAACAAAATATTTTTTTTAAAGTTAAGGTGATTCGACTGTGATTTGTTAAATATTCAAGTGCAGTGTATATTTAATAATATACTGAAATTTAACATAACTAACTGAGGGAATAAAAATATAATAATATTATGTTACATGCTGAACGTAGAGGAATCTAAGTATAGATTTTTGTTAGTTTTGTTAGACCGACATACTTCGTAGACCTAACGGTAACTTTGTGGAGAATCCCAGGTGTCCTACACATTCTGATACTAATGCTACATGCCGGAATATGGGATATCAATGTTATACCATTATAAGAAGTGTGAAATATGAAGACGCTGTGTATTTTAGCCTCCGCGACAGTTATGAATTTTTAAGGGGAACTTATTATTCATGAGTTATTATAGTTTTGTGTAAAAAAAAGCTTAAAGTATGAGATATTGTCAAGACTCACGATAGAGCATTGTTAGCCGAGTGCTGTGTGCGTCTTTTGTCACCTGCTCGCCGTGAAGAAGTTAGCTACAATTTGTATGGCATCGAATTAGTCACCATTGTTTGCCACTAAAGGGAGTTGTTTCGACGCCATACAAATTATAGTTAACTTCTTCACGGCGAGCAGCGACAAAAACTCGCATTCAGCACACAGTATTGTGATTTGTGATACCTTAAAGATGGCGGCTCTCATGATTTTGATATGAGGCAAAGTCGAAATTTAAATAGAATGCATCAAGAGTTACAAAAACAGATTGAAAATTTCTTGAAAACATTTCAGGTACCACTTTAGCCAGAGAGATCGGAATATTCCAAGGAAGTAAGGCGCAAAGCAACATCCTTAGAATGAAATTGAGTAGATCTTGCTTAAGTCAAAAGAACTGGAACACATAATTAGGTCTAGAGCACTAAGTTCCCATCACTATGAATGGAGGTACAAACATAAGATGAAAGTTACTTTGAGTTTTCAACTTCGTACCTTCGTTTTAGTTGGGCGGGCTGGCACCAAAATAAGTTTAAATTATTACTTACTAGCATTTTCCCGCGGCTCCGCGCGCGTAAATATGGTATCTGGTATCCCACGGGAATACTTTTTCGGGATAAAAAGTAGCCAACGGTTTAATCCAGAGGCTAAACTACTACCACACTAAATTTCATCGAAATCCGTTCAGCAGTTTTTGCGTGAAAGAGCAACAAACATCCATCCATCCATCCATGCATCCTCATAAACTTTCACATTTATAATAGTAGTAGGATCATATCGTGGACTCTATCTTCAATGTTTATAAGTGTCCTGAATCCTGACACACGATGCTGTGTCGGAACTATGAACTGGAATAAATAAATAACTACACCTGTCACCTATACCAACATCTACACCTCCAACTTACACCTACACCTATAACTACACCTACTCCTACACCTACTATATATACTACTAATCTAGGTACAATTACCCACCTGATGTGGGGGGCGGGCAATTTTTGAAATTAACCAAACAGGAAAACTGAATGCATCTAAAATATTTGACAGTCAAGAGGCAAATCGTACACAGTGAACTGTTAGTATGGAAAAATCTATCTTCGTTTTAGTATTTTTACCGCAAGTTTTTCAATATATCACGCCGCTTAATTAAACCTTCCCTGAACTTCCACAATTATTTCAAAATTAATCAAAATCTAAATATGTCCAGCCGTTCTCGAGTTTTAGCGAGACACTGGAATTGCAATCCATTTTTGTAATTAATAAGAAGAAGATTATTTTTTATTCGTACGTAATGTTATGTAACCAGTGACATTGGCTAAGAATCATCTTGATTATATCAGCTTCCAAGTAAGAAAAACCACATCAAAATCTATCAATTCGGTTTGGAGCTACGTTGCCACAGACAGACACACAGAAATACAGTCACGTCAAACTTATGTTGATCTATATTTTTTGCGTCGTTAACCTCGTTAAAAAATTTGTAAATAGATAATTTTTAACGGACCTAAGTGCATGCGCTCTAAAAATCTATACCCATTTATATAACCTTTGTATAATATTATAAAGAGGTATGATTTGTTTGTTATTTTCAAATATTTCAAAACTCATGATAGGCTTTGACATACATTTGATAGAACAAATCTTCATACAATGAAAAGTAACGCCATCTTGGTTTTCACCATACTTCAAATGTGTGCCATCTTGTTTTCACCATACATCAAATGTCAAAATGGCCCAAAAAATCACAAAAGTGGGGCTATTTAACTGGATACCATTTTGTGCCTCGTCTATAATATTTACGTCTATGATTTTTTTTTGCATTGAATCGATTTCGATGAAATTTGACACTGATGTACCTACAGTAGACCAGGAAGGACATAGGCAAGCCTCGCGGTAAAGCGTATTTAATATTTAAGAAAAGCATGTAACTTATAATATCACATATTAAAATAACTGTCACAGATCGCCGCCATTTTAAAACTTTTTACCGCAAGACGGCGTCAACAGCGCAACAATTTCCCGCGTTTTTTCCTTCAATTTGTTTGTGAAAACACGTACCTTATTTAGCTCAATAAAATGAATATGAATTGGTGAAAGCCTATGGTTTGTTAAAACTCCCGAGCCCGCTCAGCTTTGTCTGGTGAATAATAAACACATACTCAAAATAATTGAAGGTTTTCACTGAATAACGAATTCGCACTTTATTTTGTTATGTGGTAACGTACATATAATATATAACGTACTTTTTGGCTTCTTTTTCTAAAGATTGTACACGAATAAAAGCGATTTCATATTATAAACCTATGATAAGTACGTAATGCCTTAAGCGGTTCTCCAGAGAGTATTAAAACCTAAAACTTTAATTAGAGACTCACCCTACAATATTATTTCAAATTTTTGTATCAAGAAATTAATCCTTACTCTAGAATATATTTAATTGCCTAAATGAGAAAATATATGTAGGTAAGTATCAAATATATATTTGATACTTACTACCAAAAATTAACTGGATCCAAAAGTACTGAACAGAACTCCTCGCTTACTGTAACTTATATATACATAGATACATGGGTACCGACTTCAAATTTATGAAGATTGAGTAGAGAAATAGTTAAAATTTTAGCCGAATTTAAAAAGGGAATTATTTAGAAAATAAGTTTTATTTCATGCTTTTTTGTGCATTTTTACTTGGTTTTCATTTTTTATTTAAAAATAATAATTAAGATAGCTATTAAAAAATTAACTTCATTCATTATAAAAGAAGATACACGTTTCATTGTAAGAGTTTGTATGTCGAGTTGCATCGCGCTGCACAGCGCATGTGCAGTGTAGGACTGATTTGATGTCATATGAAACGTGTATCTTTTTGTGAGTTATATAGTTCAATTTTGAGTAGCTATCTTAAAAATGCAGCGCCGCGTAGCGTCGCTTATCGTCGCGGTGTGAGCTGAGGTTTAGACCGAAAAAATTAGTAATTTCAACAGAAATAACGTTTGTGTTTGTTATTAAATAAAATTTGCTCATAATATTTTTAAATTGAAGCTAAAAATATATAACATTCTGTTGTAACATAAAATAGAGCAGCGAATATGCTCATCATTTCCAGGGAAAATGAAAACAAATGTTTACTTTATAAAGTGACATCGGGTAATTAAAAATGTATGAAATAATAAATTGTGTGTATTCAGGCGAATATTTTATTATAAAGATTCGTCCGTTTTAAAATACCTACGCCATATTTAACTAGTTAACTGTCTGTGATAGTGTAAAAATATTATCGAGTACGTATCAGCTACCTGCCAGTGAAAGGCTGTTCAAAATCGGTCCAGCCGTTTCAGAGATTTGCCGTAACAAATATTTGCAGAAAAACAGAACAACAAAATAAAACAATATGTAAAGGTCATAGAAAGATTTAGCATCCAGGAAGCCCAAACGGTACCTATCTATTTATAATAACAGGGTAGGTAATATGCAATTAGAATTACCCCTTTCCTTCGCTTCCTTCTGCTCCGAAGCGAGCGGAGCAGCGAAGCGGCGAGTAGCGAACCACTGACCGGACACTCCGATATTTGATACCCTTTTATTCGATCAAGCATTAACGTTATATCTTTCAATCATATAAATATACTATTGACATTGCGTATTTTATAGCCGTAATGGCCGATAGTCGTTTAAGCCGATATTCAAATGCTCACATTGTACCATTGCAGACCTCAAAACTACTTCTTAATACCCGGTTCGTATTTCGTATAAATGATGTCGTTATAAATGGTTTTGACTGTATGGGTAACTTTCGCAGGGTTATGTTGAAATATTTTTTAAACAATGGCGATATAGACGAGCGGTAAGGAAAACCAGTACAAAAATTCTAGATAAGTGTGTTTTTGAGTTTGGTGTTACCAACTTATCTTTTAGAGTAGACTTTGTGGCCCGGTTTCCAGGATTTTTGTCGGTAGTTTAACTATTAAATAGTGCTTTTGATTGGTTAACACGTTTGCGTCATCCAATCGAATAGATAAACTACCGACAAAAAGCCTTAACCGGACGTAAGTAGAGCCCGAATAATTATTTAATGTACGGCCATAAAGCCAATGTAAATATTCAGCTGAATATGGCTGGACAAAACCGCATTACTTTTGACGTTCGTTATTTATTCCGCTGAACTATTTTCCAATTTCTATTCAATGGTTCAAATAATTATTTTATTTTCTATTACGTGCTATTCACAGAATCACAGGTCTATAGAGCTTGGGCACACATGTGTTAATAAATATGTAGCAACCAAAGAGTAACCACTAACTACTTACAAACCGTATCCACAGATTACATAATATTTCCTTCGTTAGCGTAGCGGTCGCCTGCCGTTGTTACAAAAGTAACGGTCGCGCGCGACAGGGACCGAACGCGCATGTAGCCCGTCTGCACCGTGCCTTATATAACTTATTAGCTTGCCATGAGCACAAAGAGCCTAGTGAGCGTTATGAGCTGCCAATAGATACGCGATAGCGATAGGGTGATAACCCTGTATGTGACGGCATTGTGCCTAAATTTTAGTGTGTTTTATTGAGATTAATGTGAAAGGTTGGGTCGTTTACACGTTTACATCAGGTATTCCAATTATTTTAATATTTTTTTTAGTAATGTTCTCATCAACATATATACAGGATGTATACCTAAAATGTTCAAACTTCGATTAAAAAATAAGTTATGCAATTTTTTCTAAAATAAAAAAACTTGCATATATTTAAAAAAAAGTGCAATGGCTAGTCATACTATTGACTATCTATCTATTTATCAGCATAGTGTATAATATCAAAACCATAAAATAACGAATTAACTCATTCATTTCTGGTCATAGTGTTCAAAAAACTAAAATAAACTAAAAAAATTTACTTTTCTCTAAATAAAACTTATCTTAGGTACTACTTAAGATAGATTTTTTTTTGTATTTTTTGAACGGCAATAAGTTCTACTATAAGACATTTCAGAGTTATCAATTAATTACCGGACACCTATAGATATTTAATGTTGCTACCTCAGATTAAGCTACATACTCCCTGAATCGTTTTAATATGGAATCAGTTAATTTTTGTAAATGTTAGATGATGCCAGAGTGTTAGAGAATGCTATATCAATAACATTATTGTATTCTTTTCCAAAATCAGTCGGTTTGATTTCTGGCTAAGGAAATTGATTTATTAAACAAAAAAGTTACTTCAACTATATATAAGCAAAAGTAAGATTGGTATTTCAACACACTGTATGTAGAATCATCCAAAACGAATACACGTGAAAAGCGAAACTTTTTAATTTGTTTGTGTTTGCTTTGTTTGGCCAGACTTTATTAAATGCAGTCCTTTTGAACGCTCGTGTTTTTGTAGTTTTTTTCTATACTTTTGTACAGACAATGGGTGCTGTGTTAAATGGCAAGATTTGCTTGAAAAAAAAAAATGTATTTCGCTCGAACCAAAGCTGTGTTTAGAATGGATTCCAAGAGCGATTTGTTTCTGCAGGAAATTTGTGATTTTCGTTGTTGATTTTTGCTTTGTTCGGAAATTCGGAATGTGGTGGGTTCGAATCCCGGTAAAATATTTTTGAGATTCTACTTTTTTAATCTACAGAGCTCCGAGCAGAGCGCGGTTACCCAGGTAATGATGGCCTATGGGGGAAAAGAGCTAATGCCATACATAAACCAACTGAAAGCATTGGTTAACTTTACAGGCGCTTGTGAGTCCTGACTTGCCTTCATTTTCAATATGTTAAGTACTACATTTTAAATATATGGGACCCTGTTGTACTTCGGCCACATTTTAGTTCCTATGCACTGCGCACAAAAATACGAGAAATGTTCAAAACATGCTTACATATCTTTAAGACGTTTAAAAAAAATAACAATTTGTACCAAAAACGATAAACTCTACATATTTAAGATGGTCGGTAGAGACGTAACAAAAACCCTAGGCCTTAAAAACCTTAGAATTTATAGGCTCAGGAACACCTTACTACTACTAAAAAAGGCCTACTGGGCAAGGTACAACTGGCTGCGAGGTACAAAATGTTCCTATAATATTATAGGTAATAGGTGTATATTTAAAGTACCTATTTAAAATGTATTTACCAAACGACGAAGTTGCACGGTTTTCGGCGAAGTTTCCCGAACACCTCCAACAAGTTAGCGATTCCTGAGGAACATTACCATCGAAACTGGTCGCTTAGGGGACAAAAGTTCAGACAATTTAAAAAGGTGAATGGTGAATAAGTTAAACAGCAAAAAGAGGAAAATGTATTGAAATGCAGGACATGCATGAAAATAAAGGTAGCGTGAGAAATATAATCTTTACTAACATTATTAACTCGAAAGTTTGTAATGTATGCATGTTTAATTTTTTGTTTAAAAATAGATTTTTTTTCCCTTTTTAGTGATATATGTTAAATTATTATTAACACATTTTAAGATCGTTTAAAATAAACGGTTGGATGTATATTTCAATACGCGCCAAGCTTCTATTACGTATTTTATATAAGATAATGATGATGATTACTGTAAGTTACATAATGGCATATTATTGCAATTCTTTAAACAATGTCAAAATTTCCAAACTAGTATCTTTAAATACTGAGGAGTTTTGTTCAGTGCTTTTGGATCCAGGATACTACCTTAGTGCAGAATCTTACTTTTTGGCAGAATATGCTTGGGTTACTTCTGAAAAAGTCAAAATTACTATATAAATTTCGAGGAGTTTCCTTGATTCCTCATGGATGCCATCATCAGGTCACCGTTTTGGTGACAATGAGATCAATTTCGGATTATACCCAATACACCAAAATTTTTTTTTTTCAAAAATTTGGTTCATAAATAGCAGAGTAATGTTCAAAGATGTCCGTGTCGGTGTAAAATATTATGCGATGTACATATTATATCATCATTATGTCATGATTTATGGTGTGATTATGATGATGATTACTTTAATTGACATAGTGGCTTGTGCTTGCAGTTCTTTAAGCAACGCCGAAATCCCCAAACATGTATCTATAAGGAGTCAGGAGTTCTGTTCAGTACTTTTGGATCCAGGGTATCCAGGGATCCATACCTTGGTGCAAAATCTTACTTTTTGGTAGCATATGCTTGGATTACTTCAGAGAAAGTCAAAATCACTACATGTGTCCATATAAATTTTGAGGAGTTCCCTCGATTCCTCATGAATTCCATCGTCAGGTCACCACTTTTGTGAAAACGGGACCAACTTCAAAATATACCCTTTACATCAAAAAAATTATTTTGAAAATCGGTCAACAGACGGCCGAGTTATCGTTGAACATACAAAAAAAAATACATACAGCCGTACGTATAACCGCCACCTTTTTTTGGAAGTCGGTTAAAAATCAATTCTCTCGCGCGTAGTATCAACGGCGACGATGAGACTCGCTTGACGTAGGAACCCAGCCCGTGCACATAATATTAAATTATTTAGTTCGGTTCGAACTCAATTTCACGAAGGCAAAGCGGCGGGAAAAAGCTAGTAATTTATAAATAGTTTTCCGAAACTAGTAGAAAGCTGATAAAATTTGCTATATAGTTATAAAAATATTGTAGTCGTAGTGTAACAGCGTAGTATCTATTAACAAGTTCACTAAAAATCGGGTTCAAGACAGCTTTAAGCACTTTCCGATACATATTTTCGAAGCAATAAACAGTATTACCAATCCATCAATTATTTATCGGCAAATTGATAAAAGGTAGTTTCAAATATATGTTTCAAAATCTACTTCCCAACTTGTACCATTCAAACCTGTTCATACATTCTGGATATTGAGTCCCATTGAGTCCGAAACCCGAGTATATTGACACCGCTGTCCAAATTAGGAATTTCTCATCAGCTTTGACTGGCCCGAGTCCCAACCGGTTTTTAACGGGACTTTAGTGTACACTGTACAGCTTAGGATTGAAATAGTGGACGAAATGAATGCGATGCGACAAATCTTCTATAAAGACAGAATAAATGGTGGGCTTAGAAAAAGTATTAAAATAATAAAAGCTAACCAAGAGCATGTCTAAGGAGGGTTCCGTAACTATCAACGCTTAATAGGTTTTTATTCAATGTATGCACTTGAATAGTTATTGTTCGATTTTGCTTAAACAAATTTTCCTAAAGAACATTTAGCAGGTACAGAAAATTGTAAGAGTCTACTACTCTCATAGTTTAGAAATTCGATGGCAAATTGATGAGGGGACCATCTTGAAAACCACTTTGGAGTCCGATTACTCAAAATACTGTGTAAAAAATCTTATATAAAACCATACCTGTATTTAAAAAAGGACCTGACACTTTACATGCTTAGTGAGCTACCCCTAATATATAAAATTATAGTTATTTTATGATGCCAAAAATGAAATCTATACACAAGCTATAACTGAACAAAATTCATCCATTATTACAGAAGTTAGGAGGGCGAACAGACATACAGAGGGACAGCGGAATCTCAGCAATAGGCTCCCGTTTTTACCCTTTGGATACCGATCCTTAAAAACGACGATTGCCGAAAGACAATCAAGGAATCTAATCCCTTATTTTATTTCTTATTTTTTTTATTTTAGCAGATTAAATACTCGTCATTTTCGTTTTATAATGTTATCATAATATCATATACAGTACGACCACGAACTCAATGTATTTCGGTAGTCGTCTTTCATTTCAATAGAAAAACTATGTTTGCCGAGGGCTATTAGCAACGTGATTTTACTGTAACTTCGTCATGTAATTGACAAATGAATTTTGACTGTCGCTCGCTCTAACTGCTAAAGGATCAAATTCCCTGATAGTACATCACTGAATGTCCATTATCGATTAAAGATAACTAGCAAAGTAAAAATTAATTTAGTAATTGCAAACTAAAGTTAATCTCTAGCTGCGGACACGTCCGAACTACTAAAACTACCACAATAGAGCCTTTCAGACAGTATGGAAGAGTTAGGATAGAACTTAGAACTTTCCGTATTAACTACTTGAAACTTGGATGTTAAAAGTTACCTATTATCTTGCAGTTTATCTAGAAAAAGATTTGAAAATTAGCCGTAGGGAAATCGCGGCGATACCCGAGGTACTATCTAGCTGAATAAGAGCTGCAGAGGCGCTGAACAGCTCATATAACTATGATTTTGACAAATTGAACAGCTGTTAGATGAATAACTGTGACATTTGCTGTATATCAGCATTATATCAGCAATATTAAAAGTAACAGTTGTCCCAAGAGCTGAATATTGGTTGATTATTACAGTTCTTGTTAGCTATTTTGCAGCACAAAGTACATACATGTTCGTTGTTTAAAAGCTTGTATGGAGCTCAATGTTCACAAGTTCCAAACTTGTGAACAATTTTTACCCTTGGTCCCTCAGTTTATTTTGATTTGTTGTATAATGGCAAACATTGATTTCGGGCAAATCTCGCTCTTACTGCAAATTCTTATGGGAAAGAGACTCAAAATATCACTGTTTACTTAAAAACTTTTACGCTATAAGTAAAATATGTTGATCATAAATGGATAACAAAAGGTTTTTTATTATTTTGCACGGTCTCGTGATTTTAGAAATAAAACCTCAGTTCCCCGACAGGGGCGGGCGCGGGGAAAATACCGCTTCATGAGTTCTTACCCTTACTTTATTTTTCTAACCGCGTCAAGAGGAACAACCTTTTTGTACGCCATATTTACTCACAACCTATCTTGTCCCATCTGATAGATATATTCTTATATCGTGTACGTGTGTATCATTGATAGATAGATAGTTCTCTATCTATCTATCAATGATACACACACATAAAACAAACAAAACAATAATAACTAAACTAAAGCTACAAGCTAAGTACATTAACGAAATTAAAAAACTTAAGTAACCCCCGAATTGTCAAGTAGTGAGCGAGCTGATGATGACAAAATATAGCTAAGAACACTCTGGATCATGTCAGCTTTCAAACAAAAAAAAACACTACATACAAATCGGTTCATTCGTTTGGGAGCTACGATGCCACGGATGGATACACACATAGACAGACACGTCAAACTTTTTCAGTTGTATTCGTCGGGGATTAAATAAACACCCCTCGGTTTTCGTCGGGGGTTAAATAACACCCATCGGTTTTCGTCGGATGTTAAAAAACTTACTCGTACTTCTTACAGCAGTTTATACCATTTTCTAAGAGTTCCGTAAAATCCTATTCCTGAGACTTCGCTGTCCGCCCGTCTCCGTCTGTCTGTCTAAAAATATCAATCTATGTCCTGGTCACAGATTAATATTTTTAAATATATAAGATATTTAGAAAGAATAAGTCAAAAGTAAGGTAGACGCTTGAAATATCCAAAAAATATTAAGTTGTTATCTCTTTAAAAATGAATCACAAAATTAAAATTAAAAAATTTAAGGGTTCTATATAAAAAAACTTGATTTTTTCACTGTTATTTGCTCGATATTTGTACCAATGGTTGTATAGATCATGGTAAGGAACCGCTCGTACGCGAGTCCGACTCGCATTTAGCCGGTTTCCACTGCTTACAACAGCTGCTACCATTTACCAATCTTTCCGTCAACAACCTGCGGGCTAGGCATGGCGATCCGAAGAAATAATTTTAAAGAAGAAATATTCTATTCAAAACAGTTCGTTGCAAAATAGTTTTTAATCCATGGTAACAAGGTCGTCAAATGAAGTCCACATCCTCCTGTCGAAAATTATCAAATTTCGAAGTAAATGACTGTACGTAAATAAACTATTTGTCTTGCACCGCCATGGTGTGGAGTAGTTGAGAGTATTTGACTTTGAAATAAGAAAACGTTTGTACTTTAGCTGTCAAAAGAGGCCATGTACTGTTTACTTGCTGTTGCTGAGTGTAATAAATCAAACGACAACAATATGGAACCGCATAATACCAGGAACACCTCAGTGTTACGCCGCAGTGATACGCCTGATCGGTATTTTGATTCTGCCTATTTATATATTAAATAAATTAATACCATATATTAAATCTGCCTATTTGACAGTTAGGCATTACACTACCTACCTTCCTATCCATAATAGTATCTCTTGCGTACCTACGCCTACTCATGGTACGTAATTTTACGTTTTGAGTTGTTTTTCTGTCCTGTTTTTAAGATTTTTGTATGTAAGTATTTGTTTTATTTGTGGTGTAATGTTTCATTGTGTTAATTAAATGTTTATTTATTTCCTTATTTATTTATTTTGTGAGATCATGCTCGGGAATAAAAGAAATGTTGTTTCTCAAAACGACGATGCATCGACCTTGCTGCCTTACAATAAGACCTATTTTGCTACGAATGGTATTAATGTTTCTTCAATCTGACATTTTGTCGATTCTTCGGTGTTTCTATGTAAGCCTGATGTATACAAATTGTTTTGTAATTTCACGCACGATCCTCCAATTTGGACAATGTATACGGTGAATTAATGATTGTGCGGATTCGCAGCTAAGCCGCTTAGTGGAGTCAACTGATTACGTCACTGATGACGTCACATTTTCAGCCGATTTTACTCAGGCGTAGTTGTCGCGCGCTACCGTTACATAATTTTCGTATCATCATCCTACTAATATTATAAATGTAAAGGTTTTGTGAGGATGGATAGATGGATGGATGTTTGTTATTCCTTCACGCAAGAACTACTGAACGGATTTCATTGAAATTTGGTATGGTAGTAGTATAGGCTCTAGATTTAAACATAGGCTTCTTTTTATCCCGAAAAAGTACAGTTTTCCCGTGGGATACTTACGTGGGCGGAGCCGCGGGGAAAAGCTAGTCATTATATAATTATTTTAATGCGTGAAGCAAAAACTTCCGACCCGTTTATGAATATTATGCAAACATGCAGGTGTATGAAATTTGGCACAGGTAAAGTTTATGTAGAGGAATTGGCTAATAACACATAAAGCCATTTTTTGAAAGAATGCTTAGAGATATAATATGTACAATGTACATAAAATTAATAAAAGTTAACGTTACACACACCTCAGATTAAAAACTTGAGAGGTGTCAAGGGACACCCGGATGGAAGGAAGTTCCTTTCGATTAATTAGTGAAGGAATTGTAATTATTTTTTTTTTTTTTTTAAGTTATAATAATTTTTTTTATTATTAACAAATATAATGTAATATAAACTTAATCAGTAGGCTCAATTTTAGTAATAATTGATAGAGAGAGAGAGACAGACAGAGAAAAACGCGCACGCCGCACGGCTTACAACTATAGCAAAAAGTGTCGTTACAACTTTTAGTCTTAATTTTTTCCGTCTAGCCCCCTTTCGCAACGCGCGATAAGGAACTTCGTTCCAATAACTCACACTACCATGCGTTGGTTTGACAATTTGTTTAATTTGACACAATTATCAATCTTTAAAAAATCTTTCTTTTACATTCCAGAGACTTTATTTACATATTTTTTTGCGTATCCAAAGCGCCTTACTCACCGTCCATCCTGCAAATCCAATACCGCGGCCTAGAAGCGGACTTGTAGGCAAAAATAAAAAATGATTGACGCTATTGACACGAGTGACGGCTACTAGTACCGGTGCTGGATTTGCAGGCTGGACCGTGAGTATGGCGCTTAAGAGCCAAAAGAACTCTAATAAATATCAAATTGAAAAATTGGTCCAATTTTGAATACTAGGCGACCCCTAATTATTATATGTAAGTATATACATATTTTTTGTCTACTTTATAATATGTATTTATGTTATTTTAAATTTGCTGTGGCTGTGTGTAAATCTGTCCTTCAAATGTCAGTACTGATGGAACCACATAATACCAGGCGCTGTGGTGATTACGCCACGGTGATACGCCTGAGTGATCTCCTTTTTGACAATATCGGCATTGCACTACCTACGATCCGAACCACACGTGTCTCCACTCTTCCTGTACTATTATTATTGCTTTTTTTTTGTGGTCCATTTTATGTCAAATTTTGCTGCTATGTTATTGTGTGTTTGTATTGTTTGCAATTGTGTAATGTTTTTATATGTCAAATAAATGTTTATTATTATTATTTATACTTACTAGACGTTTATTTATACTCCTGTAATTGATTTTGCATTGACGGTATAACGTTAATGCAAAATCATATACGGATACTTCGGGCATATAATTATCTGCTTATCCTCTTTATATTATAATAACCTTAATCGTTATATAAGCAGTAAATCATTTGCCCGAAGTTTCTGTAATTGATATAGCATAACGTTATATTTTAGGTTGCAGCAACCGGCGACACAGCATTACCGCGTGTGGCTGGTAGCGGTACTCGTTGAAAATGCATAAAAATAGTACAGCTGGTGCGCACCAGCCTTCAGTCGCTCGTTTGCACCGAACCTAATTCGACTTTGCAATTCAATACGAGCATTGATTTAAGCATATAGAATTTACATGAGTGTAGAATAATTCATATTATTATTATTAACAGGAGAAAAGGAGTAATTTTACATGAATAGAAAATCACGGTGATATTATATTAGGTCATTACATATGAAATTGGGGTTTTGTAATGGAGGAACATCGTTTTTTTAAACATAATATATTTATTTAATCAAAGCATATATATACCATTGCTATCTATGCACTTTTGCCATCTCATATGTAGTTCATTGATTCCTTTCACGTTCATTAAAAAACCATTCGGACAGGAATCAATATTATCTTTGAAGGCGCTTTGGACTGCCCCATCGGAGTTGAATTTTTTCCCTTGCGATGGTGGATGTCTTAGACATTCCAATTGAAGCTCCTCTAATTTGGTAGCCGTCTGTTGTGCAGTGTGTGTCTAGCGTTGTCCTGAAGCAGCAGTGGCCTAGAGCGAATGACCAACCTAGGTTGTTTAGCAGCTAACTTTTCCATCATGATTTGCAGTTGCTGGCAATAGACATCTGCCGTAATTGTCTGGCCAGATTTAAGCTGTAGTGAACGACACCGGCACTAGTCCACCAAACGCTCACAAGTAACTTTTTTTGAGTAAATTTTCCCTTGGGGCAGGCTTTGGCTGGTTTTTTTTTTTTTTTTTTTTTTTTCTCTAGTTCCCCCGGCCATTAGCCAGGACAATTTTTTGCTTTTTTCGTTTTTACATTTATTATTATTATTAAATTCACATAAATTTCCTTTACATCTACTTCTTACATCTTTTAGTTCCTATTTTTCCATTTCCCTCATTATTTATTCTATTACATTTCCTTCTATCTATTTTAATCTATATTTTACTTCATTATTTATTTATTTTAAATGTTTACTATTTTATATCCATATCCTTTAAATTCTTTATCTATTACATTTCTTATTTACTTCTATAACTCTATTTCTTGCTTACATTTATACACTACCGTTTCCCTATTCCATTATTTACACTTGTATTCATTTATTATTTTTCCATTACATCGCGTTCTTACTTTACTTTTATTTCATTTCCCATAATTACATTTCCATTCTTTAGCCATTCTATTACATTTCTTCTCTCTATTTTACTTTACATTAATTATTTATTTTAAATTTTTGCTATTTTATATCCATATCCTTAAAATTCTTTATCTCTATTACATTTCTTGTTACTTCTACAACTCTATTTCTTGTTTACATTTATACATTTCCTTTACCTAATTCACTAATTTTACATTCACTTTATCCTATTACATTTCCTTTCCTCTATTTTAATCTATATTTTACTTTACATTAATTATTTATTTTTAAATTTTTGCTATTTTATGTTGCATATCCTTAAATTCTTTATCTCTATTACATTTCTTATTCGCTTCTACAACTCTATTTTTAACTTGCATTTATACATTTCCTTTACATAATTTACCAATTTTACATTCTTTTTTATGCTTTTCCTTTGGATGACCTGTTAATTATTAGCTACTTGTTGCATTTAAAGTGTTACCCTCGCGCTGAGCGCGAAGCGTCCGGCGGGCATTTTTTGCAAACAATTTATCACAAAATAAATTCGTATTACAAACAAACGTCGGGGGTCTGCAAAGCATACCGTCCGACTTTTAAGTTTCCCATAACAGCACCAGATTACATTTAATCTTTTTTACATTGGTCCATGCATTCATCATCCATTCATTCATTTGGCTGGCTTTGGCTGGTTACTGAATTTAACTATCGTTCCAGTACTCGTTCGTAAGTTTTAAAAATATAAAACACTTAGGCCCACTCGCGCAGATATGAGTTTAAGTTAACCCTGGGTTAAATATCACGTTATCCCTAGTCCTTCGTATTTATAAAAGAAAAGGCATGATATTTTAACCGAGGGCTAACTTAACTCAGATCTGCGCAAGTGAGAACATTCAATTGTGAAAGGTACGAGGTAGGCTGTTGGAACCATTTGCTTGAGTGAGTCGGCCACTCGACGCGTTACGTCGCCATGAATAAAACATTTAGCTCCATTAGGCCGAGGCTATACGGCACAGGAAACCAGAAGGCCGTAGAATATTCTGAGCATTGAAAATAGAACCCTGCGCTAATACAATAGAGTTGAAAATCGAACACATGAGTGTCGAGTCAAATGTCAATGTCATATATGACAGCTCGACACTGGAAACTTCCATTCTCAACTCTATTGTATTTAACGCAGAGTGCTATTTTCAGTACTCTGAATTTTTACCGGCGTTCCGGATTCCGGAGCCTTAGGCCGGGAGTTTACTGTGTCACACTTCCCTAACTATTTTATGATGTTCATATTCTTTAGCACTATTTTACTTTAAGTACCCACTTGGCACTTCTAAGGGTTAAGAACAAAATACAATTTCTTTGGGATTACGTCGCTTTAAGGTTTCTATAGTTATTATTAGCTCCTGGGGTATTTTAGGATTAATACATTTTTGGGATTTCTTACGTCATCTTAAGGATTAAAGTGTTGTTGTAATTTTTAGTATTTGGGGTTGAAATACATTTTTTATGAGGACTGTTATCGCAGTGCGGTTTTCGGCTTTTAACATACATAATATTGTATCTGTGGTCACTATTTCTCGGTATAATATACAATTCCGTAATACTAAAGTACCTATTGAATTTCTGAGTTAGAGAGTTTCTGAGTTGAGACACTACGAAAGATCTTGAAGACGCGTAAACAACAAAATAGTATCAAGCAACACTCACTTACAAAAGCACTTACAAAGTTCGATTGTTACGAATGTTTTTACTTTTTTGTTACACAAGTCTTCGTCATAATGAGGTTCGATCGTGACGTAATTAATCAAGTTAATTGGTGTTTTGTTCCCCTTCAAATTGCGTTCCTTCAGCGCGAGCACAGGAACTAATTGCGTGGCTAATAATAGAAGGTGCAAAGTGGTTGGAAGGTTTGGATTCGATGATCGAAGAACCGGCGACAACACCGCTGAATAGAAGGTAAACGTTTAGGCGAATAACTATATTTTTTAATAAAAAACTATAACCCGACTACGTAAATTATACAGCCTATATTAGCCGGGCTATTATTAGAATATAATACATTTATGCTGGGATTTTAATTTATATGTTCCGGAATCCGGCAGGCTCGGAAAAATCAGAGCACTGAAAATAGATTTCTGTTGAAGTGTCGAGTGTCGAGCTGCCATAATTATATGACATTGACATTTGATTCGACACTCATGTGTTCGATTTTCAGCTCTATTGTTTTATCACAGCGTTCTATTTTCAGTGCTCAAATTTTTTTTCCGGACAATATAGTCCCAGCTCTAATGATTAAAATTGGGTCAGTAGTTAAGGCGCTGCGGTGGAACAAACTTACATACATAGACTACCAAAATCATTACCCTTCCTTTTGGCTTCGCCGTAGTCGGGTGAAAAATACTGAACCACACAGGGCAGCTGATTTTATAACTATGATGTACTCTCTTTGGGAAGGCATTCACTATCGAAAATGAGGTGTTCCTACTAACACAACCAAATCAATATATTACTATTCATTTGTACAAGGTAATACTATGTCTTTTAATGTTACTTATAGTAACAATTAAGAATAGGTGTGCCTTTTTTATATAACAAGCTGGTGCCCGCAACTTACCGAACTTTATTTTTTCCCGGACCCTGAGATATAAGTAGCCTAAGATACTCCTTATAACATCAGCTATCTGCCAGTGAAAGACCGGACAAAATTAGTCCGGCCGTTTCAGAGATTAGCCCGAACAAACAAACAGACAGACAAAATTTTTTTTTTTGTATAGCTAACGTACATACCATGCCTATGCATTAATTGCAAAGCTATTAATTTGAAATTATACAATTTTTTAATTTGAGGCCCTACCGCGTGGCATACTGCGAAATCAGTATCCGAAATCCGACGCATCGTGAATCGTCTATGAATTGCCTAAAAGTTTAAGTCATGATTCCGGGATTTGTGAAAACAAAAACACTGAGATTCGAGCTCTTAGCCCTCGCAGCGGATTAAATGAAAATCTAAATATAGACTAGGCTCAAATTGAAAAATCTCGGCTTTTCAAATTTGAGTTTTACATGTCGTCACGTGGCGTGAGGCCGATTTTGTGTTACACGACCACATTAAAATCTCTCAAATGTTTTGTTTTAAGCGCGTTTAAAGTCACAAACAGATACATATGCAAAAATTAAAAGGAAACCGCCAAAGTGCGTATCACGCCACGCATAGAATAGGGTTCCGTAGTTACTTATTATTTAATTAAACAACTTATTATTTGGTTTACTTTGTACGAAGTTTCCCAAGTAAGCGCATTTTACTAGTTAGGGCTTCTATAACTCGTCCTGTTTAAAAAGAGCTACATATGAAACACATAAAGTGGCCTTTTTAGACCACCTGGTCCCTGTAACACAAGTTCTTTGGATACTTACGAGTTCCCACGGGGCCCGATTGACGTGGTGTGAGTGGTCCATAGATATTATATTATTATCAAAAAATATTGGATTGAACAGAGTACGATAGATTTAACATCCTCCGTGATTCAGTGGTTTAGAGCTTCGCTCTCGACTCGGAGGGCGTGGGTTCGATTCCCGCGTTGTGACGACAAAAAATATTGTTTCCAAGTTTGGATAGGATAATGCAGGCTGATCATCTGATTGTCTGACAAGAAAGATGATCCATGCGTCGGATGGGGATGTAAAAAGTCGGTCCTGCGCCTGATCATCGCGCTGGGATGGATTAAACCAACACGATTTTGGTTTAATCCATCCCACTGGGCTACGAGAGTAAAGGAAGAGAGAGTTCTCTTGTGTATTGCACACACACTTGGACTCTATAAAACTAACTCCTGTGTAGCCGGGCTGGTTTCCGAGAAACCGGGCACCGCCACTGAGACCAGTGTGGGAGCTATTATAGAATAGTACCTGGTAGACCGAGCTTTGCTCGGTGTTTTTGAAGAACGATTAAATATATATATAATCGTTCCTTTCGGTTTCCTTTTAAAGTTTGCATATATATATATATATATATATATATATATATATATATATATATATATATATATATATATATATATATATTATGTATGCAAACTTTAAAAGGAAACCGCCAAAGTGCGCCAACAATATGGTGTATGGATTCTACATTCTGTTTTGTGTATCGTGTAATCCTATAGAACAAACAAACCGTTCGTTAACGCGGGCTTTGATTGGGTAATGAAATATACAGGCGTGAGCCTATTATATATATCTATATCACTATTCACAGTAGTGTAATACACACTCCCTGTTATTATGCTAACTCGCCCCTGCGATACTGCTAATACCGCAGATATTGTGATCACGCATTCATAATGGATTATGTGCGCCCTGATTTGCTTGTGACGATTTATGTGAAGCTTAATATTCACACATGCTAACTCTGTTCAGACCCAACTTAATCTAACCGCTACCAAAAATATTAAATTCGTTCAACTTGTAATGTTTGTCATTGTATTTCTTCATTGGACGCCAAGTCATAAGTGACATTTAAATAAGTAGCATTATAAGACGCTATTGTTTCTTTGTTTACGTTCAGATTAGGTTGGATCTAAACAGTGCTTCAAATAGTCAAGGGAGCCGAAAAGGGGATTTATAAATATATAATTTAATATATAAATATATTATTATTCATATAATTGCAAAGTATTTTATGGACATTAACGATTTGTTCTGTCCCCCAAACTAGGCGCAGCCTGTCTTATGTCCAATCAATAATAAATATAATAATACTATGAACATTTTATATAATATGATTCACTAATAACTATGAATTATTTCCTTATTTTAGCGGTATATTCTTTCTGTCGTTTAATTTTTAGAATTCCACCGGCTTCTATGATGCTCGAATGACAACAAACTGAGCTTGTTGCCAGGTTATGAAAGTAACTGGCAACTATAAATGCATCTCTTATTTGTTCCAGTTGTGGACTGCGTGGTGTCGGAGTGGGGCGCGTGGTCGGAGTGCGACACTGCGTGCGGCTCCGGCGGCATGGAGCGCTCGCGGCGCGTGCTGCATGCGGCGGCGCACGGCGGCCACCACTGCCCCTCGCTCGTGCAGCGCCGCGCATGCCAGGCGCACCACGGCTGCGCGCCCGACAGCGACGTGCCGCTGCGGGGTAAGTGCAACACGGCGTGCGGGGTAACTGCGCCTAGCTCATGCTGCGCCACGCGTGCCAGGCGCAACAGCGTCGTGCTGTGGAGTAAGTGTCGCCTAAGCCCCCTGGGGTAAGCGGATGCAACGAGAATGACGTAACAAATATTCATACAATAAAAATTTAGGCCATCTTGGTTTTCATCATACTTCAAATGTCAGCCATCTTGATTTTATAATACCTGAAATGTCAAAATGGCCCCTAAAATCTCCAAAAGTGGGGCCATTTAAGTGGGTATAACTTTCACCTAAACGTGCCTCGTCTATAACATATACGTCTATGCCTGCAGGTCTATATGGTCACATTGAGTGAATGTCAACATCTTTTGAACTTCAATAAAATAAATATGATGTTTTATAGTACGATTCACTTATGTAATAGGGGCATATATACCCAGCTTCCTGCTGCTGCTGCTGCCGCTGCCGAGCTGCTAAGCTCCCACATAGCCTGTAAAAGTTACATATTGTGGAAATTCACACTAGTGAATCGACGACGCGCGTTGTCCTTTTACTTGAGAAATGAAGTAGTACAATAATGAAAGAAGTTACGCGAGTAATGATTTATATCGAGTAACAACGTTTTCCTGGTTCAAATACATTGAATTCACGGACGAATCGTATTTCTACTGCAGTGTTACCTCACACAGAGTGCTTGCTGCCTAACGAGCGGAAACCGAGCCGGGCGTGTAAACATCCCAACTGAGCGATTATATTAGATATTCCAGATACTCGTATTGATATATCAAAGTGATTGTTTTGGTTTCTCGTTCGTAATTAGAAACACTAGGCATGAATTGCGACAACGGTGGATAAAGGTGGAACCGCACTAGGCGTAACGCGTCAGCGGAACTACGCGACGCGACACGGCTAAATATTATTTATATTAAATTGTATGAGATATAACGGACTAGTCTGCAGCAGAACTGCGCGACGCGGCACTCCATTGCGGTATTAGTGGGGATGCGTCGGGTCGCGTCGGGTCGCGTCGTTCGGTCCCACCTTAATTGATGTTGACGTCATGGATACCTAATCTTGGATACTTAGTACCCAATGGGAATTTAAGGAAAAGAGTTACAATAGGCTCGTTTCATCTATCAAAATTAAATGATATACATTTCTATCATAAGAAATACGAATACAACACTATTTTGTTATATAAATATGCGATTTATTTATAATTTCGAAAATAAAACTGTAGTTTTCTTATCTGTATGTCACGTGACCGAAAACGCCAGCCGCCATATTTTTCTTGTAAGTGACGTCATAAGGACATAATCAAATCGAATAAACAACAGCGAAAGTTTAATCTGAAGTTCATGCACTACACACGCACATATGACATTTGTTTCTGTTTTTATGACGTCACGATAATGGTGGCTGTCGTTTTGGCGCCAACATTTGTCGTTTAAATTTTAATCATTTTTTTTTTTTGCATAAAGAGATACTATTTCCAGGAAATAAAAATACTAGTTGACTATCGATACGAACAATTCAAAATATATTTGACTACATTTTGTATGTAGAAAAGCCTATTGTTTGGAATTTTTATTCCGCTTCGAGAGAAACGGGTTTTGTATCAAAAATAGAATATAATATACAAAAGCATATTCGTGTCAAAGCTCAAGTATTTGAAAGTTGGAAAATATTACAAAGATTCATAATTTATTTATTCGCAAGAATGCGGTGCAAATACTAATATAATTTAAACATTACAAAGGATTTGTAAAATGGTTTGTGAAATTTTAAAACATGCAATTTGATTAAAACTACTTGAAAATATAAATTAATAATATCATGAAGATAAGATTTACAAGTACATAATAATTCATAATTGTTTTCGTAAGTATATTTCATGATATCTAGCTTCTACTACAGAAACTTAAAACAAACAGTTTTTGATCATTAACGAGAATAAGTGCGTCGCGTCGTAGCTCGTAGCTCGTAGCTCGTAGCTGCTCTACGCAGGTGCTACGATGATGTTTTGACTGGATACCGCAATTTGGATTACAAAAAAAACTGTTTTGACTTTCCGACAAGTGATTTAGGTAACAAATTCTACGTTTTTCGAATGATGTTAATTTAGATCCCGACGCTGGCGTTGGCGTTCATTAATTTGAGCAATTAATGAAAATGGTTATTTTCTGCTCAATATTTTGCTATCTCTCGTGAGTCATAACGAGTTTTTTTACCGGACTACGGCGCAGCTAAAAGGAAGGGTAATGATTTTGGCAGTCTATGTTTGTATGTATGTTTGTTCCATCGTAGCGTCTAATCTACTAGTCCGATTTTAATAATAATTTTAATGAGGTGTCAATACATTCGTAATGATCCCGCGGGTAACATAGGCTAAATATTTTTTTACAAAAATTTGTATTTCGAAAACGAGACCTCACATTCTAACATCTAAAAAAATTAAACCGAGATAATCATCACGTGTTTGGAGTCAAAAGAAAGGTTATGGTAAGCACATTACAAATATATAAAAGACAGTCGTGTTAGTTACACTATTCATAACTCAAGAACGGCAGAAGTCGGTACCAGCCAACTTGAATGTGAGTTCTATTTTAAATATTGTTTTATCAGGATGTTGTTCGGGTTAAAAATATGACCGACTTCAAAATTATGAAGATTGAGTAGAGAGATAGTTAAAATTTTAGCTAAATTTAAAAGGGGAATTATTTTATTTAATGAGCTAAACTCTAAACAGGAAAGTAGCGCCATTCAACAAATTGCTTACCTCAACTGCACAAATTCTTCTGAAATAAATATTAAAAAAAATTCACCAAACAAGGAACTAATACCAGAAACACAACATTTAAGCCTTAAAAATAAGAAAAACGAAAAGACAATTTATGTTTTTGGTACTCAACAATGCACCGGCTTGACTACGTCTCTACTTAACTCTAGATTCATGACAAATTACGATAAGTATGCATTCTATGGCGAGATTAAAGCCGAGGTCTTACAAGGTACGAAAACCTGCAGAAATTTAACTCTTAATAATGATGATGTTATAATATTATGTATAGGAGAAAATGACACAGATATTAAAACTGTTTTAACAAACCTAAAATATATATATCATAGCTTTACTAGCAATAAAATTTTGGTTTTAAGTGTTAATTCTAATATTTACTTAGATGTTAGAAAGCTTAATAAGGAGTCAAAAATTCTATGTAACAAATACAAAAATTGTGAATTTATAGATTGTAAAAACTTTACTAAAACATTTGTTTGTAAATAGATTAATTTCGCTATTGATTGCAATAATTATGCTAAAAAATTCCTCAATCCTAAAATAATATCAAAACATTTAGCATGTAATATGCCAAGCTTTACTAATACGAAATTATGTAATCTCATGAAAGGGACGATACCTTTCTATTTTAAAAATAGTAAGTCTGATAATAGAATTATGAATAACCCTTTTTCATTTTCTGGAAACGGTTCAAATGTTCTAAAACAAGGTACTATACCATATTATTTTTGTAAAATGCATGATAACAAACAAAAACCATCATATACTAAATCTCCTAATTGTAATCTTTTTCGTTCCTAACTATGACTCTCGCTTAACTGTGACTGTCTTACATCAGAACATAGCAGGTGCAATAAATAAGAGTGAGGAACTTTTTATGGCTGTTACCGAATTGTCAAACACTGTAGAAATTGATATAATTTGCCTTACTCAAACTTTAAAAAAAAGGGAACAGAAAATTTGTTTAAATTACCGGAGTATAATTTAATATCTTCTTACTCGCGATTCTAAACTCTAACAGGAGCGGCTCTTGTATCCTAGTGAAGAAAACTCTACTCTGCAAAAAACTATCATGGTTATCAGAATTTTCTAGTGATTTTGATTTCGAATGCTGTGGTTTAGAGATAACTGTACAAAAAAATATTGTAATATGTGTATATAGGACGCCATCTAGTAATCCAAATGTGTTCCTACACAAAATGGAGCAATTATTGTTAAGAATATTAAAACGAAGAAAATCAGTTATTTTATGTGTGTTTACTGGAATTTAGACTTTCTTAAACCTAATAAGCACTGTTTAGAGCTTATAAGCCTTTTTAAAAATTTCAATTTAAGGACCCATATTAACACAGCGACTAGATTACAAGCTTGTCTTGATCAGATCTCAAGCAACGTTAAAGAAATTGAATCGAAAGTTCACTATCTAGGTCTTTCTGATCATGAAACAGGTCAAACTTTAACAGTCAAATGTAATAAAAAACGTAAGATGTGTAAGTGGAACGAGATAGTTAGAGACTTTAGCGAAGAAAACATTCAAAAGTTTTGTAAATGTATGTCGGCTCTTTCATTCTCAGACGTCTATGAAAAACAGAACTTGAATGATTCCTTTGAGGAGTTTCATAATTTATATCTACTATTTTTCAACTTATGTCTTCCCTTCTGTCTGGTACAAAAAAGTAATAAAACTCATAGAACGGGACCGTGGTTAACAAAAGGTTTAAAAAATGTGCTGTAAAAAAAGGAATACTCTATTTTAAACATAAATTTATAGCTTCTAATAAAAATAACTACAAGAAAATATACAAAAAATACTCTAAGATACTGAAACTGTGCATTCACAAATCTAATCAACTAAATAATCTAAAATACTTACAAACTAATAAACAAGCATAATACAAAATACAAAAGATTAACCTAAATATTTATTATAAGGACATAAAAATCAAAGAAATACTAATATGTAGCTAATTCTACAAAATTTCTAGGCGTTATCTTAGACAAACATTGCAACTGGAAAGACCAAATAGAATATATATGTACAAAATTAGATCGAATCGTGTACGCTATTAAGAGAATACGTCAAACAGTAAGCACGGAAGCCGCACTGAGTGCTTACCACGGATACGTGTCATCGGTGTTATCATATGGGCTGATACTGTGGAGAAATTCTACAGTTATCGATAAGGCGTTTCGTTTGCAAAAAAAGTGTGTTAGAGCTATAGCTGGAGCATGGTTCCTAGACAGTTACTGCCTGCTGCCCCTCACTTGCATGTATATAAAAGAAGCCTGTACTTTAGTAAAATTACACCCCGAATACTTTCGACTCGGATCGAATCGGATTTAGGACGGAAAAATGAAAGGCATAAATATAAAATCTATTTCCCGCTTTGTAATCTAATTATTTATAAAAGACAATGCATTTGTACAAATTATAAAAATATATAATGTTTTACCGGACGAGTTTAAAGATTTACCCTATAACGTATTTAAAAGGAATTTGACAATATGGCTTGCAGAAAAATGTTATATATAAATGAATACTTTGCGCACAAAAATAGTTATTAAGGTGTAAAATTTAATTAATAATTATAATATTATGCAGGTAATAACATTAGAATTAAGAGACGATGGATAAATAATTTGTTTAATGTGTAATGTGTTATTGATTTTAAACCTATTGATTATTATATTATGTTATGATTATTATTTGACTGAAACTTCGACATTGAAAACAATAATTATGAATTTGTAAATCTTATCTTCATTTTATTATTATTAATATTCTCAAGTAATAGTTTTAATCAATTGCATGCTTTAAAAATTTCACACACCCCTTTCTTATGGTAGAATGTACAGATCCTTTGTAATGTTTAAATATTATCCTTTGTACTGCATTCTTGTGAATAAATAAATTATTATCATTAGAAAATCAGTTTTATTATATAATTTTTTGTGCATTTATACTTTGGAAGTAGGTTTAATTTTTTGTTTAAAAATAATAATTTTTCCCTATTTAGTGATATTTGTTAAATTATTATTAATACATTTTAAGATAGTTTAAAATAGACGATCGAATGTATAATTGAATACGCGCCAAGCTTCAAAATAATTCAAATAGAAATCCAGAAATGCACAGGTACAAATTGGTCAAGCTAGAGCCGTGGTCGCACCTACTTTATAAGGTTCGGCACAGTCGATGTTAAATCGTATGATGATAATCGTGTATGATGAATATACGCATTTTTTATAAACTTCTCTAGGCCTTAGGATCTGCTCATACCTAGATGCGACGCATGTCGGTGTGAGCTGACGATTGCCAATAGTGGGTGCGACCTATGCATTTCTGGAATTCTATCTGAAATATTTTCTTGTCGTCCTTTTTAGACCCCTTTTATTACGTAGGCGGGTTATAGTTGTTTTATTGTTTGTTTATAAAACAGGCAGCCCATTAACTTTAGCATTTATTACAGAGGAATCAGCGATGATCCTGCCCGGCGCGCTGTCGGTGAGCCGACGGTCCAACGACACCGGCGACATCCGCAAGAACCTGCGCCTGCGCAACCCTGACGATCCCGAGTCCAACGCGCACCGCGAGTGAGAACATTTGCCCCCCAACATAATTCTTAACTCGCCATATATAGCAATTTGCGATAGATATTGCTCTTATATAGATATTACAAAGAACAAAACTTACGACTACGTAGACTCGAACGTGTGTGGTGGGCATTATGGCGATGGATAACAGAAAGTATTGCTACATATTAATTGATATAATAGCTCCCCATACCGATTTCAGTGACGGTGGCCGGTTTCATTGAAACCAGACCAGCTACGCAGGACTTAATTTATAGTGTTCAAGTGTGAGCGCAATACACAAGAGCATTCTCTCTTTCTCTTCTCTCATAACCCAGTGGATGGGTTTAACCAACACGACTGGCGAGAGATCGGGCGCAGGCTTTTTACATGCCCATCTTTCTTGCCAAATAATCAGGTGATCGGCCTCCATTGTCCTAACTAGACTTGAAAACAACATTTTTAATGTTCCAACCCACGACCTCTGGAATCGAGAGCCATGACCTTTTACTTAAACATGAACCCCTTTGTTAATAAAGACGTTTACACCACGGATACGCTAAACCATGTCGCTGTCTTTGGCTATCAAGTGGCTTTTCCAACGTATCAGACAAAGACAACAATATAGATTAGCGTGCGTATCCGTGATGTTAACATTTTTATTAGTAAGGGAGACAGAGAGCTCTACCCCAAAACTAATGTAATTCACTAGTTAACATAAGCTGTACGTAGTACCAACTCGTTGTATGACTTTGTAAAAATTTCCTTTTTGTATTACAGATATTGCGTCCAATTCCTGGTGACCAAAGTATCGAAAGGCTGCCACACCGACTCCGAGTACAAAGCTCTCAGAGAAGGTAGCATTTGACGAAACAGAATGACAAGTGCCATCGCATTTGGTGACTTGCCAGTATGTTTAACTAGTGCCTATCATATTGGTGAATGCTACATATTCGATATTTATCTCGAGACTTTCTTTCTTCCAACGATCCATATCACCATCCGTCATACTGATTTCATACTGGCACACGTGACAAATATCATAACCCTGAAGCCCACTTCTCTTAATTATTTTCGATAATCTAATCCCGTTTCGGTCCACGCGCTGACTCATTCCTGTACTCGTCAGCCTGAAAATTCAAACGGAATTTAACCGTTTATATTTACGAGAATTGCACCCCTGGTTTACGATCCAAATATCGTGATAAGTGTCGTGTAGCATTCGCCATTGGGCGCTTTCAGACGACGACAGTAGCTAAAGCACCGATGAGTACTTATAGCTCTGAAAGAGTTTGTTTTAAAGCTCCTTATATGTACCACTTATTAGCACAATATAAATAATATCCAGTAGCGGTACTCAGCCGTGTCCTTGAAATTTTTACCTACTATTGAGCGCGGCCGAGCGGAGCGCTAGGTCTAGCCTAGCGCCTAGCGTGAAGGCATTGACAGTGCGCGAGCATCGCGGCACAACTGACTAACTAAAACTCGTTAGTCGTTCAATGCGGCGACAAGTCTTGGCGACGCGGTGCGCGCGTATATGCTTTTGAGTATGAAGGAGACAATTTTTTTTTGTTTTTGCTCAACTTAGAGTTCTGTTTACCAATACATTGTGATAAATTGTTAGTTTTTTTTTTTTTTTTTTGTTAGTTAACGGCGGTCACTTGTCATATCGATACTTTTTATGAGAAGGTTTGCATATTGTAAAATTGAATCTTCTGAAGAAATGGTTTCGGCAAAATATTGACAGGACAAAACATTTATCCACTGTATAGTGAAATTGCATGATAGTACGTTCCCACTAGTGTTTTTAGTGGTCGCGACAGATAAAAACTGCACTGTAAATAGAACTCTGCATTAATGCAATAGAGCTGAAAATCGTGTAGAGTTGTCAAATGTCGTGGGTGCGAGGGCGAACATAATTAAATGTACCTATACAAATTTCTGCTATTTGAGGTTTCGCTGGCGGTCGTGTAAATGACGCGTATGCATGCGTGCGCCGATTCAGGCGGTCTAGTATGAAGATGGTCTACTGATTATGGTAATTATTTATCTTGTGCTATAAGGCTATGTACCACTGGTTCATCTCCCCCAGGCAACACAGTCTCAGTCATGTGCGAGACGGCCGCCCTCCGCCGCGATCTGCAGTGGCGCTGCGGCGGCCACGGCGTGGTGTCCCGACCGACTCGCTTCTACGCGCTCCTCGCCCCGCACTGCCGCGGAAAGTGGGAGCGAGCCGACACGAGCCCCGACAGACACAGCGAGCCGTGCGCGAACCCCGACTACATCTTCGTGTAAACGCGGCGTAACAGACCTGTGGAGTAAGCACGTATTCGACAATTACAATTGATAGCAGCGTATTCGTAACGTTATCGATTGAGAATTGTATAAAAATCATGACAGGGCCTATATCATTTTCATTCGATAACGTTACGAATACGCCGTTGACAATAATTCATGCTTACCCCATAGATAGCCTTTAACAGGTCCAGATAGCATTTTAGTGTTGACATTTGACGTCACAAAGACGAAAAAGCAGTCCAAATAGCATTCAGGTCAGGGGAGACAGAATTTAGGTCCTAAATACCTCGTGTGAAGTGACAAATCCTGAATTCGTGGTGTAAACTGACTAGAAGCACAGACTAAAAATATATACTCTGTCTTTAATCTACGCTAGAAATTCGCCATAAACGAGGCGCCAACCACAGCCACAGGTCGCGGCCACCGACCACTATAGTTACTACATACGTGACAGCGCTACGCGAGTAAAAATGATTGAACTAGAGGTGACGGACAGCTAACTATGGTTGGTGGTCGGTGGCCTGTTGCGCCGAGCCTAATTTGATGGAAAATAAAATAATATTGAAAATCCTTTATAAGGACATCGGTTATAACGCCCAACAGGATATTGCGTCGAAATTTTTAGTACTGACATGGTACAATATTAACATTTTAACATCTCCAATAACGGCTATCGGCAGTACGACCATAAATTTAAGGTCATTCAATGTTTTCACGATTTTCACTGTATCTTCCTTTAAGATCCTTTTCTGCGCAGTGTATTTCACACACAAATCAGATCTCATAAAATTTGTGAATATATAAAATTACTCTAACCGAAATCGAGACTTGTAAGAATGTATTTTCATAACGAAAATATGAAAAGGGAATTTTCGTTCAAAAAGACACTCGAATGTTTTCATTGTATAATTCCACGTTTACGAACGAGGGTAAAGATGTCATGTAGAATGCCTTTACTATTGTTACATATTATTGTTTGACTGAATATGTTTTTTATAATCTCAATTTATATTACATTAAATTTATCTTTTTATTCAGTGGCCTACTGCCGAAATAAGTTAATTTTGAAAGTCATAATTAAATGTTAAGGGCGTCACAGACGGCGAAGATACTAAATATTTTATGTTAATGTACCTTCGTTATGTAAAGTTAAAATATCGCTTGCTTTTTATGAACTGACGACTAAGATTCTATATTTTTCATATTACGTACTGTAATGTGAAATATATCCAGACACCTTAAGATCAAATATTATAGTATCTTCGCTGTCTGGGTACGCCCATAAAGGTACAGTACACTGAGAGAAACTGATGAATAGCACTTCAAGGACGCAAGTCCACCATCTAGCGCTATGTCGTGGCTATTAGTTAGGGTCAGATCACACCGAGACGAGATAACGATTCAAAATTCAATTTTATTAATTACACAAGAAGATACATGATTCATCGCAAGAGCGCGTCAAGAACCGTCAATCAACGATTTACACGAATGACAGCTGTGTGTGCGCGGCTAGAAGTATGCGAGGGTCGCGGAACTTGGGGTTTTGCAATCCAGGACTAAGATTCACAAGCTTGTTTTATGCTTTGACATAATTGACAATATAAATTCATAAAATTTATCAAAGATTCGTTTGACTCACCATTTGAAATTATTTCGGTGTCAACCTTAGGCCTTACTCCTTAGGCTTACGTCAACATGGCTGACATTCGTCGGTGCTCGAGCTGTCATTTGTAGAGAATGTCGCCTTCAGTGTCGCCCCTGTGGCGCGGTGCAGTTTGAAATTCGAATTCTTGCAATTAAACGTGTATCTTCTTGTGTAGTGAATAAAGTTCAATTTCGAATCACTATCTTAAAAATGCAGTGCCGTGTTACGTCGCGTCGTGTCCCGGTGTGAACTGACTCTTATACAATTTTTTTTATTGCTATCTGTAATATCATGTTAAATATCAATCCTAATTGAGGAATACCGACAATATTGTGCCATTGTAATATTTGAATTTATTAAATTGTTAGTAACAGATGACGAACGTTATAGGTACTTAGACGGTTCATATCAATAGTTAATAACAGATGACGAACGTTATAGGTACTTAGACGATTTATATCAATTGTTAGTAACAGATGACGAACGTTATAGGTACTTAGACGGTTCATATCAATTGTTAGTAACAGATGACGATCGTTATAGGTACTTAGACGGTTCATATCAATTGTTTGTTTTTAATTATAAATAAGAAAGACTTAACTAGGTGGACATATCTTAAGTATAAATAATATTAAATAATTGAAGGAATTGTATATTTTTAATTACTACCCTGTTTTATCTTATATTAAACTTTTCCACGAATCGATATAAACATTTACAAAACATCAGAAATTAATAAAGAATTTTTTTGAATATCGCTTACATATTTAGGTTTTTCTATTAATTTTTCCCATAAGGATGAAAATAAAAATATAGTTGATACAAATCCCAATAAAAACTTAAATGTGAAATGAGAAATGAGCAAAGTTCAATCAAAGACAGTCAGTCCTGAAATTTATTTATAACAACATAAAATATTACATATATAACATATAATATAATATAACAACTTAAAATATAACTCCTTATACTTATCATAACAATATATTGAAGTCTAAGGTGTGACTTGACTAGTTCTCTTAGAAGTAGAGTCTTCTTGTAACTTAAAAAAACATATCGAAGCCTAAGTCTGACTTGGGCCTTGGCTAAATTTCATAGTAGACAGTAGTAGAATGGATACATATTTTTAAATACTTGACTCGTTGCTGAAAGTCTTGTGTTAGCGATATTTTTTTTGTAAACGTATTAAATCTCTGAGATACAAAATTCATTCATTATAAGCTGAAAATAGACACCCAAGTCAATTTTGTAGTCAAACATATCGATCAAACTGCCAAACATCAAGTTAACCTCGCTTGCATACGAAATAAAATTCTCAAGTGTTTGAACATGCAAATGTGTCGAATCTATATAGCTCCATATTACATATTGCGTAAAGAACCCCAATTCTCGTAACCAATTATATTCCTGTTTCGATCCGCGCGGTGTCGCATTCACACGCGCGTCTATCGCGCGTGAGCGAGTGAGACAGCGCGCGGACGTAACGACTGAAATAGTTACGAGAATTGGGCTTCAGGTCTGTCATAGGTTCCAATATTTGTTTTTATCAGCTGGAGTAGAGAGCTGATACTCCAAGTACGCAGGTGAGTATAAATCGAAAAACGCAATACTAAATTATACTAAAACCAATACTATGTTTAGTATTTTTAGTAAATTATTTAATTATTTCTTTTGTATCTACGTTATAATTCATTAGAGTAATCCAAGGTAGGCCGTAAGTTGGTACCTTTTTAGGGTTCCGTAATAATCAAGGAACACCACTTTTTATTCCTTGGACATATTTGCATGAAATTTCGTATGAATTGAGTACGGAAAAAACAATGCGTCACGCATTTCAGCATTTTCTAAAATTAAACCCCTATGAGGGTTTACTAGGGGACGAAAGTTTTTTATTATAAGGATAGCGTTTAAAAAACAAATTTCACGCGGGCGAAACCGCGTGCAAAATATTCTAGTTATGAATATAAATGGATGAAAATTGGTAAGTACAGTTATAGATTGTGTATAGATATTGGTTTTGGCATCATAAAATAATAATAATTTAAAATTTAGGGGTGGGCTCTCCATACATGTGAAGTGGGGATGAAAAATATTTTTTAATTCTACCCCATCGTGTGGGGTATCGTTGAATAGGTATTTTAAAATGAAAGTCATGTCTCAAGTCATGACTCATGTCTTAAAAGTCATATTTTTACAAAGTCAACCAGTTTCGAGTAATCGGCAACAAACAAGAGTAGGATAAAGTATTGTTTTGTACTCTGTTTTAGCTTTATGGTTCTGTAGCACTTCTACGTTTGCGTAGTTGTAGGACAAAACTTTTTCCCTGTGGAGGTAGGTTTGCGACCGTTTTCTCGGTAACAATCTCTTATTTCATGCGGAACGACTAACGAGTTACCAGAACCCCATCACTAGAACTCTCTGTAACTTAACGACCACGAAACGACATCGTGTCGTGCCTTAGAAACATTCCAAGTAACTCCAAGCCAATATAGATGCAAATTCCTAGTGACAGCCATGTATTTCGCGAAAACGAACGCTTGTAGACTGAAGACACACTCATGTTTGTTCAACACAAAATATTGGCGGGAATCTAATAACTCCATTTTATAGCTTATTTTATGTCTTTTTGATACTCTTTGGTTAATTTGTTGTTGTTGTGTGACATGTTGTTGTTTGTGTATATGTAAGTAAGTAACTAATAGCGCATAGCACAGTAACCCGATTCTGCAAATATCCTGCAATAATATAATAGGCATGTTGCCTAACATTTTTTTTTGTCTATTCGATGTCAGACAACATGTTAATAAACAATCTAGAACCCATTTTCGTATATCCTAAAAAAATAACGAAATACAAACAATTTAAATTTATAATATCTAACAATGAGAGCTCTATAGCATTTTGTAGGAATCTGCTGATTTTTTATTTTATTTTGATTTGATCTGCTGATTGGTTTTGCGAGCAAGAGATAGGTAATATTTTTATTTTCTTATAACATTTTTAATCGCGTCAACCTAAATACCTATTTATGTACCTATCTCTGTTCAACAATTTCAAAATTTTATTCGATCAAATGTGATATTCCACACTAGGCAATGTCCCTATTACAAGCTAGCCCCGATATGATAAAAATGTTATTCTCATAAGCGTCAAATCAACGTCAAACCCGTTGTGATTGGTCCGAACTCCAAAAATCAGTTTATGATAATATCACGACGATTCATTTATAATTCAATAAAAGTAAAATAAAAAGTGTAAGTTATACTTCGTTTCAGTTTTCAACAAAAAGCTTTTCCAAATCGTTTTCGGAATTATATTTACCGCCTTTTTAATTTAACACTGGCAATAGTTTTATGCTATATTAAAAAAACTGTCAAAAGACGCTATTCCACGCACGTGCTCACTACTCACTATGAATTATTGCTTGTAAGGCTGGGACTATATTATGATACGGAATCGTATCGTATCGTAAGGCCAGGGTAAATTTATAGCATTGAACATGGAATTCTGCGCTAATACAATAGAGCTGAAAATCGAACACGCAAGTGTCGAGTCAAATGTCAATGTCATATTGTATGACAGTTCGACACTCGACAGGTCGATATTCAACTTTATTGTATTAGCGCAGACCTCTATTTTCAATGCTCTGAATTTTCCCGGGCCGGTTCCGGATCATAAAGTCCCAGCCATAGTTGTCGCCTGGTAAACCAGGGACAACCTAGATAAAAGGTACGAAATAATAGATACGTCGCAACGTACGTACGTACGTTGCGACGTATCTATTATCTATAAGCACTAAATTGCCAATAATTTCGATTATATTAACAATTTAACTAAATTATTCAGTAATTATTTGCGCCTTTATGTATTTTCCACATGCACAAAATTATCCCTCCAGCTTCCTTAGTTTTCTTAGAATTAACTTTTTAGTGAAAAAAATATTTTGTCGCTACGGAACTTTCATGTTTTTTTTTAAAATAAACCATTCGAAAACGGCACAAAGGTGTTCTACTCTCACATTCAAAATATCTTTGGATTAAGCCAATAAAATAAGAATGTCACTTTTTTGAGGCAAAAAACACATTGCGCAATGGTTTGTAACAAGTCAAGTAAGTGTCGCTTATATGGAGTAGATGGTTAATAGACGATATTATATCACACTAGTAACAACTAACCGCTTGTTTAAAAGTTTTACAAAATATATATTTTATTTATTATTAACGCATATCGAGATATCAGTTATCGTTAAAATATTCATTTACCCAGCATCAATTTAACAAAAATGATCATAAATTAACAAAATATTTCAAAACTCAAGATAGGCTACGACGTACGTTTGACAGAACAAATCTTGATACGATAAAAAGATACGCCATCTTGGTTTTCACCATACCTCAAATGTCAGCCATCTTGATTTCACCATAATTCAAATGTGAAAATGACCCCAAAAAAACTCTAAAAGTGGGGCCATTTAAATGAAGACATTTTCTGTCTCGACATGCCTCGTCTATAATATATATGTCTATGAAATTAACGCAAAAAATTACAACTCAAACAAACTCTTAAAAAGTGGAATTGAAACTGCCTTCGCTTAGTTTTGAAATGAACTTACAATTTGTTTTCCCTTGTAAATCTATGCCCTTCCCAACATTACATTTTAATAATAATCGCCATATTCTATTCCAAATTCAAAGGGAAACGCCATGTTTTTCAAAGCAATCGCGTGTTATTTCAGTTTAAAATGAAAAATGTCGTCCGATGGCTGCAGCGCAGTGTAAAGTTACACTTTTCAACCTGCCTTTTTGTGAAAAAGCGACTCGTTCAGTTTTCACCGGAGGAAACGCTTAATAACTCAGTTAAGAAAAGATACTTAGGCTCTGTTTCACAATCTTTTAATCATTAGAGTCGGATTACTTATTCAGAAGCTTTGTCGCGAAGACAAAACATGCAAATAAGCTACATGGCAGAAGGAACTATTTAAATTATAGTTTAAATTATAGACGAGACATGTCGCGCCAAAAAGTGTCTCTGGGCCATTTTGACATTTGAGGTATGGTTAAATCAAGATGGCTGACATTTTAGGTATGGTAAAATCAAGATGGCGTAATTTTTACTTGCATGAAGATTTGTTCTGTAAAATGTATTGCGTCATATCACTCATAGCCCTTAGTTTTGAAATCATTGCTATAAATACTGATTGTATTTATGGCACACTTGAATCTGTAGGTAATACAAGAAACTCGAAATAATTCATCAACCACATACGTTTTGTTTAAATATTAATGACCTGTATTCTACGACTAGCTCGTGCCGCAACTCGTTTGCGTGGAACTATGGATGGAAGCGAAACGGAACCCTAAGATAAGAGTAGCTTAAGTTATATAACTCCTTATAACATCAGCTATCTGCCAGTGAAAGTCCGGTCAAAATCGGCCCGACCGTTTCAGAGATAGATTAGCCGGGACAAACGGGCAGACGGACAGACCAACAAAAATTTAAAAATTGATTTTTTGGTGTAGGTACCGCATATATACTAACATAATATTATGCATTTAGTGCAAAGCTGTTAATTGGAAATCACAAACAGACATTTAAATTTTATTTATTTGTATTGATAATGGGTACCTACATTTTCTAATTTCGTGCGTACATGAAAATAATATTATACAGTAAAACCTATCTGCTAATAGTTCTCGGCAATCTTCGTTTTTCTATGGAAATGACAGGCGATGTATAGAAAACGACAATTCCCAAAAACCCATAGACGTACATATTAAAGACGAGGCATCTCGAGGCAAAAACTGTCCCCACTTAAATGGCCCCACTTGTGAAATTAAGATGACATTTGAGCGAATGATGGTCGTACAAGCACAAATTAAAGAAAGAAGAACAGATACACAGCTATAGCATAGCATAGTTAAATAATAATGCAGTATACAAGAAATTAAACCAATAAAACTAAAAATACTCTAACGGTTTACACTGTCAAGCAAGCCATTGACCGAACAGCTGATTTTGACATCTGAAATTAAATTGTGACACTCACTTGACATAATTATAACAGACTAAAATAAATTTAAAACATAGGAAATCTTTTTACTTTTATGTAAAAATACGTTACTGCAAAGAAATAAATATTATAAGATATTAAATCATAATAAAATATTATCCAGTATTCATTGAATTTATAGACAATTACTAAATATGTATAATAAAACTAAGATATGCGCTGGATGTAAAATTAAAATTACACAGCCAGATTTTATTCAATGCCGGAAGTGTAGTAAAATTTATGACTTGGAATGTGCCAATATATCATTACAGTTGTTTCGCTCAAAATCTAAAGATTACACAAACTGGATGTGTCACCAATGTATGAGTAAGCATCCAATATCCCGAAATACAAATACACCTGTGCGGAATATTAAGGATTCTACGCCTACTACATCTGATAGCAATTTCACTCAAGCTTCTGATGATAGCAATGTTACTCTCCGTAATAAGGGTGGCAGACTCACTAAAAGTGATATCACAGATTCTTCACCTGCCCATGACAACACGAATCTTATCACAGCAATCCGCAACGAAGTACTCAAAGCTTTAAAACTTGAATTACCAGTAATGTTAAAACAACCAACGGTAAATGACCTTTCTAACCGTATGAATAATATGGAGCAGTATTTACGCGAAAATAATTTAGAAATTCATGGCGTACCTGAACACCGAAATTAAATATTGTCTAATCTGGTCCAGTAATGCTCTAATGTTATTGGGCATAAATTAAATGAAGGTGATTTAGTATACTGTACAAGAGTTACAAAACAAAACAAAGAGAGCAAGCAACCTAGAGCTATTGTAGTTAAGTTCAAAGACATAAGACGTCGCGATGATTTCTATTCAGCAGTACACAGATATAATAAGGCGAACCCAAGTAATAAAATAAACACCGCTATATTAGGAGTTGCTGGTGATCGAAAGCCGATTTATATAGCCGAACATCTTTCTCCCGCTAATAAGTCGCTTCATGCAGCAGCGCGCCGCAAGGTTAAAGAGTGTGCCTACCAATTTATATGGGTTCGAAATGGAAGGATATATGTGAGAAAGAACCAGGAGTCGCCGATGATATTAATCAAAAACATGGACAGCCTTAAACTCATTCACTAATCTTTACCTTGTAGTTTATCACATAAGTAGTTATTTAGTTAATTTAGTATTAGTAATGGCTTTATCAATTTATTACCAGAATGTAAGAAGACAAAGGTTGTTAAAGTTTTTAATGAAATTCTAATTAATAATTATGATATTATATGTTTATGTGAAACTTGGTTAGATGACTCTGTATTTTCTACGGAATTTTGATATATTGACTAATAAAATATGATATCTTTATTCTATTGACATACAATATGATACATGACACTGACTGACATAAATATTAATAGTTATTATTACATATTTACCTAATATTTAAAATGTATAAGTAATTATCTGTACCTACGTAAAATAATAAATTATTATAAACTAATATTACTACATTGAATGAATTGGTTTATTATTATTGAATGTTATGCAAAGTAATTCTAATTATGGTAAAATAGGCTGACTTATTATAATATCTTAATTTTAATATTTAAATAGTATTTTATAGGAGTACTTGATGTTTCTTATTAATTTTATATACTTTTTTTTTAAATCAAATGTTGAGTATATTAGTTATAGGACTGCAGTGTAAAATGCTTTTCCTTTATTGTTTCTTTTTAGTAAGTAATATAAGTCTACTCTGTTGTCTGTTACTATGTAACCTAATAAATAAATAAATAAATAAATAGTTAGCTTTCGATTTGATTGCACTACTACAAGCATACGATGTGTCCACGACACGACGAAGAGGAAGTATGATAATATGTATTTTCTACTCTGTGGTGCACCGTGCAAGTATATGATATGGTTGTAAAGGTGAACGCTTGTAAATACAGAAACGTATCGTAATGAAACTAAATTACATTAAATACAAAATGTATAATTTTATTTCTCAGCACGCCCCGCGCTCCAAATATTGCAATTATTTTGGATTTATTTCCAAGCACGTTCCCCAGTTTAAATGTTCCAAATTTAAACGTTTCAAATTCAAATATAGAAGTGTTATTTTTTAGGCTCGACCTTTTCGGCCCTTAGCCTTTTTAAATATTCTCACCGTTACAAATTTACAATGTGAACACGGTTCGGCTTGGTAAATATAAAATCTTACAAAATGTGTTGGCGTAGTTCTTTATTAATTTCGTTTCAGTGTTATGTGAAAAAGCTGCCGTTTTTGTTTGTGTTTTTTAACCGTTTGTGTAGCTGCGAACATTGAGGAGGAACAAAAACCAGGAGAGAGAAGAATTTATGAAAACCGCAATGTGAACAATGATCATCTTTCAAAATGCTGCTAGATGAAAATTATTATTATAAATTTTAAACAACCCAAAGTAACATACACGGTGTCATTCGAAACTAATAATAATAAATTTTACTTGGTCGGAGTAAAACACACATAAATGAGGGTTTTTAAATTCGTGACATCAGACAGCTTTTTGATATGACAAGGACCGTCGAGCTACTAAGCGCCGCCTGGTGACCGAAAAAGAATCGAAAATTCTTATTGACCGTTTTTGATGCCACTTACGTCACTAGATGACGCTTTGTGTGCGTTGGGTGACGGGTCTGCCCCCTAACGGCAGAAAAAATATCAAACACCCTCATTGTCAGCCGGTACGGTGCCATTTATAAGTAAAATTGACAGATTTGTTACTCAAGCGTACAACGAAACTGTTTTTTTTTCAATGATCCAAATGTTGCGAAATCCTAAGGCTACGTTCCCACGAGTCTTTTTTTTTTGTTGTCGCAACTGAAAAAATCAGCACTGTATATGGAACTGTGCGTTAATACAATACAATAGAACTGAAAATCGTGTAGATTTGTCAAATCTGACATTTGACGCTTGACACTTAAATTTTCAGCTATATCGTATTAGCGAAGAGTTCTATTTACAGTGCAGTCCTTTCAAAATGTCTCGTGGGTAGTTAAATGCTTGTTTACTTTTTTTCTTTTGTCTCCTGAACGCGACTATAGGCTTTGTAATACGTGTTGCAGATGGTATCGTGCAAATCAATCGACGAAATTTTAATATAAGCATGGTTTTGAAGCGCAGCTGTGATGGATTCTTATTTAGGCAAAGTAATTTATCTTTTCATCGAAACAGCTCAAGGCCCTTCACTCCACTGCCATTTGCCAACTCCGTTGCGTAGGTACCTACTATTAACAAATATTGCGTCGTTCTGTTTAAGCTTAACGAATAATATTTAAATAGTGATCTATGCTAGCTACTGTACAGGTCCAGCGATCCGTGTGACGATGTTTTTCGTGCCAGTAACTCGCATTCGAGTGCCGTCGTACGGAAAATTAAAGAAATAGGCAACTACCATAATATAATTAGGCATACACTAAGGGGAAACGCCGTTTTTATTACGATTTATATTCTAGAATTAATGAAAAAATTATAGAGGAGGCCTATGTATGGTACATACAGATTTCGAGGATTTCAAAGCGGCTATAAACGGATGTGCACGTCTCACAAGCTTAGCGCTTGTTAGAATTGTCTCAAAGATATCTCTGTATCTGCTAGCCCAAATGATACAGACGTATTGAGCGTCACTTATTTTAATTTTTAACTTTCGTTTCAGCATTCGGTCCCTAGCCTAAATAAAAAAATTGAAAATGTGACAGATTGACAAATTTCAACGTGTAACAATATTGTATCAGAGTTTCGCCGGGGAATTCAATGGGTGACGTTGTGGTTTTAGTATTTCTTTCAAAAATTTGTATTATTCCGGTTCTTAATGTGTAATATTGGTAGAATATTAACCATTAAATATTCGTTAACGTGCACAAGTGTGGGAAAGTGGTACAACTTCAAAAAACGTGCTATATACTGTTTCCTCCAAAACTCCCTAGGAACTTTCAGTATTTATTTGGACTTTGACTAGACTTTAGACTTGATGATTTAGGAATACGGTGTTGAAAATTGAAACAAAAATTCTATTTCCCGCCTTTTTAACTTGACACTGGCAAATGGTTTATATATACACACACCGGTAAATATAGCGGAACAAAAAATAAAGGTTTGATATCAGTATCATATAAGGTATAATAATGGTTTGAGCGGTCATTTGTTTGGGAGCTCGCACAGACTTGGTAGTGATTGACAGAGGGAGTCTGACTGCAGACCGCTATATCAGAGAAGTTTCAGAAGAAAATGTCGTACCGTTTGCCCCATATATCGGTGACGATTTTGTTTTTATGCAGGATAATGCTCGGCCGCATACCGCTCGGGTAACTCAAGCTTATCTTAATGATATGAATATTACTGTTATGGAGTGGCCGGCGAGATCACCGGATATGAACCCAATAGAGCACGTTTGGGATTTGCTGAAAAGAAAAGTTAAGTCCAGAATTCCAGCTCCTGCCAACGTGGGTGAACTGCGAATCGCCGTAGTTGAGGAATGGCGGAGACTATCCCAGAAGACCATCGATAACATCATTCTCAGTATGCCTAGACGGGTAGAAACTTTAATAAGAGCACGTGGAGGAAATACGCGATATTAATCACGATTTTTCTAATTTAATTAATTGTTATTTTAATATTAATTTTCACTTTTCCCGGTTACATGAAAAGTTCAAAAATGTACCATTTTTCACAAATAGCCTTTACTCGCAAAATCTGTTCTTAATGTGATCTCATTTTAAGTAAAACAAATGAAACTTTTAATAACAAAGGAAGTGTAGTAAGTAGATTTTAAAATAAAACCATATTTTTTTAATTATGTACCTTTTTTTGTGTTCCGCTAAATATGCCGGTGTGTTTATGTCACAATAATTCGGTTTCGTCGATAGCGTGATTACTTGCAGCAAAATACAATTATTAAATAAAATAATAGCCTAAACTGAGCAAGAGCATGTCACGACATGTCTAAGGAGGGTTCCGTAACTATCAACGCGCAATAGGTTATTTTTGAATTACTACAAAAGTTATTGTCATAAAGTTATTACAGAAGCTAGGAGAGCGGCGGACAGACAGACAGACGGACAGAGTGAAATTATAAGGGTTCCTTAAGTATTACGGAATCCTAAAAACACGACCGAAGCTCGCGGTAATTTTCCGTGTGTGTGCTCGAATCCGTTCAGGCCGAACCTTAGCTTAAAACGCCTATACTCGGCGCGGCAAACCTTGATCCCTATGACAGTTCGTGTTAGTGATGGGTCGTGTCGATTTTTATTTTTTTTATATACAAAGGCGTGGCTTGCATTCAGCCACGTTGTTAAACATGTTTTGAAAAATATTATAATGTGCATTTTTAATGTCTAATAAGTTGTTGTTGTATTACTTCGCGTTACTACTTTACGTTCGCTACTTCAGTGCGAGTGCTAACGCCTTGTATGCGCCACGAGTTTTTTTGTTATCGGAGTGTTACTTGTTATTACTGTTTTTTGTTTTTGTTGCTGTTTGGTTATTGTTGGTATTGAAAAATGTCGAAAAGACTACAGTTTTTACAGTGAAACAGTGAAACGCGGGAGTTTGTTGTGCGTTTGCGAGATTACTTTGCTCGTGAACAACAAAATGGCGGACCTTTTGAACAACAAAATGGCGGACCTTTGTTGCCACTTGACAATGTACGCGACCGTGTTGCTGATGCTCTAGGGATTGGCAAGGCTACCGTTTCCCGAATCACAAATGAAAAGTTCGGCGAATCGTCGATGGAGGAGAACAAACTCTCAACTCCAAAGAAGAAAAAATGTAATAGTGTACATCCCGTCACCAGTCCTGATGACTTCGACATGGCTGCGATACGTAACCATATCTACGGTTACTACTTCCGAGGTGAACTGCCGACTTGTAAAAAGTTATTGACATCGCTGAAATCAGCAAGTTTATTTAATGGCGGTATGACTTCGCTCAGAGTAGGCATAAAAAAATGCTGATTTCGGTATGGGAAGTGTGACAAAAGAAAAGTATTAATGGAGCGTAAGGATAAAGCATTGATGAGGTGTGATTTTCTACGGAAAATAAATAAAATCGAGAATTGGGACAGTGTGGTCTATCTGCACGAAACGTGGCTTAACGCCAATCACACAGTCTCCAAAACATGGACAGACGATACAGCGAAATCCTGTATCAAAGATCCGGAAGGCAAGGGCCAGCGTTTATCTGCCACGCTGGTACAGCCAAAGGTTTTGTGCCTAATTGCTTGTGGGCATTCAAATCAGTTAAAACAACAGATTATCACGAAGAGATGAATTTCGAAAACTTTAAGCAATGGTTCATAAAACTTTTGGATAATCTGCATGAGCCCCACCATATTTTGATGGACAACGCCCCATACCATTCCGTACAAGTAAACAAACCACCCAGCAGCAACAGTAAAAAAGGTGAAATACTAGAGTGGTTGCAACGCAATGGTGTGGTGGCTGACAATCAACTGTTAAAAAAGGAGTTGGTCAGATTATTGAACCTATAGAAACCCCAAACAAAGCGGACATATTTTTTGGATGAAATGGCAAAATCCAAAGGTCACACAGTGATTCGGTTACCGCCATACCACTGCCAATATAATGCCATTGAGATGATATGGGCGCAAATCAAAGGTGGGTAATTTGTATTTATTTTAACTTTTATGTACAAATTATTTTTTTTTAAACGGGCAATTGGCTCACCACACTTACCCACCACTGCAACTCCTGTGTAGCCAGGATTGACAGTGGTAACCAACCGCAAAAACCCTTTGATATGATCTCAGGGGTGCCCGGGGGACATGCTAAATCTGTCTTGGAACCCGCATCCAAATTAATCAGAAGATTGTAGGAGGAGTAGGAAGTATTCCAGTTTCCCTCCCCAAGCAAAGCGGGAGACAGCAAAAATTGTGATGACAAAAAGTCAGAATTAAAGGGGAAGCACCACGGGAATAACTATAATAAAAATGTTTATATGTACAAATTATGTACTTTTATTTCAATCTCACTCTTTTACTTTACATCAACTCAATCTAAATAAATATTGTTTCAGGTTGTGCAGCCAGGCTTAACACCACTCCGCCATTTACAGCCAATAAAATGCTGACATTATTAGAAAAAGCTTGTACTGAAGTGACTCCGGATAATTGGAGGAAAGTCGTAGAAAAGACCAAAAAACTTTGCTACGATGATTGGGATCGAGATGTGCGATACGACACTATTGAAGATCAACCATTATTGATAAACTTAGGCGACAGCAGTTGCAGTTCAGATTCCGAGTCTGAGACGCAAACACTCATGTCCTTATCAGATTCAGAATAAAATACAGGTGTAACAAAAGTAAGTGATAATACTTTAGGGTGTGTATGTGTCCCTTATATAGAGTTCACTGGCAAAGTAGCAGCGCTTAAAGTGAAAATTTTTTTTTGTGATTTGTATGAGGAAGCTCATGTATGTCACTGGGGCGCTTGCCCACACAAATCACAAAAAAAATTTTTCGCTTTCAGCGCTGCTACTTTCACAGTAAACTCTATATAAGGAACACATACAAACCCTAAAGTATTATCACTTAATTTTGTTACACCCTGTATATGTAAATAAATAATCATTAAACAGCTTTTGTTTCATTTCGTTTTGTCCTATAGTTATTTTTTTAATTTTCTTGGTATATAATCATGTGTGTATATATGTATGGTATGATCGTAATCTTCTGTTCCATTCATTATTAAATGAACTAAAATTTAAGTATGGAAGAAAATTGTGCACTCGTTTCCATTATCGACATTTTTTTATGGATACTTGCCGCACTAGTCGATAAATGTCACACGACGTAAGTTTTGCAGTACGTAAACGTAAATTCAGATTGAGATAATTTCTTGTAAATGTTAAGAATTGTTAAAAATTCCAACGGAATATCATTGTAATGGCATAAAGCTACGTAAAATTTATAAATGGCATTTTTAGACGCCTCCAATATGATCCTAATTTAATGGTGACGCCACTACAATGTTATGTCGTGAGATTAACTGTCAGTGTCATAGGGATCAAGGTTCGCCGCGCCGAGTATAGAAAGTAGGTACGCGCATTTTAAAAGTGATTTAAATCATACTGAGCCATATCGGCTCAGTTTGTTCGAACGACCCGTCAGTTGTCAAGGTTAAGCGCTAGTGCATACATCTCCGCATATTAAAAACATGATGACGGTTTGTGTCTTTATTGGGTGTCACAATGCATCGGAAAAGAATTAAAAAAGCTTCGGACATAACATTTCATATGTAAGTATGAAATGTTATGTCCGAACAATTTGACTTGTATTAAGTCAAATATTTAAAACATTTATAAATAAGTTTAAAAAACTATAACCCGACTACGTAAAAAAAGGTGTCTAAAAAGGCCGAAACAAGAAAATAATTCAAATAGAAATCCAGAAATGCATAGTTACAAAAATGGTCAAGGTAGAGCCGTGGTCGCAAACGCTAATGGCGTCATCTAAGCGTCAGTTCACACCGAGATGCGTGACGTCTAGGTATAAACTAAAACTGCGTATATCGTCATGTACACATGCATACCCCAAGATAGTTACAGACGGCTGCGTTTTGACATCGACTGTTCCGAACAGTAGGTGCGACCACGGCTCTACCTTGACCATTTTTGTAACTATGCATTTCTGGATTTCTATTTGAATTATTTTCTTGTTTCGGACTTTTTAGACCCCTTTTTTACGTAGTCGAGTTATAGTTTTTTAAACTTATTTTTTTATTTAATATTTTTCCGTTTCCCAATCTAACTATTTTTTTACAAATCATTCACAAGCGGGCACACTTTTTTACATAAATATTTATAGGTAATAAAGTAACTAAAAAACTGAAATTAAAATGAACTAACCATAATATACACAGTAAATGACGACTTGATTCAAACTCAAAGAACGATTTATAAAATATAATTATTTATAATTTATATTCAATAAACGCAATAGAGATCTTTCAACATTCAATCATTTCACCAATGCAATTATATCACTTATTCACTTTAATCGTGATAGTGACATATTGTATCGAACGAGTGAGTAATAAAAGTGCTAGTAATTGATTTCATCTTCATTTTCTTAATAAAAATCGGATGAACCAATTAACCGATTTTGATCTAGTTTTATTTGTTTGAAAGCTGACATAATTAATAGTGGTCTTAGCTATAATTCATCATCATCAGCTCGTTCACTGCTTGACAATGTAGGTGTTATTTAATTTTTTTTATTTGTTATGTATTGCCTGTAAAAATTATATTTATAAAATAAAATATAATGTTATGAAGGAACATAATATATAAATTATATATTTATAGTCGTATTATACGTAATGTTAGAAAATTTGACAAATATTGTACGAATTGTATTTTAAACGTATATTTTGACTTAAACAATATGATATAATATAATAATTATGTAAATATTTGTAGTGTGCTTGCCAAGAACTTTCTTTTGATACCAAACATGTGATAATTATCTCGATTTAATTTTTTTAGATGTTAGAATCTGAGGTTTAAATTTCGAAATACATAATTTTGAAAAAAATTATATAGCCTATGTTACCCGTGGCATCATTACGAATATATTGACACCTCATTTATTAAAATCCGAGCAGTAGTTTAGACGCTACGAGTAAACAAACATACATACATACATACATAGACTGCCAAAATCATTACCCTTCCTTTTGGCTTCGCCGTAGTCGGGTAAAAAAAACATATTATGTCGCCATCTTGCTGCTTGAATTGTGAAAGTGTTACTAGTAAAAATAAATTTATTTCAAAATTTTCATGGCTAACTAATAGTAATTGCAATTAAGACAAAGATTTGTAATATTTTCAGATTTTTTTAACTATCAATTTAAATTATTGCCAGTATTAAGATAATCCTTAAAATATTTCTTAATACCAGTTTAATATAAATAAAGTTCTCAAATTGTGTTTAGATGGTTTAAAATGAAATATAAGTTATATTTTTACATCTCACGATATTAAGAAAAACAAATACAATAATTTCAATTTTAAGAGCACAGACTCCACAACTTTAAAGTTTTGTTTGTGTGCGTGTCGGTATGTAATGCTTACGCCTACATCTATCTGTTGCTTGCTTCACTTTGTACGATGCGTTTGTTTGAAGACTATCTAGGCGTTATTAAGCTAAGGGCCGAACTGACGTCAGTTCGGTCGGATGCGATTTTCTACGTGTATGTGCTCGAATCCGTTCAGGCCGAACTGACGTCAATTCTAACTGAAACGATCGGCCTCTCGTCTGTGGAGGCCTTTGTACTTCTAGTAGACGTAGATGTTTTGGACGACACACAATGTTTTTTTCGTATCATACTTCATTGCTGAGTTATAATCTTTTAAAAAATTACTAAGAGTGAAGTCCGTTATTATTGGATATTTACATCAATTAATTTGTAACTAAAACAAAAAAGTATTGTTTATTGTAGTTAAAAAGTTGAATTTTTTTAACGAATTCTAAATTTGAATTTCTTTGCGTATAGTAAAGCGGAAGTAAAAATTTCAAATCTATATTTAAGTAACTTCGACATTTTTTTTTTAAATATTTTAATAATATCCGTATATTTAAAATAATATTTTTTTTTAAATATACGGACAGTACATGTCTGGGCCCAGCTTATGCCGTACCATAATCGGAGCGTATATGTGTCCGTCCGTACCGAGTGATGAATCAGAGCGTTTATATGTGTCCGTACCGAGACGCTGTACCATCGTACCGTACCGAACATATTGTGGCAAAATTAGCGCGCGACGACGGCGTGGGCGATACAAGCCGGAGGTACGTTACAAACAAAACATAATATCTGGACCCAGCTTTAAACGGCGCGCGGCGTGACGCTCGCGGTAACAACGATTTCAGCAAACTTTTGATACAGCTCTATCTACGACTGTCAGCGCAGCCGAATGAAATGCCGGACGCGCCATTACGTCAACTTGCGTCGATTTCTACTAAAAAAACTTGCGTCGATTGCTACTAAAAACTTCTAAAAGAATACTTAAAACTATCAAAAAAAGCTACTAAACTTAGGAATCCCTAAATCCCCCAAAAACCACTGCATATTAGGTTTTGTTATATTACAATTTTATTATTTATTGAATTTTATTATAATTTTAACGTTAAATTAAAATATACTAGGACATATTATTGCGTATATAGTAATTAAACTTTAGTTAGGGTAGTTGTAAGCAAATTACAGACGAATGCTACGATATGGGGGCATGGTATTGCCCCCGCCAAGATAAGCCAAGCGAAGCGCACGGGCACTACCAGACCGCCTCTTCTCGAAGCGTTTCGTCGATTTTTTGAACTCTCATAACTGGGTTTGAATTTCATTTATTTGGATTTTACCAGATAAATGAAATTTTCAGGATATATTCCCAGTAGCGGACTTTTTAAACATGTAAAGTTTTAATTGCATAGTGCTTATACTTTAGTTATTATTGATATCTAAAAACCCCTGATTTCGTCACTGACTCACTGATGATCAACAAAATTATATGGTACTTCCGGATGTCCTAGAAATCTGAAATTTGGCACGTAAGCTTGTATTAGTACACAACTAACATAATAATTGACAAAGTTGGACTTTTATCCTCCTTAAACTAGGGGATGAAAGTTAAGTTTTCTTAAAAGCACCATCTATCGCGTATATTATTAACTATGTTAGATATGTCATCGTTCGTCGCTTGAATTGGAAACTAATTGACGTAATATATAAATAATTATTTTCCGTGTATTATGTTAAAGTTTGTCATATAATACCTACTTCAGACTTTTCGTAGTACATAATTATAAAATTTTGTGATCAGTGACGTGCCCAAAATATTGTGCCTGCATTGGTTCGCCATCCCTGGATTACGTAGTAGCTATAATTAGTAATCTGTGACACGAATTGCCATATAATGAACACTTGTTTGTATACAGTTAGTAATAAAAGTGCAACGCATTATTTATGGATAATTTTTTTAACGAATTTATTAAACCGAAATAAATGAATGGTACGTTGGTATTCTATCTGAATACCAACGTGCAACGTTACAAAATTATCACGTGCGTAATAACTTTGACAGCTATAGCTGCCTCACTAAACAGTGGCGCCCACTGGCGAGCACGAAGACGGTAGCCCTCATTCGTTCATTTATCACCCAACATCACCCCTTGTATTCAATCGAGTGATGTCCCTTTACGTATGACGTCAATAATTTTTCCCGCCAAAACAACATTTATCACCATTGTTCCGCGAAACGGCGCGTTTTTTGCATAGGCTCCACCATAAATAACTTTGATTGATTCAAAAATTTCAATAGCTATTATTTTCACGCGTATTCAAGCAAAATTCAGATAATTTAGTTTAGTGATGGGAAAAATTACTCGATATTTTACATTTACCGTTTTTCGTGAAAACCTTTTAAAACTTTTATTTTTATTTATTTACTAGCATCCCGCAATTTCGTTTACGTGAATATATTTTTAAAATAAAGCATATATTTTATTGTTAAATTCCGGTGCTCCAACACCTACTACGATGTTATCACGCATGAAACATAAAGAAGAGAAAAATAATAATTTTTTTGCAGACAGTTTTTTTTTTATTTTATCAGCCGGTAAATGCAACTTAGATATATTTAGTTATTTTAGTTACTTTACTGAGGCCCATATTATAAATGCCTTACGGACTAACATACATATTACGAGCGAAGGTCCATGAAAGGTGACGAGCGGAATAAAATAAAATACGTTTATTGCAGACCAATAGTCCATAGCGTTAGTACTTATATTTACCAATCTTAATCTATGTTAGTAATAGTATATTCTCTTATAATGGAATATTCTCACAACGTGGAATAAAGTTAAGTTTATATTTTTTATTTTACATTTCGAATATATTCAGATAAAAAAATAGTTTAATTGGTGAATAATGACAACCCACTTTGAGATTAAATCAAAATAGCGAAGATAGGTGACTCGACTCTAGCGCGTGGACCGTTCCAATGTGACGTCGCCTAATTGTAATGGCTGTGCAGTGTTACGCAAAAAGATTATTTTATTATTGTAGGCCCGTTTTTCAGTTCACAAATATACGTGCCGTACCGTATCTTCGCTATTTTGATTTCATCACTTATTGTTTTATACGTCGTCTGTGTGGGAACTTTTGAAACGTAACTATCCCGCGACCGTCTCTATCCGTCGTTGAAAAGTTTCGCACCGATTATACAAAATCTCTCAATACAGTAGATACGGTTGGAAAACATTTTGATTTTAACTATATGGACGTCGCTCTCAGACACAAGGCCATGTGTTCGATGAAACGTATGTTACTAAAAACATGGACGACAAATAATAATAATTAGTTATTATAATAAAAGACTCGGCGAAAACCAGAAAGCCGACGCACTGGCCGCCAAAATCGTGCGACATATTGAAATTGACGATGAATCCGCACAGTTTGCCTACATCATGGTGAAAAATAGACGAGACAGCGTTACATGTACGAGCACCCCATCGAGTTTGGAACTCTTTTGTCACCGTTTTTTTTTTTACTTGGGGAAATCCTTTATGGATCCCCGGCGGACTGGCCACCGGGGTATGTGGGACTCTCCCGGGCGCGAGGTGAGGATCGCACCCGGAGTTACCGCACTAAAACCGGAGGAGGAGGCACCTTGGGTGCCTCCTCCTCCGCTATGCTGCTGGGCCGCCGGACCGCCTGAGGCGATAACAGCAGCGGCCCAGTTAACTCTTTTGTCGCCTAGTGTTTAAGTCACAAGACACGAGTGTGGCGGCGGCCGAACGGCCCACGGTTACATCCGCTCCGATCCCAAAGCTAATCGTCGCCACCGCCGTGGCCATGAACCACGGTGATTTTCGTGGTTGTGGATGGCGCGTTCAAAGTTCGCGACGAGAGCATAATCGCTTGTTCCTGTAAACTGTAAAGGAGCCACTACCGCGGTCGCCAAAGAAACAACAAAAACAACCAAAGGCACCCGCCGCAACCGACATGTTTCGTAAGTCTCAGGTCGATCGGCAAAATAAGACTAATGGCTAACAAAATAATAATATTTATTTTGAACATAATGAAAATTTCACAATATTAGCTAGAGAAAATGTGGGGCACGTCTAGTACTTGTAGGTACTGCAGCAGATCTCTGTGTTTTTTGTGTAATTGAATAAACGATAGTCTATTAATTACTAGGTAATTAATTGACGTGACAACATGCGTATATGAACTTTTTATTGTGATTTTCTTTTTATTCAGGACAGGTTTTCAGGTTTGAATTGCACAGTGCACACGTAGGTATTAGGTATAATATAATATTATCTTTGCTCTGTTGGAACGATCGCATGACCCGTCGTTTAATTACGCCCTGAAATGGTCACAACTCACAACTCGACCTGTCGTTGTAGGTACTGCTGTTTTTAAGTCTGAACGAACGACTGAGCCATTTGCAACTGACCTATATTTTGTTTTATGTGTTTGCACAGTGTCGAGACGCCACAGCAGGCAGCACGGACTCGACCTCGTGTAGACGATACAATAATATTATTATTGTATCTGATCAGGGCACAAAATGTAGCGGTCTGTAGCTCAATGTGCCGCCTCTTGCCATGTTCACGAGACTAGCGTCGTGCTGCTGACGAAACCTCGCTATAACATGTACACGCATGTATTTTTCTTTGTCCAGATTTAAAGTATTAGATTCAATTGCACCCTGACGCCTGCCTAACAATAAACACAAATAAAATATAAATTGTACGAAAATAAAAACGTACCATAATATTGCGTGACCTTGAAATTTTCTATGACGTATTATATAGACTGGCGACTCACCGCAAAAACTAGCAATTCGCACCATGTCTGAACAGAGTACAAAATTTTCCGAGGGGTAGGTGAGAAGTTAAAGATGCGGTTGCGGTTAACGAAAAGACGTACAAACGGTGGTCTATAATAATGTGTAAAATGAATTTCTACAATGTGAAAAATGTGCGAGTATGTTGGATGACCTTGAAAATTTCAATACTATAGTTAGTAACACGGAACTGTAGTTACATGGAATATAAAACACAAGTTAGTAATGCGATAGCGTACAGTACTCCGTTCTGTACGCTATCGCATTACTAACTTGTATACCGTACGTACCGTACCGTCTCTGTCGACGTGGTACGAGACACCGCGATGTTCACATGGTCGGGAGTTAGACCCCTCCCCCTCCCCACTCGAGAATATGATATAAAACTAATTTAGCTATGCTCGTATTCAACAGACGTCAATATCTATTCAATCGTGCAAAATGGAAGAAGCTCTCGCCGACATTATCAGTGATGTACGTTTTTAAGACGGAGGTGACGGCCGCGCGGCGGCGCTGCCTCCAGTGGCCTGCCTTCTCGTCTTTGCACGCGGCAAATTGTTCACTACCTATCTGACAATGGATCAATGTACGGCCTTGGTGCGAACGGCAGTAGAGAGAGACTACGATCACGAGTACTATATCAATCTCGCCGGTCTACCATTCACCAAGGTATATTTCGACATCGACTGTCTCCAGTGTAAGAGCGCCCAACGCCAAGGAGATGGCAGACGATGCACGGCGGCGGCAACTGCCTGCCGCATCCGTGACTGCACCGATAAGAACGGCAATGCATGCGGCGCAGTGCACCACCGTGTTTACCAACCTGCAGGCGGAACTGGCGAGGTGCCTGTCTATCGACGCGGACGTCGTGGCCGAAGCGATGCCGAGGCATATCATGGTGCGCGAAGATCGACCTTATTGTGGATTTCACGTCGTCTACGTCTACGTCTACGTCTGTGCCTGATCGATTTCGTGGCTCGCGATCATCTCATGGCGCGCATGACCGGCTTCAAGCTTAGCGACCGCCACGTCATCAAATTGCTCAAGAACCTACTGTTGCCTTACGGTCGCAAATACAAATATTTAATTTCGTGGTATACCGCCGCCACCACCACCACCGGCACCGTCGACAAAGCTTGTTTACCGCAGGTGATACCTATCACTAGTGACATGGTCGATGCTCTGTTGCCGATGCGTTGTATGCGTGTTCCCAACGAGTTACACATTAGCGTATCGCTCGCGCCCGTCGGCTACGATCTGAAATTGATACGAGCCGGAGAAACGGCTGCCGTAGTCGACACTTTGTACGTGGCGAGCGACTCGCTCGAATACACACCGAAGAGTCTGTACGCGTGCATTCGCTCCCGACTCAAGAGGCGGCCTGCTGACGTATTTGATTACGTGCATTACGAGACACCGTGTTTTGCATCGCACGCTAGTGCTCGTATTGTACCGCGGGAGCTCATAGAGTCGTTTGTCTACTCTCGTTCGGCAGCATCTCAGGCTGTACCGAACTCTGGCTCGACGTGCTGTGCCGACGCTGCCGCCGCCGACGAGCTATATCATCTCCAAGAGGCGCTCGAGCCGTACGAACAGCGCGTACGAGTGTCGTCGCGCTCGTCGTCCAACACCACCATCACCACCAACACCAACACCACCATTGAAAAGTATGATGCTCACACCGCTAACCCCTATAACGAAACAACAGCTATTGAAGAAGACCTCGGCACCGCGTCTCCCTTTTATCCGTTTCTCCCGGTGAACAGTTAGCCTTTTACGACAAGGCGGTCATCGTAAACGACGATCGTCATCGACCTTTTAGGGACGAGACTAGTTTTCAACTAACCTGGATCAATCACATCGCCGAGGATACGCGACAATTACTAGACAGATGCCTGCATATTCCAACTGAACAATTTTTCTTTACCGACGATGGTAAATGCAGCGGTGGCCGCGACTATGACTTTGGTGGCGATAGCGGTGGTAGCAGCAGTAATAATAATTATTACGACGACGGTGACGACGACAACGAAAACTGAGGCGGCAGCGGTGAAGAAGCAAACGCCAACAGAAGCGTGAAACGAAAAAAAAAGCAGCGGTAATCGCACTCGGATAGATCGTGTCTCGCTAGCCGAACGAATCTTGGACAACGCTGTGCGATGCTGCGGCGCTTACACTTCGGTCATGTCGACGTTGATGCGCTACGGAAAAATGAACAGGATGGACGCTTGAAAGTATCTGATAGCACGCTATCCCGACGTACGAGCGGGCGTGTTCGTGTGGACGAGATTGGGCATCACGCCCGAGTTTGACATGTTCCTCGAGAAGAACTATTCGCGCACCGACATGGTATATCTGATGCTAAAGACACACCTCAGGAATGAGGCGGCAACGCAACGCCTCTACCATCTGGTACGTAATGTCATCATCAATGCGTCGACGGTGGCTAATGTGTTTGCGCGCAAAAAGCGACCGGGTCGTCGGTGAGCTACTTTGCCGGAAGAAAGATGGTCATCGATGGCGACACGCGAATGCGCAAGTTTCTCACGCTAGTCGACGATGTGAATATTACGTCGTTCGACGTCGAGATCGAGTGTAGCTACTCGTACCGCACCAATTGCGGCATATTCAATCCGGTGACGAGCGTGTTCGAGAGCAACGGGCCCTCGCTCAATGAGTTCGTGTACCGCGAGTTTTACCCCTCGTGGAGCGGGGCGATCTGTTGATGAACTTCAAGCCGACGCTCTTTCGATTCACACTAGATTGTTATCTCAAAGTGCCGGCGTACATACGGCATATAGAGGCAACGGTGCCCGTCATAGTGCAAGTGTCGCCACTGTGGCCAGTGTACAATCAGTATCTCGAGTTTAAACCAGAGTGTGCCGATTCGCGACTTTGCCATCGCCGACTTTCAAACCCTTTTGGCCGACTTGAATCGCGCCCTTCACTATCCGTGGCCAGAAGATATTTGCGATCGTGTCGAGTCCATGATATCGTCGAATACCGAACTGGGTACGCTGATACTCAATTGTCTCGGCGCCCTCTATACTTTGGCACAATATGTCACCATCGACCCGTTGGGCGTCGTACAGATTGTGGTCTCACTTTTCGGTCGAGTGCCACGCATGTACATCGGTATACCCGAGTGGGAAACGGACGACGAACACAATCTTATAATCACATCACCGTCGTCGTCGTCCGAACAACAACAATCGGGTGGTGGCGGTGACGGTGGCGGTGGCGGCGATGAAGATGCCGATACTCACAGCAGTGTTGACGGCGGTACCGGTGACTACGAATCGTTACTCGATGATGACGTAAAAGTAAGTTTTCGACGTTTGCTGTTGGCGCAACTCGAAAAAGAGGAAAACAAGCTCAGTATCATGCGTCAAATTAACGAGACACTTGTCAAGGAGACGGACAAACTCCCCATGGCGACGAGCCTCACCTTCAGAAGTCTCAACGCACAAACTTCGGTGGACATAACGGCTCTTTTCCGTAAGATTGGATTTCAAGGCCTCGACCAAGACGTCGACGTCGAAGACGTCGTCGAGACGATAATAAACAACGATCACGACAACAACAACAGCAACAACAACGATGACACCGCCAACCCAGCCACCTCCGTACGGATGGATTTGAACCGTTACGAGTACGTAAAGTGTACAATCTTGTTGGCCGCGTGGTTAACGCGAATGGGCGAGCGGCACGTGCTCAACGATAGCCCCATTTTCGTGTACATAAGTGCCAAGCGTCCGACTTTGTATGCTCAATTGTTGGAGTTTGCTAGCGGGATGGCAAACGTCACCGTGGCCCGTGATCAAGGTGAGCTCACCGACCACTTTTTAGCCTTTTTGGAGAGTACAGAGTGCGACGCTCGCGACACGATCCAATATCCCGCGACGTTTGACGTCGGCGAATTGCGGCGTTTGCACGCAGCGAGCGCTAGAAATTCACGACTGATTGGCGATGTAAGCATGCTCGTCGACCATTCGCCGCCGCCCACCATCCGTGAGAAGAGGGCGCTCGCCTCGGCCGTTGTGCACCTGCTGAGATCGGGTAGCTTTCAGTACGATTACTTTGTGGAATTATGCAAAATAATCGCCTACCTCGAGTACCTGGGCAACAGATTGCGCCTGGGCTATAACTTTTACGGCTCGTCTAGTTCGGGCAAGAGTTTTTTCGCCGAGCTGTTGGAACGAGTGTTCGCGACGGACTCGAATACCATCCTCAGCTCGCGCACTTTCCACGACATTAAACCGACCGATAACGATATCATCCTGCTGGGCACTAATTTTATGGTGTAACTGAACGGGGACGACGAACTCTTGGACGTAGAGGCGTTTAAAAAGTACGTCTCTTTCAACTATCTGAGCACCAGGGACATGCAAAAGAACCTGAGCACTAAATACGCCATCCGCGCCAAAACGTTATTCATAAGCAATAATTACGTGCAAGTGAACAAGCCGTTCGACAGTCGCTTTCGTAACAGATATTATCCGATATTTTTCAATTTCGATTTTGTGAACGTACACGAACGTCTGGACCGATTGTTCGAACATCGGTCGGCGCTCAAAATGTACACTACCAAGTATCTGGGCGGTTAGATTCTCATGCAGCGTTACCCGGCGGGCAGCATTAACTCGCTCGACACCGAGATCGCGGTACTGTCACGGCAGTTTTTCACACGCTTCTTTTTTTCAACACGGTCCATCCGATCTCGCCAAAGAAGACAGGCCTCGTGGAACATTTACATTTTTTATTGTTCCAATGCGGGAATCGACCCCACGATCACCGAGTCGAGAACCAAGCTCTTAACCACTGGACCACGGAGGCTGTTAAAAAAAACGTTAATTGGCATTATAAATAAAGTCATTTCATCTCTATTACAGGTATCTCCGCCAGAACCAGAGGCCCCTGTGCGACCCCAAGGCCCAAACGCCACCGAGACCTTGTGATGATATTATGACTTCATGCGAATTACTTTTTGTTAAATAAATGATAAAATACTTCTGTTTAAATACTTGCGAATGCGCTTAATTTAATTAAAAACAAACGAACCTTATATCCGAAAATTTATTTGAAATAAGTAACTTAGCTAATTAGCACTCATATTTTACCGTACGTTAGTTATTTTTGTAACTAAAATTGACCGATGCTCAAGAGAGCGTTTTAATACAAAGACACCCTTATCTCGACACCACTTGAGCAATTTACATAATGATAAGTGGAATGAGCTGTGAAAGTTTCAAATAACACCCTAGCGAGGTTGGAATTTGCTTACAGAATACCAAGTTCATAATTCTAATGTGAAAATATTAACGCGCGAGGTTATTTCCACTCCCACGGATCGTTCTCGGCTCTCCAATTCCTCAAAACACCACCGCAACAAAAGCACATTATCTTGTCACCCCGACCGACGTGAAACATTCCCGCCTCGACAAACGCCCTCGGCTTCTGCGCCAGACCGATAGACCAATCCGCGAAGGAATCTGCATACGAGCGTGAAGATCGCTCAGCTTGGGATGAGCAACTTGCATCGTTTTTGCCAGGTTGTTCACACTTCCACAGATGTTCCAAGACTGAGGAGTATAATGAAAAACGCAATATATATTATACTAGCTTTTTCTCGCGGTTCCGCCCGCGGTAACCCATGGGAATACTGTTTTTCGGGATAAAAAGTAGCCTATGTTATAATCCATAACTACTTACTACCATATCAAATTTCATCAAAATCCGTTCAGTAGTTTTTGCGTGAAAGAGTAACAAACATCCGTATATCCATACATCCATCCATCCTCACAAACATTCACATTTATAATACTAGTAGGATGGTTCTTAGTGACTCGGACGGCCGATATCATCATAGTGAACCGCACGATTAGGACAGGCGGAGATACCTACCCACCAGATACAAGTCGTCCGTCTCCGGAGGTCCACCGCCGCGCCGGAGGCGGCATCCATCGTCCTGTCTGCGCGCGGCGCACGCGCACCTAGTAAGTACGACGACAGCAGCGAGTAGGTAAAAAGCTGTAAACGGCTCGTTGGGCTCTACGACGACGTATAGAATTACGTATAGACGTATATTCATGCGCCCGAGATTGCGCAAGGATTACAGCTACATTCTGGCTCGGTTTGCATCTCGACCCTATCGAGTGAGCACGTCGTCCTCGCGTGGCCATAACAATTAATAATATAAAGGATATTATTATGGCAGAGTCATACGCACACGTAGATTTCTAGTTCCTACCCGACCTTCCTGCCCGGGCCCAAGCTATTAAATTTGACGTGTTTAGCTGTTGATAGTTTAAATATTTAATTTTCGTACTTGTAATTAGTAGATACTAATTGTAGTTTCCCGGAGGCGAGATAGCAGCGAACGAAGCGTGCACGACATCATCTCCCTGCTGAAGCATACGGATCTAGACGACGTGCCTCCACAAGCTGCCGGTGGTAACGATGGACCACTTCGACGTCTCCAGCCTGCTGAAGAACTTCAACAGTATGAAGGCAGAGATGAAGGTAGATTGGATGCATCGGAATCTACCATCCGTGGCTTACGTAGTGAATTACTACGGTTAAAATGTGTAATGTAAATGTAATAATTCAGTAAGTAGGTCACCCGATCATTCAACTCCCTTTGTCCAATACACGTCGTGGCGGCGCGCGAGCTGACACATCGTTTTGCGTGTCAGCGGGATCTGACGAGTCGGAGACCACCGCCGTCCTGGCCGACGCACATCCGTCGGCCAGGACGGCGGTGGTCTACCGGAGCTGAGGTTCCGGGGGAGACTCACGAACGAAACGAACGAAGCGAGCATCACGTCGCCGACAACACGTGATAAAGTGTAGTTTTTTAAGTATATAATAATAATAATATGTATGAACGTTTAGTAAGGTGTATGGTAGGTAGGTAGGTAGTAAGGTAATAATATGAGCCTATGTCACCCGAAATACTCGTTATTTTATTTAATTTTAATAAGACTCGCTTGCTATATTCGCATTAATCACGCTTCATATAAGGTATCCGTTCACATGTAGAGTTATTACACAAACCCTTGTTCCATGTGTAATCGAATCGGCCTTCGGTCTTTAGTCGTGTTTGCTACTTTTTTTTTGTTTGTATTAATTATTATTATTAATGTAGTGAGTCACACAATAACGGACCGATATTGAGTCATAAGTACTGGACTGATATTTGCCGATGTCTAACATTCACAGTAACATATAAATTACATAAATATTTTTTCTGAGTCGTACATTACGCTTGTTTAGCATAACCGTTGACCGTACACTTTACAAACGGTATAAAATAGTGTAAACATAACTATATATAATGACAATAAACACTTTTAACGGGTCATTGCTGTCGTCATTCCTTGAGTTCAGATTTATTTTGGACTTAAGAACAGCCAACATAAACATACCTGTAGGGAACCACCCCTACATCTCTCTTTCTTGTTATATTTTTCTTTTTGAAATACACTAGCGGGCACATAAACTGCACCATAGTGCAAGAACACATTCAATCAAATTTTATTACGAAATATGCGAACTTTTTACATTTATTGGTATTGGAAAATAAAGGCTGGTTCATAAACACAAAAACAAAATCAAATTTAAATATGGTACTGTCACAAAATAAAGAAAATATTGTATAGAAGAAATCTTGTCAATTTACTAAAGATTAACTCGTTGTTAAGTTAATGTTGTGATTAATGTTTTTTTTTTTGTTACATGTTTAATTATCGTTACTAATTGTTTAATTGCTAGTCTGTTTTCATTTTAATCACGTTTTCCTCTCACGAATATGAACGTATCGTCCGAAAAAGCTGCACAAATTTTTTCTCTAGTGCAGCAAGGCCTAGACCAACGAACAATTTCTGCAGATTTAAATGTAAAACAGTCTACGGTTTCTCGAGTTTACAGAAGGTTTATGGAGACAGGTTCATTCAAAAGAAGACGTGGAACCGGCAGAACTCGTGTGACAACGTCTCGTGACGACAGGTTTACAGACACACATGACCGTGGTAACCGTGGTTTAACATCACATCGCTATATAACGGATATTGGACCCTCATGTGGTACCTTTTATAGGCGAAAACTTCATTCTGATGCAGGATAATGCTCGTTCGCACTCAGCGAGACAAGTTGAGCAATACTTTACTCAGGTTGCGATTCGTTCCATGGATTGGCCAGCACGCAGCCCGGACCTCAATCCGATAGAACACTTGTGGGACAACCTAAAATAAAGTTTTATTTACAAGAAATCCGGTCCCAGCAACGCTTGCAGAGCTCAGAGTTGCATTGTCACAAGAATGGGACAATATTCCGCAAGATCTTTTAAAAACACTGATCAGGTCAAACCGACTTGAAACAGTTATTAGGGCAAGAGGAGGTAATACACCTTATTAAAAACAAAGAAAACTTTTTATTTTATTAGTATTGTAAAATTTTCATAATAAAGCCGTTTTTGTTCTATTCACTGTTTCATTCCAAAAAGCTACAAAAGGAGTAATTTGATTCTTTTAGTGAGAAAAGTTGGCTATACACACATGAATTGATTTTTTTAACAGATTAGGAACCAGTCTTAGCATTATAATTGAAATAAATCAAAATAGTTTGCACTTTCACTAATTATATTTCATTGAAAGTTATCTTGCACTATGATGCAGTTTATGTGTCCGCCAGTGTAGTTTTTTTCGTTCAATATTAATTTGTGCCAAATATAATTTATTTATTTCATCTCTTCGTTCTTAAGATTTGTTCTTATTTGTTATGTACCTTCTAATGACCTTTTTTTTCTATTTCATCTCCACGGACCTGGTTGGTGTTTGATTTTGAGATTTGTGATTTTTCTTTATTATTTTCGTTAAAAATTAAGTCATCGAGCTAAATATAACTACTTAACCACTAAATTACCATAATAATTATAATTTTAATCCAATCCGGCTCGTACTTTATGTACTCAACCGGCACAAAAGTTTCTCTCAATAAATTCTTTCAATAATAACTTTGCCAATAGTTGAAGGCCCTGAACAAAAATAATTGAAGAAAGTTTATCTCCAGTCAGTAAACGATTGCCTTATTATCTCGAGCAATGAGGCGGGTTATTCGCGAGTTACATCCGCTTTTGTTCAGCCGAATTAACTGGAGTCGAGCATGACAAATGTTCGCCATTCTTGATTTATGAGAAAAAGGTAAAAGGGCATTCAGATAATCGTGTATATGCCCGCCGATATAGAAAAACCTGGAATTGTAATAGCAGACCATTTATAAGCATAAGGGTGGGTGTGTTTCACAATCGCGAAATAAGTGACGAACAGCTGATCCAGAAGCTTTGTCGCTGCTTACTTTGTACTGAGACAAAAGTCGCGATAAAGCTATTTGTCACTTATTAGGAAGTTGTTAAAAGACTCTTATTATTTTAATATTTACAATAATTCATATTGTAGTGATAACTTCTTAGGCCGGGACTATATGCTCCGGAATCCGGAACGCCGCGCCGCGCCGGTGAAATTAAGAGCATTGAAAATAGAACTCTGCTCAAATACAATATAGCTGAAAATCGAACACAAGTGTCGAGTCAAATGTCAATGTCATTTATGACAGATTGACACTCCAGACGTTGATTTTTTTTTATTTAAATATATATGGCGTCGGCTTTAAACCATTTGCCAGTGTCAAGTTAAAAAGACGGGAAATAGAATTTTCGTTTCAATTTTCAACACCGTATTCCTAAATCGTCAAGTCTAAAGTCTAGTCAAAGTCCAAATAAATAGTCCGTACAGTCAATGAGTCAAGTCAGTCGATTCAGTAAAGTGATAGAAGCTTTACTGAAAGTTCCTAGGGAGTTTTGGGGTGAACACAAAATAGCACGTTTTTTGAAGTTGTACCACTTTCCCAATGTTTAATATTCTACCAATATTACACGTAAAGAACCGGAATAACACATTTTTTTTTAAAGAAATACTTAAATATACTTAATTAATAACCACAACGTCACCCATTGAATTCCCCGGCAAAACTCGACGTTGATTTTCAACTCTATTAAATTTAGAGCAGAGTTCTATTTTTGTAATATTTAGTAATACGTTCGGCTTTTTTTTAATTTTATTTTTTTTTAATTATTTTTATATTCATTATGTTGAACATAAAAATAATTAACTCCGCCGCCTGTTGAACGAGTTTCAAAATATTTTTTTATGCTAAGGGTATAATCCCATGTTGGTCCCGTTGTTACCAAGATGGTGACCTGATGATGGTATCCATGAGGAATCGAGGGAACTCCTCGAAATTTATATGAACACATATAGTGATTTCAACTTTTTCTGAAGTACCCCAAGCATATGCTACCTAAAAGTAAGATTTTGCTCCAAAGTCCTCCTCCTGGATCCAAAAGTACTGAACAGAACTCCCGACTCATTATAGATACATGTTTGGTGATTTCGGCGTTGTTTAAAGAACTGCAAGCATAAGCCACTATGTCATTTAAAGTAATCATTATCATCACCACCGTCATCACATAATTATGATATAAAAGGTACTTCTCGTAGTACATATTTTACACCGACGCGGATATCTTTGAACATTAACTCTACCGTTTATGAACCGATTTTTAAAATTCTTTTATTTTGACGTAAAGGATATAATCCGAAGTTAGTCGCGTTATCCCCAAAATGGTGAAATGATGATGGCATCCATTTTACTAGCTCCATGTGCGGAACGTGACAATCAGGCGAAACGTGACAATTTATCATGCGTGCAGCCGGCGTTCATCGACTTATAACACGTTGTCACGTCCAAACGCTCTTAGGTTAAACACTGAAATTATAGTTTATGAATAAAATGAACCACAATTTGTGTAGGTATGTGGAGTATAAGTAATAGGATTAGTTTTCCCGGCATGATTTAATAATAGGTACTTACAGCAATTTTGAACTAAGTTTTTGCGATAACAGCTTTGGAAGTTGCGGTCACAAGTTTTAGGGTGAAAACATGATACAAGTAAATACATACTGAATTTGTTAATGGACTACAAGTTGTATAAGGCCTCCGATCCTCTGGGATCCTCCTTATTTATTAATCATTTCTTATTATTATTTGTGTTCAATGGTCATAGTATGTATACTAGTAGTACAATTCTGCTAATTAAATCTTACAATAATACAGTTTCGATGCAATGTCGATAATATGTTAAAACAGCAAAATGGTATTCTCATAAACGTCAAAACAACGTCTTACGCGTTTTAATTGGTCCAAACTCCAAAAATCTGTTTATCGTATCAAGAAACAATACTATTATTTTATAATTAATTGAAAATAAATTGAAAGTCTCAGTTAAACACGAGAATCGAGGTTCGGATGGTAGATACCTATCAAAACTTAAACAGACTCAATCGACTATGACTAAATATCATGAAATAATGTGTCGTCGCGTGTCGTCAATTGCTGAATGTTGATAACCAATTTCATATTTCGCGATACATTTAAGTAAATAAACAAAACTATCCAACTATCAATCTATCCCATCACTAGGTTGTGATTAAATGACAGATACACACTTCACGCGCGACTGACTTCGCTCTGGTGAACGGCGGACCGCGACTGACTTCACTATATACAGTATACACCAAATAATTTTATGTAAATAAATGCAGAATGCAAACGCGCGACTGACATCGCTCTGGTGAACAACGAACCGCGCCTGACTTCACTATATTATAATTATACACCAAATAATGTTATGTAAATAAATGCAACCATCGATGTATCCCATCACTAGGCTGTGATTAAATGACAGATGCACACGTCACGCGCGGCTGATTTCGCTCTAGTGAGCGGCGGAGCGCGCCTGACTTCACTAGCGAGCGACGAACCGCGCCGAACATTCGATTAACTGCACTAATATCGCTTTTACTATAACATGCTGACCGACAGAGGCGGACACTTTGTTTTAAAATATTATGATAGTATAATTCCGCGTTTTCATCATCCACGAATACCTTAGCCATTACTGTGCAAGGGACTACCCACTCACAAAATGTGGTAACTTAAGTTCTTTACGCTCAGAAGACAGACGGTCTGTCTGTCATTCAGTCCGTCTGTCTGTGACCTGCAGGCTTAGCATGCGCACCCTAGAAACACCAAAGAATCGACAAAATGACAGATTGAAGAAACTTTAATACAATTCGGAACAAAATAGACCTTATTGTAAGGCAGCAAGGTCGACACATCGTCGTTATGAGAAACAACATTTCTTTTCTTCCTGAGCATGAATCTCACAAAATGGCCACTTTTGACAGCTCAAGTAGAAACGTTTTCTTAATTCGATGTCAAATAGTCTTCAATAATGTCAACAACTCCGCATCATGGCGGTCCTAGACAAATAGTTTCTTTACGTTCAGTTATTTCCTTGAATATTAATTGTTCGTTTTTGATAGAAGATTTCCCGGCAGCCATTATAAAAATATGGCTGCTTAGAAATGTTGTCTTCTATTGACGACCTTGTTACCATGGATTAAGAAATATTTTGGGTAGAATTATTCTTCTTTAAAATTATTTCTTCAGATCGCCATACTAAGCCCGCAGGCTGTGTCTCCTTAACCGTGATAGCTAGAGTCTAGACAGTTGAAATTTTCACAGATGATGTATTTCTGTTGCCGCTATAAGAGCAAAATATACTAAATATATTAAAGAAGGTCACTACTTAGGTTTTTTTGGCCTTTTTTTACGGAACCCTGCGTGCACGAGTCCGACTCGCACTTGGCCGGTTTTTACATCACCGCTTTCATGTAGCAGTACAAATCTCTTCAGGCCAGAAAAAACCAAAGGCTATATTTTCATTGGACATGTTATTTGGAGTGTTTGGCATTCTGCCATAACTGGTCTGCCATGCTGGGTGAGGCCGGCTCAAACTTCTACATAGATTTAGTACTGCGCATGAGAACATTTGTTGCTATTTGTTGCAGGCTAGAGTCTAGACTCTAGATTAATTAGGTACATGTTTAGAAACTGGTGGAGCAAGAATACGGAATAAAACATAATATTGTTACAAATAAAGATGCTTTTTTACATGAAATATCAAAAATACATTGCGTTTTATTCCTTCAAGATTAAAAAGCTATCTCAGCTTAAATAAAACAAAATATAATGAGAATTTAGCATAAAATGTATAAATAAATAAAAGATCTTACAAGATGGCGCTGGGCGGGAAAATGCATTGGAATATGATTTGCAAAATTATATCGTCGTGGAAAATCGAAAAACGTTTTTAAAACCATGGTATTAAGGTTTAAAATACAATTAAAAGTTATGTCAAACTTGAAGAATCCTGGGTAAGTATAAAATAAAGTATCAGTATAAATTATATGTAAATAAAATCAAACTGTAAACTTTTTTGGGGAGAAAAAGGTACCTAAATTAACTGCGTAGAGTTCTGTCGGCGACAGTTTTTCTTTTTACCTGTCAGCAGCCAATGGATGGTTAAAAGCTTAAATCGTAATTATATGGATGATTTTATTGATTTTATCGAAAATTAAAACATAAGACTCTGTATCATCATATCTGACTCTGTATTCAATGGCGGGCGTATCTGATGTGTGCATTTTTAAAATGTCGAGCAAAATAAATTGTTATAGTTGTAATATTGTGATTGACGAGTTGCTTTCATATATTCAAAATAAGATATCGATAGCAGATGAAGAGACCTTAGTGAAAATATGTGCGTCATCATTTTCGGGCGAGCAGATAAAAGAATCTAAAGAGTTACTTTTTCAATCTGTTCCAACGGATTCTCTTAAAACTATTCGCAAAGTAAAAGGAAAGGAGAACCGAATTTTATATGATATTATTTCGTTTCTTAAAGTGACCAATCCTGATGTTCTCCCGGTGTTTGTGGCGCGTGATCTAGAAAAACTTCCGCCGATATCATATTTTGATCACCTAGACTAGACACATCGAAGCTACTTAAGGACTTGGCACTTGTTCGAAGCGAAATCGAGATTTAATTATTAAAGTGTCATATGTGACGCTTGAACAGCTAGAAGCTGTGAAAAAAGAAGCCTTACAACCTCAAGGTAGCTCACCCCCCTTTTCAACCGCTAAAATAAATGTAAAGAGGGGTGCATACCGCGATAGTGGTCCAATAGCACTGTCGAACTTGGGTGAATCTTTTAATGACAACAATGAAATATTTTTTTCTAATGATATTAGTCCGCGTTATGAAAAGTTTCATAGTAAAAATAATGATAATAAGGTGTTACAAAATACCAATAGTCTAGAAAATTGTAACAGTATGGAAAATGGCGGTAGGAGCCAACCTAGAATAATTAAAAGTCCGTTATCTCGGCCACTGCGCCACGAGTCTACCGAACTCAAACAAATAAGCGATCAGCTGTGTGTAGGCAAGTTCACACAGGATTCTCAGTCTTATGCCGCGCTAACAAAGTTAAATACGAAGACTATCTCAAGTGAGTTAGTACAAAAAACGGCCCGTAAAGCTAGAAACTATATTGCAGGAAAAAGTGGCAGTGTATTAGTTGAGGTCGAGGAGAAGTTTAAGGCTGCGGAGAGATATACACCATTCTTTATTACGAATGTGCATTAAAATACATCCGAATCTGAAATAGCCGCCTACGTACGAGGTAAAACACAAGAAATTGTAAAACCCGAAAAAATTACAATGAAACGAGAGTGTGATTATAACGCATATAAATTTTTTGTACCACAAAATAAACTCCATCAAATATCCAAAAAGAGTGACTTTTTGGATGAGAAAATTTGGCCGAAAGGAATTATTTTTCGTCGATTTATAAATTTCAAAATGAAACGTAAGAATGTAACTTCTGAAAAAGATACGGCCTAGTACAAATAACATAGTTATGCATACGTATAAATTTGCAACATTTAACTGCAAAAACGTGAAACGTTCCGTTGACAACATACGCGATTTATGTAAAACTATTGATATAATAGCCTTGCAAGAAACCTGGTTAACTCAGGAAGATATCCCCTTTCTAAACACTATTGGTAATGACTTCAGCTGCACAGGGGTGTCGGTTATGGACACGCAGGCTGGCCTGATAAGAGGCCGTCCGTATGGAGGCGTTGCATTATTGTGGAGGCGCAGTGCTTTTCGTGACGTAACCGTGGTGGAATGTAGCAACTCGCGTGTATGTGCGATTAAAATAGTGATGGACCAAAAATCTATTTTAGTGCTGAGTATGCCGGGAGCAGCAAGTGACGTAACAATTAACCAAATCGTTTTGCGAGAAAGAGATGGGCAATACTCATTATTTGCTTATAATTTTTAATCATTATCTAATACCCAATTGACAATAAAAGTGTCAACCTAAATACCTATTTCTATTAGATTTTATGTACTTATCTATATTCAACAATTTTAAAATTTAATTTGTAATAGTGTGATATTCCACACTAGGCAATATCCCTGTTTCACGCGTGCAGAGCCGCGGGCAAAAGCTAGGATTTCATAATATGTTTGCAGTTGGAAGTAGAAACGTCGCGTCGGTTGAACGAACTATATGAGATGTCTCATTTTATCTGCAGGCTTACCATGCGCACCCTAGAAACACCTAAGAATCGATCTTTACGTTCAGTCATTTACGTATGGCGAAAACCAAGATGGCGTAACTTTTAATTGTATGAAGATTTCTTCTGTCAAATGTACGTAGCCTATCTTTAGTTTTGAATTCTTTGGTAGGTAACGAGCACTAATGTAGACACACAGCAAGAGCATAGGAGGTAGATGTGAAAATATATATTATTATACGCCCTTTAAAATAATTTAAAATATTTCAAGAATTTTTCTCGTAACATTTATCCAGTTATTTTGTTCTCCGTCAATGTTTCCTGCGGAAAATGCCACAGGGCACAACCGCACACGAATATTTTCATAACGACCCTATCGTTAGGATTGAAAAAAACAATTTTTTAAGTAAACAGAATTATTTGAAGGATACAATTTAAATTCGTGCTTCAATGATAATTAATAATTGAGGGTTTTTATTATATTTGAAAATACATATAATAATTGAGGCTCTTCTTTTATTAAGCTCACTAATACTACAATATGATATACATTTAATCAGTTATGATAACAAAATCAATTGTACTATAAAAGTAGGTAAGTACTAAAAAATAATAACTACTCCAAAACTTAAAATGCTACAAAAAAAAGAAATCTCCCAGGTCATCCCCACCAGGCAGAGTACCTAGAAGGCTCAAAGAGTTTCCTCGCTGGATTGCGATACTTATTCTCTGGGCCAGGTAGGTGCCGGCTCTGGGGTCTCGGGTGGCCTCAATGAGTTTTTTGGAGATTTCTCCGAAAAGTTTGTGCGCACCCAGACCCCATGTACCTAAGGTTTCAACCCCAAACGGTTCAAATATGAGATCCCCACTAAGGTTCTCATATTTTCGCCGCTTGAGGTTTTCCGCCTGATTGGCGGCCGCACCTGCAGAACTCGAGGTGCCCTGGACATGGGACGGAGCAAGTGTATCGACGCAAGTAGCGTCCCATACAAGAGCCCGTCCCACTCTCCAAGGGACCAGGGTCATACCGTCTGGTCTCTTGCCATCGTCGCGCGCCAAACCAGAGGGTTCCAGCACAGCTGGCACTCCGGCGGTGACAAGAGCCCGACGGATGAGATCGTTTAGACAGTGATGTCGGAGATGCGGCCGGCGCTTCGTTGACAGGACAGCCCGTGGTGTCCGAGGCTGTCCACATTTGCACCACAAACACAGCGATGGGGACGACGTGGGGGGTGCCAAGACGCAGGGAAGTAGCTAACCGGAAAGCTGTTCGATCCAGCAATGTGCCCGTATTGGGTGACGGTAATGCTTGTTGCCAAAGGCCCGACTCCCACTTCTCCGCAGCTAAGAGGCGAGCCTGCTCCACAGGACTGGAGGACGTATTAAGAAGATTATTCCGTACCAGTCTGCAGAGTGGCTCGTCCCAGAGCCTTTGGGAAAAAGTATTGTCAGGCAATTCGCTACAAGCTCTAGTTACGCTCCAGCCTCCTTGGCCTCGTCCAGAAAGGTAACTGTATTGGAGTAGGATGGGTGATGTAGTATTTTGGAGATAAGACTATGGTTCGCGTGGACTGAGGACAAGAAGGCCGGAAGCGATATGTCAGAAGGCTTTCGAACACCCAGGCCACCGAACCTAACTGGAAGCGTTGCCTGAGTCCATGCGCGGTCATCGAAATTTGTATTCAAAATTGTGGAGAGCGTTTGTCTTATGGTATCATCCAACTGTTTGAGAAGTTGAGGGAACTTCCACAGTTGACAACACCGTAAGACATATGTCAATTTAGGTACGAAAATGCAAAAACGGATTAGGGTAAAGGCCATGTGACAGTTAATTTGGAGGAGGCGGTCTAAAGTTTCATTAAAATTTTGTAATTTGTTATCTAAGAAGTCCGGAAGAGATTCGTCTAAAATAGGTGAGCCCAAAAGGAAGAGCGAATCCTTGTCAATGACAGACAGTTGTGGAGCTATTTCTTTAAAGCTGGATATAATCGCGTTTCTATCCCCACAACGGTCTGGCACAAAAAGTTCGCACTTACCTAGGTTCAGCTGCAGACCTATTTTTTGGAACTCGCAGATCAGAGTGCGGAAGTCTGATAGTACAGTGGGTGCATCGCTTCCAAGGGTCCCATCATCCAAATACCAAACATTAAATTTTGAATCTAGAAGCTCGATGACCGGGTGTATAGCAAGGCTGAAGATTGCTGGACCTAGAGGGTCGCCCTGTTGGCAGCCCACTTCGGATGAGATGAGGTGGTCTTTGTAAATGAGTTTGGTGGGGTCGTTGTAACTAATAGGGTTTTTATTAGATGAATTTAATTGCGTAACAAAATATACATCGAGCATTCTTTAAATCGTGTGTTAATTTAAAAATAATTACCAAAGGTTTTACAATAAATAACACTTAAAACAACCATTTTATATATTTTGTACAGTAATAATTTGAAAGTAGCAAGATTTGTAATATTATTTTGCTACTTTCAACTACTCCAAAGCCGTTTGTCCACTGCCACCATCACCGGGACGTCACCGAGAACGAGATTATTTCAGGCCGAGATTAAGTTGACGTGACGGCGATCGTTCGTCCACCGCGACGACTCGGTGGTTCAGTTTGTTCTTACTGTGTGTTAGGTACATGAATATGTGCTTACTGATTACGTCTATAATTTTCTGGTCCATCTCCTCAATATTCGGCTCAAGAAAAACATTTATGTCATACAGTTCATCGCAATTTTTTTATCTTTAGACGCATCCTTAGTCTTATCCATAAGCATTATTAGTTTTCGACAAGTTCTATTAATGAATAAATTGTGTATTTAAATTTCTTGGCCATTTTTAGGGTTCCGTAATAAACAAGGAACCCTTATAGTTTCGCTTTGCCTGTCCGTCTGTCTGTCTGTCCGCGCTTCTAGCTTCTGTCAGGCCTCTGTCACTCGATGTACTTGCGCGCGTTAAATGCCTACGACTCGCCGCATCGTCGCCGATCCCTTTCGCAGTGGGTTGTCGACAGTCGAGCGCGATGCGCGCGCGTTAATATTTATTAAATTAACATGACGTCGTCTGGCAATTTATGTGCTGTTCAGGAATGTAAATAGAGTAAAAGAAAAAGTAAAGAAAATCTTTCGTTTTTCCATTTACCTAGTGATTAAAAACAATAACACTCACTTGTCCGGTGTCATTCTTAGGTCTTAGTATTATTAAATATTATATAGATAGCAACTTAGGTATTAGTTTTTTCTATAGGTAAGAACTTACGACTCACATAAATTATACTGAGTACAAACTACAAGTGTATTTTTTGTAGGGAGCAATGATTACCGAGATTTTTTGTAGCTCAAAACACATCTCGTTTGTAGTAACTAGTAGGTACAAGTTACCTAAGTACCTACATTACTGGGAAAATGTGAGCAGAGCGCTAATAGAAAGTAATAGTTTTGCTGTCGTAGGTACTACTCGCTTATTGAATAGACGAGGCGAGTGTTTATAATCCACTATATAAAAATAAAACATATGTAACTATAATTTGTGTAATATTTTTATACATTGTTTATAAAAACAATTAAATTTATACATAATAAAATATTTCAAACTTAATATAAGCGTCACTTTATTTACGTACTTAAATATTTAATTGTAAGAAGCAACCCTGAGTGGTCCCCGATTGATTGTCTCAGCACTTAACAGTGCTAACAGACACTCGAACTTGGTCCGCGGACCAAATCCGCGTACCGAATCCGGTGTCGCTACACACGCACGGATCCGGCAGACCAAATTGTAAACTCGATACTCGTGTGTTCGATTTTCAGCTCTATTGTATTAGCGCAGAGTTCTATTTACAGTGCTGTTTTTACGACGACACTGATTCCAGTAATCAATTGAAATCGTGCAGTACCAACTCTCAAAAAATTTTCTCCAAAAACTTAACCCTTAATTCGACCCTGATTAGTTATACTATTTACAAGATTTACGCTGATTTTATTGAACAATAATTGGGTTATCCCAATTATAATTTTGTTATCCCAATTATAGTCCAATAAAATCAGCGTAAATCTCGGTATAATTATATAATATTATATAATATATAATCTCGGTATAATAAGAGCCAGAAACTCTACAAGCTTTATGTTTTTATACACATAAAGACTTACGCGTAAATGATATAAAACTAACGTGACACTTATACGATTTCACTCCCATTAAATTTTCATATCGATGTCCGGACCATTCGCCCATACACGATGCGGACCGCGGCGGACTCAATTAATAATAATTATGTTCGCCGGACTACTCTACACACGCTCGGATTTGGTACGGAGCGGACTATATCCGTGGTCCGCTTCGTACCGAATCCGTACGTGCAATTAGCACTTTTAATGCCGCGTCACTGTGCGCTATCGCATTAGAATAATAATCGAGCGTCCGAGCCTTTAAGGTACATTTTCACACGCAGCTGTGACATTCCAGTAACTGTAGGCATTTAAAAAAGTAGGTATTGAGTTTTTTCTATGGAGTGCTTCTGTAATTATAAAAGGATAAAATTTAGTACAGTTATAGATTGTGTATAGATTTCAGTTTTGTCATGATGAAATAATAATTATTTTATATTTTAGGGATGGCTCTCCACACATGTGAAGTGGGGATGAAAAATATTTTTTAATTCTACCCCATCGTGTGGGGTATCGTTGAATAGATCTTTTAAAATAAGGGTAATGTTTCTTAAATGACGTTTTTACAAAGTCGACCATTTTCGTGTAATCGGCCTCCAAAGTGGCTTATAAGTTGGTATTGGCATTGGCATTCCCACCTGGCATTTCTAAACTATAGGAGATAGAAACTTACAAGTTTCCACGCTGATAGACCATGCTAAAATCTCTTTAGGAAAAATATTTTGAGCGAAATCGGATAATAATTTTTGAAGTAATTCGATGACAACCTATTGCACGTTGATATTACGGAACCCTCCTTAGAGATGTCCTGACATACTCTTGGTTAGGGTTTATCTTGTCATGTTCTCGGTGACGTCCCGGTGACGGTAGCGGTGGACACGTTTATACGTGTTATGTATTGCCGCCTCTTCGGCCTGTCATAATCTCGGGCCGATTTGTAGCGGTAGCGCCGAACTAAGCGATATTTCGGCGGACGGGATGACGGCGCTCGGGTGACGGGCGAGCGGTGGACACACGGCCATAGTAAATGTATGACAATGTGTTGTATAACAATATGACTAGCATTTTAAGTAGTTAAGCAAACATATGAGAGAAATATATTAAGGAAGTATTTTCTCCGTGTGATATTAGGTACAAGTAAGCAATTATTATTTTTTTCAAAATCATCCACATGTATCCAGATCCTAGATGTACCAGTAATAAGACTTAAGCAAAGTAAGTAAATCTTATAAGGGCCAATGTATACGATTATACAATAGGATTACAGAAAACGTTCCAAGCCTTACTATTAATTTTAAAAAAGTAGTCAATGAACGTCTGTGTGCCAAAGCTTATTATAAAGTAAATGATTTTGTTAACGATTGCACACACACACATACAACGATTGGAATAAGATGCTCCCCTGCAAGGCTGTCTCTATGTACTTGTGTATTTCTGTTATATCTAACATAGATTTAAGTTTACAATGTAAAATATATATTTCTTAAGAACAATTTTCCATCTCTTGGCTAAAAGATGGCCCCGGGCGAGTTTCTTACGCCGGTTCTTCTCGGCGGGTTAGGGTTGAACCGGTGGGTAGCTTTTTCTGTTGACTCCGAAAAAATCTTGTTTAGTTTCATTTGGAAATAAAAAAAATCATTTTCATCCCATTTGGTTCATTTGTACTACGGTCGAGAACATTTGCTATTACAAGAGGTATGTATGTTTGATACATTCTATAAAAAACAGACTCGAGCCTACTACCTAATACCTACATTAAATGAACGTACGATAGGATAAAGTTATATTCCTACATAAATCAATCTGCAAAGGGTGTTGAATATTATATCGATATCGATAGTAATTACAAGACGTGTTACATCCCTACTATTTATTTAGATGTCGTGCTAATGAAGGCACAAGTTCAGCATCACCGGCGACAGTTAACACTTCGCTGCTCGCGGAAGCCAAATTGTTACATAAACACTCGCCGGGCCGCGGGTGAAACTTTCATCTGTTACCTGCAGGCTTAGCATGCGCACCCTAGAAACACCGAAGAATCGACAAAATGACAGATTGAAGAAACATTAATACCATTCGGAGCAAAATAGGTCTTATTATAAGGCAGCATGGTCGATTCATCGTCGTTATGAGAAGCAACATTTCTTTTCTTCCCGAGCATGAGCTCACAAAATGGCCTCTTTTGACAGCTAAAGTAGAAACGTTTTCTTATTTCAAAGTCAAATAGTCTTACAATAGTGTCAACTACTCCACATCATGGCGGTCCAAGACAAATAGTTTCTTTACGTTCAGTCATTTACTTGAAAATTGGATAATTTTTGACAGAAGATTTCAAGGCAGCCATTTTTAAAATATGGCTATTTAGAAGTGTTGACTTCTTTTGACGACCTTGTTACGATGGATTAAGAACTATTTTTCAACGAACTGTTTTGGATATCATATTTCTTCTTTAAAATTATTTCTTCGGATCGCCATGCTAAGCCCGCTGGATGGACAAACATTGGACGAACCTTTTATTTAATTTGATCGCACATAAATGCCCAAATAGGTAGTATAATATTTTTAATCTATATATTAATACGTGAAGCGAAAAAAAAAATACAGTTTTACGAGGCTTGTGCGTTCGGATGAGAGTGAAATTTGGCACAATTAAAGTTTATGCTGAGGAAGGCGTGCGAAAAGCTTAAATTTCCTAAAAGAATCCTTAGAAATACATTAAATGAATCAAAATATCAGCAGCACACCACCATGGATTTGGTTCACACACGTATTCATTATTGTCAATCCCTATGAGTTTTGACGTTCGGTCACAGATTAATAAATAGTTACTACGTAAATGCTTCGATTTCGTCGTGAAAAACATGAGTGAAATTTTATTTTTCGTAATAATTATAATAGTATACTGGACTGATATTCTTTTAATTATTACATTAATTAAAGTTTAAAATTATTATCGCTACCTCAGCTCACACTACCTGCCGTGCGTTTGATATAATTTTACAATAACTAACTTGCCGCCCTCGGCGTCAGCTTACTTAGCCTTCTGGTAAATCCGCCTGAACATTTACTGCTATTTACAGATAACAGATAAACAAATTATTGACCGGCTGCCGGATTTGCAGGTTGGACCGTGAGTGTGGCGCCTAAATCCGACACTGTAAATATAATAGACAACATATACACATTTTTATTGCGTATCTAAGAGGCAATATTTTTAGGGTTCTAAAAATTGAAACATTTTTTTTATATAAATTATGGTCGAATTTCGACCACCGGGCGATCTCTAGTTTAAGTAATATTGCTAAAATCTTACTACTATTATAAAATATGTGAAAAATTGAGAAGATGGATGAATTCATTTTCCTTACATAATTATTGTTATCGAATATCATTTAATATACAATAAAGATTGTGGTTATATCTCTCGAACGGGTTTTTTATTTCATTTCAAAGTTCGAACGCTCATAATGAAAACCCCTTGATAAAGACAGAGACAACAAGAAGAAAGCGTACCGAGACCAATGATTACTACATATTATCATATTTCTATATATTTTGTATCAGTCCGCTTCTTTATCCAAACAGAATATGCAAACCTTACTCTTTACTTCTTAATTCGTCCTCACGTAGCTTCGTAGCAGAATACGACGTAGGCGTTAAACAAAACTTAAAATTATATATTTTGAATCATCACTTTTTTTCATTGCTTATCGCGTATTTACGCGTCGTCACAGCAACGGGGTATTTACCCCAGCAGACGTTTATTTCTTTCATATATTAAATTCAACTCTATCAAAAACATTCTATTTCAGAGAGTAAATGCAAAATAATCAAGAACTAATCTATTGAAATCGAACAGTTGAATTCGGACATATTAAACCGAGCTTTGAAGCGGGGTTTGAAATTAAGGGATTCCAATCTCATTACTTTAAAACCCCGCTGTGTGGAGCGCGGACACGTTGTCACAGGCATGGACAAAAATATATTCTTGACTAGCTGTCCTGACACACGTTGTTCTGCCTAAACTTTGAGCAGCTATTTTTCCAATATTTCTCACCGTTTAAACTACTTTAAACCTTCCCTGAACTTCCACAATTATTTCAAGAACAAAATTAGCCAAATCGGTCCAGCCGTTTTCGAGTTTAAGCGAGAAATTCAAATTTCAATCCATTTTATATATAATATAAGATTTTTTTTAATGTTTTTATTTTGTTTGTTATGTGTATTTTGGAATGTTTTATTATGTTTAAATATATTTGGTATATGTGTATATCGGCGTAGCTGAATAAAGCTTGGTACGAGGTTAAGCATCTGAGGAAGCCCTTGGACGAGATCGTGATGAAAACAGCCGCTGTAGGTTTCTTGCCCAGACGTTTAGTTTAGGACCCTTTATTGCACCTTACAGCGTTTTCACATTATCCGATCCATTAACAGACCGAATTAACAGACATTTCGAATATTGAAATATGTCACCTTGTTATACCAATGATGGCTGTTGCTGTTATATAACCTTAAGGCGCATTTGCGCAGATTTGGGTTAAAGTTAACCCTGGGTTAAATACTTTATAAATTATCTCTATCGTTCTTCGTATTTATGAAAGAGAAGGCATGTAATTTTAACCTAGAATGATCTGCGCAAGTGGGCCTATATGTCTCTTTTTTCGTAACAATGTCCAAAGAACGGAATACAACGCTGTAACACAAGTGATAAAATAATTTATCCAACAGATATATTTATACAAACTCCATAAATTAACCCAGGCATAAAATGAATTCTCCCAATTTTTCAGGAAGAACGTAATGGAGCCATACAAAATGTATGGTAATTTAAATAAGCGACCACTCGTGTATACTCGTGTAGTACATACTACTATGTGTGACGGAGGGTCGCTAACTTCGTGCATAATACATACAATCCGACCCAACTTGGCCACATATCATCAGGTATTGTAATTTGTAACAGCCTTTGGCCGTGGCTCGGTGGCTTTAGATTTTTAAAATTGAACCCCAATTCTCGTATTAAATGGTGGAGTTAGAAAATGATTAATAATGTTAGTAAACATTTGTTTACAGACATTTAATCACAGTGTTAAAAAATGTTTTCATGATAGATAAAACTAAAAAGAGAATAATTATTATTTTTAAACAAAAAATTAAAAACGTAATACACAAAAAAGTAAGAAATAAAACTTATTTTCTAAATAATTACCCTTTTAAATTCGACTAAAATTTTAACTATTTCTGTACTCAATATTCCTAATTTTAGAGTCGGTACCAGCAAATTTGAACGTGAGTTCTATAAAATATTGTATGATATTGTTTGGGCTGGTACCGACTTCAAAATTAAGAAGATTCAGTTGAGAAATAGTTAAAATTTTAGCCGAATTTAAAAGGGGAATTATTTAGAAAATAAGTTTTATATCTTACTTTTTTGTGCATTTTTACTTTGGAAGTCGGTTTTAATAAAATGTTAGTAAACACTGATGGAAAGTGTTTACTAACATTTAACGCTTATAACATCTAACAGTTCCTAACAAAATGTAACATTTGTGACCATATTTTGTTAGTAAAATAATATGTTATAACGTAGACCTTCAATTTACTTTTGAAATCTTTACTTAAATAACAAAATTTAAAATTTTTAGTAGCCCCGAAGTGTTAAGCGGTAAGCAACTGATGATGATGAATTATAGCTAAGTACACTCTCGATCATGTCAACTTTCAAACAAAAACTAGTACAAAATCGGTTCCATCCGTTTGGGAGCTACGATGCCACGGACAGACACACAGACACACAGTTTTCGTCGTTTTCCTCGGGAGTAAGAAAAAAAAGTCGCTTCCGCTGTCTATCCGCTTAAATCTCTTAAGCTACTCAACGGATTTCAATGCAATTTTTAGCAGTAGATAGAGTGATTCTAGGGGTTTATATGTATAACCGCCTCATTTTTTGGAAGTCAGTTAAAAATACATTACACCCGTGCGAAGCTAGGGTTGGGTCGCTAGTGAATTATAAATGAATCGTTTTGATTATAAACTAATTTTGAAGTTTCGACCAATCAAAACACGTTTAACGTTAGTTTGACGTTTATGAGAATAATACCATTTAGCTGTTTCAACGACAGATTGTAACGATTGTAAGATTTAATTAGCAGAATCGACCTACAGAATAAATTTTTGACAAAAATGGTAATAATTTTGGGTCCTTGTAGCCCTACAGTTTGAACTTTTAAATGCAGTATTTTGAAATATATTCGGTTTGACTTAAACCCTCGTCTTTGGGCATACAATAAATTGTTTGAAAGTCTAAAATAGCCTGAAATATCTCTTTGTAATATAATACATATATGTTAAATATACCTATTACCCGTATTTATTTCGGGTAATAGGTTAAATATACCTTAAATTACCTCAATACCTTAAATATACCTATTACCCGTATTTATTAATTACGAATAATAATCTTATTCTAGTATCTTTGTGTCAGATGCTGAACCTATAATATTCCTAGAGTTTATAAACTAAGCTCTAGGAATACTCTTGATTTATTATAAAAATATCATAAGGCTATACAAGATATCTACAATCTTAGAACGTTTTCACATCTTGTCGTACCGATAACTGACCGAAAACGTTCTCTTTTCTCATCTTTGGCATAAGTGCGTTTTCCTATTATGCAAATCGCTATCCGATATCGCGCTGATAGCGACAAAGACAGGTATATTATGTTTCATAATATTAAAACATAATATACCTGTCTTTCACATGTCTTTGTTATTGATATCGTATCGCGTAATGTGAAAACGCGCTAACAAAGATAACATACGTAAATACTAATAAATAGAGGTTCCAAAAAACAAGTCTTGCTAAAGTCTTGTTTCATGGATCACATAAAAGCTATGCAGTTTTAAAAACCAAAGTTTATTTGCAAAAGTCTAATCTCCGACCCGACGCGTTCCGTCGGAGTGTGGATTTGCTAGCACTTAGTTTTTGCTTAGAAAGTTTCGAATAAAAAAAACTTTGACATGACTTTCAACTACGCTATCAACTGTTTTCAAATTCGTTCTCTAATTTTAATTTCGAATAGTAAAATTGATAAAAATTAACATTCGCATTAAAATAGAACCAAAGTTAGAGGTGATTTCAATATGGGCAAGAGTTCCACCGATACCAAGAGTGACAGAGCGAGAAGCACGAGTCGTTCTACCGTACCCTTTCACTTCGCGGCGCACAGGACCGGCTACCACCTGGAGAGCTGCTGCGGCGTCTGCAACCTGTTTCCCGGAGTGCTGATCATCGCCTTCTGCCAGGTGTTTTTTTGGGTTCGGTACCCAAGACTCCATTGTCCGTTCGTCTGTCACCAGGCTGTATCTCATGAACCGTGATAGTTAGACACAGGCGTATAAAGCGAAGGACTGGCTGGGGGACAAAAAATCGTAATATTTTCCAGTAAATAACCCTATTTAAGTAGTTCTACTGGTAGAGATGCAAAGCTAATTTTTTATTTAAAAAAAAATATGGCATAAATAATGTACCTGTACTTGCAGTCATATGACGGAGCGAGTGTGATGTCCGGAAAACACAATGGTCTCATTCCGTTTCGTTCGTTCGTTTCATTTGTCCGGAAAACACATGCAAGCAATCATTAAGTAAATGTATCCTCATACGCACTACGATCAGAAAGAGCAGCAGAGACTTGTATATTGATTCTTTTATTTTATATATTTGAGACATATACATACTGACTGACCACAACGTCCGTGGTCTAGTAGTTAGAGCTTGGCTCTTGACTCGAAGGTCGCAGGGTTCGATTTCCGCATTGGTTAGGACAATGTAGGCAGATCACCTGATTGTCTGACAAGAAAGATGGATCCATGCGTCGGATGAGCATGTAAAAAGTCGGATCTGCGCCTGATCTCTCGCCAGTCGTGTCGGTTATCCGTCCTACTGGGTTACGAGAATAAAGGAAGAGAGAGTGCTCTTGAGTACTGCGCACACACTTGGGCACTATAAAATTCTGCGTAACTGGCCTGGTTTCAGTGAAACCGGCCACCGTCACCGAAATCGGTGTGGGGGAGCAATATTATATTTGAGACAAACTTTTATATTTGAGATGAAAGTAAACTAGTAAACTATATAACTACTAGTAAACTATATAACTACTAGTAAATTAGTATTTAACCGACTTCCAAAGTTAAAATGCACAAAAAGTGTGAAATAAATCTTATTTTCTAAATAATTCACCTTCTAAATTCAGCTAAAATTTGAAATATTTCTCTACGGAATTTTCATTATTTTGTAGTCGGTACCAGCCCAAACAATATCCTGATATGATAAAACAAGATTTTATAGAACTCACGTTTAAGTTGGCTGGTACCGACTACAAAATTATGAAAATTGTGTAGAGAAATAGTTAAAATTTTAGCCCAATTTAAAAGGGGAACTGTTTAAAAAATAAGATTTATACCTTTTTGTGTATTTTTACTTTGGAAGTCGGTTTAATATTTTGTTTCAAAATAATAATTATTCCCTTTTTAGTCATATTTATTATATTTTTATTAACACATTTTAAGAAAGTTTAAAATAATCGTTCGTATGTATAATTGAATACGCGTCTATTAGGTATTATATATAAGATGATGATGATGATCACTGTAAGTTACAAAATGGCATATGCTTTCAGTTCTTTAAACAATGCCGAAATTTTCCAACGCGTATCTTTAAAGACTGGGGAGTTCTGTTCAGTGCTTTTGGATCCAGGGTTATTATACCCTTGGCTCAAAATTTTACGTTTTGGTAGCATATGCTTGATTTACTTCACAAAAGTCAAATACATGTCCCCATAAATTTCGAAGAGTTCCCTCGATTCCTCATGGATCCCAAAATGAGGTCACCACTTTGGTGACAACGGGACCAACTTTGGATTATACCCTTTACATCAAAAAATGAATTTTGAGCATACAAAAAAATATAAACGTCGAACCTCTTTTTTTGGAAGTTGGTTAATCAGAAAATAATGTTGCTGTCTCGCTCGGCTCGCTCGCATTTAACTATTATATATTCTACACCTAAAGAGCTATCTGGCGATCAGATCAGATCAGATATATTATACGTTTATACGTATTATACGTTTTGTTTTGAGTTAAAAAAGGATAATTTGTAAAGATAGCTCGTCCCTAAAGTGTAGTTTCTTTTGAAGTCCCGAATTATAGACTCAAGTCCCGATTTATTTTGCCTTTTGCCCCGATTTAAATCAAATCGCACCTGGTATACACTAGGTATATACATTATTTAAATCGACATATTTTATTAAGAAAATCAGAAATAATCGCAGACAACTAACACTTTAAGCATCTCTACTATATAGTACAACGATAAATAGTCAATAGGTTTTTTATGACTTTTAATGACCCTTTAATGACTCTTCGTCAAACCATAAAGTTAATTATGAACTGTTTGGGCAAAACTCAATTTATTCTCCAGCTGTATCTTGGGCTTCATAGTATCCGCTTCCTATGATGTATTTCTGTTGCCACCATAACAACGAATTATAAAAAACTGAATAGAATAAACATTTAAGTGGGCTTCCAAAAGCAAACTTGTTTTTTTTTTGTACGGAACACCTCGTGCGCGACAGCGAGGCCATGACCGATTTTTTTTCCACTTATTCGCACAGAAACACGTATATTGCTCGGGAATCCGTACCTTTTGCCGTGATAAAAAGTAGCCTATGTCCTTCCCCAAGATGATCTTGGGGAAGGACATAGATGACTACTGCATGACTACTACATGTCTACTACTAATATCTACTTGCTACTATCTTTCTGGCAAATTTCATCAAAATTGGTTTAGTAATTGCATTACAGATTATCGTAGATACAGTTATTTTCGCATAAGGTATCTACATACTTTTAGATTTTTTTGTGTTTTTTTTTTTTATCTTTTCTGCCAGGTGCTGGTGGGATCTGTGCTGCTGACCCTGCTGCTCACGAACGGCAAGGAGTACGATGAGATGCATCAAACACCCAATTCGCAGAGTATGTACAATGCGTTTCAAATAAGAATAGGAATGTCAATAGCCTTTTTTGTCAAATGTAACTTGAAAATTGCGGTTTGCAAAAAAACTTATTTGCATAACAATAATAATATCGAATATAAATAAAAACGTTAATAGTAGTAAATTATCTAAACATAAATTTAATTATCATAATAGTCATAATTCGTAAAAATATGGCGCTAAGTAGATCCTATTCTCATTTCAATCGCATTGCATCTTATTATTTTGTTTTTAATAAGGGCGCGTTTATAAGTTTCACATAAAGAGGCTGCTTTACATTTTGCGACCAAATAAAGCTAAATCCTACAAAACTAACAACGGTTACAAGTAGAGTAATTCTCTATCTAAAAATCGGTTACAATGTTTAAAAAAAAAAAAAGATTTTTAAAAAGTATTTTTTTAAACAATTTTCAAGAACCTCTTCATCCAAAATATATAAAAAGAGGTCGTGTTTAGATGTAATATTGTATGATCATTTTTCTGCTCTTATGTAGCTTATATTGATTGTTTGAAAAAAAAACCAAAGATAACGGATATAATCACCTTAAATTCGTTTAAAAATAATCCATCATCGTTTTTTATTGTTAATACCTTATATATGTAGCTTCATATGCATTAAGTGAAAAGCTTTTAATTTGAAATTACAAACAGACACTTCAATTTCATTTATCTGTATAGATGTATAGATTAGTACATAATAGTGTCTCGTATATGTAGCACATGTTCATCATCATCATCATCATTTTCATCTTAACAAACTACGTGACTACGTACAAACGTACGCCTCCTGTTTGGTAAATAGAGTTTCTTTTTTCGCAAACTTTTTAGGAACATGTAATGTTTAAAGTAAATGCAAAGTATCAGATGTTTGTGTCTCAATTTTATATCCGTTCTATCATGACGTCCAAACGGATCCAGATAAACTCTGTCACTTAGATAGATAGATGTCTAGAAACTTCGCAGATGCAAAGGTGCGCTACACTTTTCACCAAAAATGTTATACTTCGCGATTAGGATTTACTCTGCACCGCCTCAACAAACTTAGTTTTAAGGGTTCCGTAGTTCACGTCACGCTTATGGTTTCGTCATGTCCATACGTCCGTCCGTATTCGGCTTACCGTCCAAACGTTTAGTGCTAGAAATATTAAACTTTGCATGGATATTTACCACGTTAACTAATGTGTGTTAATTATATAAAATCACGAAAATTATTATTTTTTTGGGGTGCCTGATTGATGATTTTTTTTTCTCGCGTCTACTCCATAGTGTGGGTTATCATTAGATAGGTATTTTAAAACATTGAGAGGTTGATAAGACGATTTTTTTATTTAGGTATCTTTAAAGAGCATTTTTTTTGTTAAAACAGGTACAATATGTTAAAATAAAACAAACCCTAAAAGCATAAATCTCAAAAAATCATGGTGATAGTCCATGTGATGAACTTTAAAGGAAAACAAAACGGTTTCATATATAACTCTGTTAATTCAGGAGTTATAGCGACGTAACTTGTAAAAAGCACTTGCTTGGAAAACTTCGTAAATACACAAAAAATTAAGAAATAAATCTTATTTTCTAAATAATTCCCCTTTTAAATTCGTAGAATATTGTGTAGAGAAATGTTAACTATTTCTCTACATAATCTTCATTATTTTAAAGTCGGTACCAGCCCAAACAATATCCTGATAAATCATTATTTTATGAGCTTACGTTTCATTTGGCTGGTACCGACTTCAAAATTGTATATAAGATGATGATTACTGTTAGTTACATAATATCATAATATGCTTGCAGTTCTTTAGACAATGTAGAAATTTCCAAACGCGTATATTTAAAAACTGAGGAGTTCTGTTCAGTGCTTTTGGATCCCAGGGTATACCTTGGTGGAAATCTTACTTTTCGTATCTTAAGCTTGGGTTACTGGGTTTTTGGGTTATGTCCATATATATACATTTATATATATATATATATATATATATATATATATATATATATATAACAACGCGAGCAACAGCTATTATATATATATATATAATAGCTGTTACTCGCGGCTCCGCCCGCGTAAGTATAGTATCCCTCGGGAACACTACTTTTTCGGGATAAAAAATAGCCTATGTTGAAACATAAATTTTTATGTTTTAATTCCATAGTTATGTTATGTTCAATAATTGATTAAAATGCAGAGTCTAAGCTACTACCATACCGAATTTCATCGAAATCCGTTCAGTAGTTTTTGCGTGAAAGCGTAACAAACATCCACGCTTTCACATTTATAATATTAGTAAGGATAAGGGAAGCACCCTCGGGCCTACTCTTTTCTTAGTTTACGTGAACGAATTGTGTAATCTTAATATGGCCAGTGGAAATATCCTCGCATTTGCGGATGATACCGTCTTAATATTTAAAGGATCATCATGGCCGGATGTTGAAATATATGCAGAGGAAGGTCTCAGAATAGTAACAAAATGGCTAGATCAAAACTTACTAACTATTAATATACCTAAAACAAAATATATTTGCTTTAGGATTACTGCTGCTTCGAATCCACCAACCAATTTCAAAATTAAAGCCCACTCCTCCATCTGTATTTCGGAACGTGACTGTGACTGTGCTACCGTATTGCAAACAGACAGTCATAAATACCTAGGCATTATAATAGACAAACACCTAAATTGGCGTCCACATATTATGGCATTGGGCAAGCGATTACGTAAGCTTTTACCTATATTCAGAAATCTTCGGGATGCTGCTGATTTCTCTCTTATAAAAAACGTCTATATTGCCATTTGCCAATCGCTTTTGACATATTGTGTTACCGTATGGGGTGGAGCCGCTGCCAGTCACCTCTTGGAGCTAGAACGAGCCCAACGAGCAATTATTAAGGTTATGACCCATAAGCCCAGGAAATATTCTACAGAATTACTCTATCGTGAGACCCAACTTCTGACTGTGCGGCAATTATTTATGCAGAACGCAGTGGTCCGACACCATAAATATGTAGACCTCATACAATTACCACTACATAAAAGACGCATTAGGACTCCGACTACTTCAATTAACACAATGTTTGCAAGACGTCAATTAATTTATATGGGCCCCTATCTATACAGATATTTCAACGATCACAATGAAATCGTGAAATTGAATAAATCTCGCCTTAAATTGTCAATAAAACAATCTCTTCTGTCACTTAATTATTTACAAACTGAAAATATCTTATCTAAATTAACGTAGGCAATTTTGAATAAAAACCATTCTAACACTTACACTAATAAATCTTACATCACTAATCTAGCAACACTGTATACTTTCACTTTAGTTTTAACAAAAAGTAAATACATGTTTACATAACACAACACTACTTAATATATGTATAAAACATCTACTTCAAATTATTATATTATGAGCTGATGCGAGCAGCTTATAACTTGGACCACAAGCAAAATCTCGATAAACAACTGTCCCTGCAAATGTCTACAAACTAATTTGTACTTACCCTCATATTTTTTAATATTTTTTATATTTCATTAGTCATCTTACATCTTACGTGTAATTGTTGAATATTATGTTACGTAAATCTTTGTGAAATGTATTAATTTAGAAACATTGTGTCCACTGTATGGGGTGGAGGGTTGATAGTCTGAGACACAGGAACTCCTAGTTCAGGCATCAACCCACCTAAACTCTTACTGTATAACTGTTTTAATTAGTGTTCTTCTACTTTATGAAGGTGAGAAATAAATGATTATTATGATTATTATTATATTATATACAGCCGAACGTATAATCGCGTCCTTATTTTGGAAGTAGGTTAAAATAACGAAATGATAAGTAAACTTGTAAAATATTGGTAAAATATTGGTACGGAAATTGGCCGGTTTTTCATAACTAGGTATTACAATTATATTTTATCTTTCTAAAAACCTTTTCTAAATTCCCTACAGAAAAATGCTGTGTTCGCAAATCACAATACTTTTCCTGTTTCGTGTCTCGCGTATTTGCGTGAGCCGGCCTTTTTCCTGCAGATACAGCAAAATGCAAATATCAATTTGTTGCAAACGAAAATCTTTTGATTTGATATTTATTGTTAAAATTAGCGGTAAGGTTGAAACTTAAGTTTACAAAGGAAAAAGCTTTAGCAATCAAAATCAATTTTGATATCCAATATAATCTAATTTCAGGCTATTTTCCTTACTTATGAAAATTCGTTTTTACCCGACTACGGCGAAGCCAAAAGCAAGGGTAATGATTTTGGCAACCTATGTATGTATGTTTGATCCACTGTAGCGCCTAAACCAGTGCTCCGATTTTAATAAATGAGGTATCAATATATTCATAATAATAGGCCCCGGCCTATATAATTTACGCAGTCGGGTTATAGGTTTTTATATAAAAATATTATTGATCTTGTTAAAAAAGTACTTACAGTGGTTAGTTGGTTCTTAAAACATGGATGCCATCGTGGCGTAGTGGCAAGTGGCAACTGGATGATTTGATGTTCATTCAGAAGCGTAACTACACATCTCTATCTGACCTCATCTATCAGACCCTCAGAAACCCGCAACAGTCAAGCATCTGCCTCTAGTCTAATACCCCACGATGATCAGCAATGTCTCGCCACTGCCAATAGGCTTCTATCGGCTTTTCAACTGTAGTCATCTATCTGCACAACTCTGTTTTGACATATTATGTCCAGCTATAAGCCTGCTGACGGGAGCCGTACTGAGTGGCGTGACGGGCGCGGGGCTGCTGCTGATGGTGGTCGCGCTCACCGAAAACTGCCGCGCCATGCTCGTGAGTCACAGTACAATCATGAGCCTGCTGACGGGCGCCGTGCTGAGCAGCGTGACAGGCGCGGGACTGCTGCTGGTGGTGGTCGCGCTCATTGAGAACTGCCGTGCCATGCTCGTGAGTCACAGTACAGTCATGACTCATGAGCCTGCTGACGGGTGCCGTGCTGAGCGACGTGACAGGTGCGCGGCTGTGCTGCTGGTGGTGATCGCGCTCACCGCGAACTGCCGCGCCATACTCATCATTTTATGGTGTTTGGTAAAACTTATATTCACCATTTGAATGTTGTCCAAAAACATACGTTAGTCTGTAGTGAGTAAGTCGTGACACCCAGTTCCAGAGGGCTTAGCCAACAAGGTATCGTTAATTAAGATGACGTTCTTCGAAATGTCAACACACACATGGGATGGGACTGACATAACGTTCGCTAAGTGACATAGCGCGCGATACGTCAATGCCATACATTTTTTATTTCTAACTTCATCATCGTAATTAGCGATGGCGAAGGGCCAGAGTATTTAATATTGTTTGACCTCCGAATGTTATAGATATACCTGCTGGTGGCGACGCTGATCTTCGTCGCGCAGATGTCACTGTCGTTGGTCAAAATCGGAAGAGGGTGTGCAAGATTCTACGACGGTAAAGATTTCCTGGTCTTAATAAAACACGTAGTCTAAATATGAGGTGGCCAAGAAGTATATCGCCATAATAATCGCCAGAGAACTAAAGTCACATTGCTCAACGAATTGGCACGCTGAAGTGGAAGAGGGCCGGCCATGTCTGCAGACGGACAGACGGTCGATGGAGCAGACAAGTATTAGAGTGGAGACCACGCTTAGGCAAACATAGTGTAGGACGTCCTGCGGCACGATGGACTGACGATTTGAAGAATGTGACTGGCAGCGGATGGATGAGGGCTGACCAAGATCGGGATGGTTGGCGCTCATTGGAGGAGGCCTACGTACAGCAGTGGATGGTGATGAAGAAGTATAGGAACGGGCCCAATGTGGATTAATAGAATTTTGAATTTCAGGCATGCGCAAATTTCAGAAACATTTATTTTCATGATTTCAAATTAAATTGAACGATTATTATTATTGCCAGTCAAAATGATGGCACATTATCTGCACCATCAGCGTTATTCCACTTAATACATAAAATGTTAATAATAACTGAACGCACCTTTGTGCTCCTATTAATTACTGTAATTTTACACATTTACTGTTTTAATTAATAAATTGTTTTCTTTTAAAATAAATCAACACGAACAACAACGTAACACATAATATAACATTTTTTAACACCTCACGCGATTCGTGAGATTAGGGAGGGGGTCGAGGCGAAACTCACGACTTCTCACTTGGGGGAGTAAAATGTCTCACGCAATTTATGAATGCCCCCTAATATTATTTAAAGACGATGGAAAATAGTATGATGAATGAAGGGGAAAATGTATTCCCGGAGGGCCGCTCGGAGCCGGTTGAGCTGCTGACGGCTACTGTTTCAATCTTAGCGTGATTTAGAATGTATGAAATAATATCGTTTTGTTACGTTCTAATAATAAAAATATAATAAGGAACATAATGCAGTAGGTACAGCGTTTCAGAAACTAAGTGCTGAGTTCAGTTAGTTTCAGGAAGTTTCAGAAATTTCAATATATTCAATTCATAAAAGTTCTAGAATAAACTCGCACATTTTTCTAAATGAATCTAGAAAAGTCTAAAAATATTTTCGCCAATGACAAAATAGGAATTAAAACCGAAAGTGTGGCAAAGGTAAATGTCACACGTTTGTAAACTCTCGCTTTGTGAAAACGTATTTAATTAATATTCAAAAGTGAGTATAAACTCCGTTTTAATTGAGTCTATTGCTCCTGCTTACAACTGTGAGTATCATCAACAGTAACGGCTAGTCGGCTACAGTGTCGTCGTAGCACCTAGTATATCTGACGCCGCTATGGTGCCACAGTAGACATATAATCAGTATTGTAACTCAGCCGTGCTCTTGAAATGTATAATGGCTGGGATTTATAATGGAGCGCTAGGGTTGATACGTCTACAAAAAGTAAAACAATGATATTTATTTTATTTTTATTGCATTTGTGGGATTTGAGTTTAGGAATGAAACAGTTTATATTAATATACCTAATGATTTATTTATTAAAACCGGTTTTATACACATTGGTTATGTGAATAAAACCGGGTGAAATAATCATTAGATTCACATAATATACACAAGGCACAATCGCAATTATTATAAAGGGAAAAATGTATATAATAGGCTACTTGACTCACATTTAATTTCAGACATTGAAGGAGTCTTTCCTTTAGTACTTGGCTTAGGAAAATGTATTCTAGCGATATCATAAACTTGCAGGTGCCCGCAACTTCGTTTGCGCAGAACTAACGGAAGCGGGACCCTAAGATAAAAGTAGCCTAAGTTACTCCTTATAACAGCAACTATCTGCCCGTGAAAATAGGTCCAGCCGATTCAGAGATCCGGAACAAACAGACAGACAGATAGACAAATGGACAGATAAAAATGTTAAAAAATTTATTGTTTATTGTAAGTACATTTTCATATGCATTTAGCTAAAAACTGTTAATTTCAAATCACAAACACACTATTTTATTTATTTGTATAGATATTATACAGATATTATCAAGCTCGAAAAAATTTCTCTAGGACTTAATCAAATATCTCCCATCGGTAAGGCAGCGTTCGTAAGAAACGTTTTCGTTCGACTGTTTTTTCTCCGACTTACTTTGCAAATACGACCACGAAAAAGTTTTTTCATTTGTCGGGTTAATATATAGGCTATGTCACTCACAAATAACTGAGCCTTCTATTGGTAAAAGAATTTACAAAATCGGTTCAGTAGATCCAGAGATTACCCCCTACAACCTTACAAACTTTACCTCCGTATCTATTACCCATAGATTAAAAGCTTAAGATTGATAAATAAAGTTAATTTAAAAATATGTATTTTTGTTTTTTAATTTCTACTGATGAAAATACCTCGAAGTAACTTACGACACAAACACACTAATTCCGTCTCACTACGTAGTACGTATTTCTCTAAATATGACATATTTTAAAGTTTAATGTTAAAACATCAAACTAGGAACTCCCTAGGAACTTTCAGTAAAGCTTCTACCACTTTACTGAACCAACTGACATGATTCATTGACTATTTATTTGGACTGTGACTAGACTTTAGACTTGATCATTTAGGAATACGGTGTTGAAAATTGAAACGAAATGGTTGTAATGTATGTTGAAATGGCAAATGGTTATAAGCCGATGCCATATATATATATATGATATATAATGAGTCATGTCAGTTGGTTCAGTAAAGTGGTAGAAGCTTTACTGAAAGTTCCTAGGGAGTTTTGGCGGGAAACACAAAATAGTACGCTTTTAGAAGTTGTACCACTTGCCCACACTTGTGCACGTTAACGAATATTTAATGGTTAATATTCTACCAATAGTACACATTAAGAACCGAAATAACACAAATTTATGAAATTACACAAATTTCACAACGTCACCCATTGAACTCCCCGGCAAAACTCTCAAACGGAACGTCACACCACCATTTTGTCTGAGCGGGCTATAGCACAGATTTCAAATAGTATTAGTATGACGTCACAGCACAGATACTCTATCAACCAACATGGCGAATAGTATTTTCGGCGGTTATTAAAAATTGTATTTTTATAATATTTTTTGTAGGTTTTTAGGTTTCATAATAATGTAACATTATTTTTTTTGTGTAACGGAACAATTATGTAGCGTTTAGGACTTATATAAAAACAAGGTCCAGTAACCTCTTCTTAAAAATAACTAAATTCGTCCCTTTTTTAAAAAAAACTGAAGTCCTAAGTCTCGTAAAATATTAATTACCCGGCTACGGCGAAGCCAAAAGGAAGGGTAATGATTTTGGCAGTCTATGTATGTAGGTATGTATGTTAGTATATTTGTTCCATCATAGCGTCTAATCTACTGGTCCCATTTTAATAAATGTGGTGTCAATAAATTCGTAATGAATCCGCGGGTAATATTGGTTGCATAATTTTTTCAAAATGTTGTATTTCAAAAATGAGACCTCAGATTCTAACATCTAAAAAAATTAAACCGAGATAATTATCACGTGTTTGGTATCAATCAAAAGAAAGGATTTGGCAAGAACTTTACAAATATGTATATGTCACCGTAAAATTGTAAATACTGTTAGATTGTAATATACATATATCTAGCGAGATTATAAAATGTCGAAAGATAGGTCAAATAAACATTCTGCTTACAATTTTACGCACAATGTTTCATTATATTATAATATAACGAACTTAAACTCATTAAATTGTAAAACGGAACGCAATTCGCGCGCTGATTGGTTGAACTTCGTATGCGCGCCGCCATATTTGCTTGCTTGTTCCTTTGTTATCGAATGTTGTTATCATTATAACATAAAAATCACAATGGTTAAATCACATAAAATATTAGAATACTGAAAATATATTACAATTTAGGCTATATTCGGTGACTAACAAGTAACACTAACTAATTTATCATTCGAACTGCACTTCTTTGTTTAATCACAGATTTTATTTACATCCACGACAATTTTATATAATAAATACCTGATTCTAAAACTGTGAGTTATTTTAAACACGAAATAAATTTAATATCACCAAACGGCAAACACTGATTACATTCGTTAGCAAATGAATAAACAAACAAATATAGCGGTGCTGGGGATATGCCGTTCACGGTTCAACCAATCAACACGCGAGTTGTGTACAGCGCTACTTAGTTAAAAACGCAACAACTAGGTAAAATCAATCACGCATTCTGCTCTCGGACACCGTCCGATAAACAGCTCCGCTCGTTACGATCGTTGCCGTCGTCCCGCGCTCTTATACTGCGCTCTCGCTCTGACGCGTGCGTCATTGCTCACAATAGTGCACCACAAGAAGAAAGAAGACAGGAAGACAGAAGACTCAAGAGTCAAGCTTCAAGAGGCAAGACTCAAGAGTGAAGAGACAAGGCGCCACCCAACCGCCTTGCCGCCCGACCCGTGCCGTACCGTGTCTCGCGCCGCGCCGCGATCGCCACCTACCGGACGATTCGTGCGACCGCTCGCATCGTCCGTCTCGCTCTTTAGTGCGAGCCTTCTGCTCGCACACCCGCCGCGAAGTTATCGCCGCGTTTAGGACGAGCGTGCGACCGGTCGCATCGTCCGTCTCGTTTTTAGCGCGAGCCTTCTGCTCGCGCTCCGCCGCGTCTCGTTCGCGAACACTAGCGCCCTAGTGTTTAGCGCAACGTTAGTGAGTGAGTTCCAGCCGCCCAAGGAACAATTGTAAGTACCGTGACACGGTTAGGCACACTACACGAGGAGTTTTCCTCACTACACACCTCCCCTCCCGGTCGCCGGGAGGGGCTGTATCCCCAATATTAATTAGAGAGTAGAATCCCAATCCCGGGATAAACTTCCTAATTATGTCTGACGCCATAATTAGAAAGTTCCTGGAGTTTTTGAAATTAGAAGTCCCAGATGTCGCGTCCAAGTGGGAACGCTTCGTGCGCTTGCACGAATCAGACTCACCGGCGTCGCCCGATTGCGACGCCCCGCTAATTCCGGCCGAAACAGAGCCCTTATCATCTCCTTCAGAGATTTCTTGCTCGGAGCAAGAATCCGACCGTAGTGAACAAGGCGAGTTCACTACCGTCAAATATAAGAAGACGAAGAAGAGGAAGCGCCCAGAGGGCACCGCCTCTCCAGTCCTATCTTCCCCGACCAAATCGGTCCGTAAAAATAGGAAAACCGTGCAGGCTCATGGCTCCGCGACCCCCGTTACCTCAACGGCCCCTCCGGCCTCCCAGGCCCCTCTGGCCACCCAGGCCCCTCTGGCATCCCAGGCCCCTCCGGCCTCCCAGGCCCTTCCGGCATCTCAGGCCTCTCAGGCCTCCCTGGCCCCTCAGGCCTCCCAGGCCCCTCAGGCCGTCCGTACGCCAAAAATGCCTCCTCCTGTAATCATACAGGAGAAGGCCAAATGGAATATAATTTATGCGGCAATAAACGAGCAAAAGCTTCGATACTCTTCTGCGCACACGACCCCCATAGGGATCAAAGTGCAGGTTAAGTCGTCGGAGGACCACCGCCTCCTCACCGCGTTCCTACGCGCAAAGAACATAGGCTACCATACGTATGCCCTTGAAGACGAGCGCCTTCTGCGCGTCGTCATTACAGGAGTCGATAAGTGCCTCTCCACAAAAGAGGTACTCATGGACATCCAGTCCCAAGGTTTTCCCGCCTTAGAGGTACATCGCATGTACCATCCTGTCAAAAAGCACGAGTACAATATGGTACTAGTAACCCTCCCTCTTACACCAGAGGGCAAGGATATCTTCAATATCCGAGCCATCTGTCATATTACGGGCATCCGCGTCGAGCCCCCCCCGTAAAAGGGGCATCCCTGGCCAGTGCCACCGATGCCAACTTTACGGGCACTCGGCACGGAATTGCCAAGCTAGGCCGCGTTGCGTCAAGTGCCTCGGTGACCACGACACCTCTGACTGTCTCCGAAAGAGCCCAGCTGAGGAGTCCGAACCCCCCAGCTGTGTTCTCTGTAAGTCTAAAGGACACCCCGCCAATTATAGAGGGTGCAAAAAAGCACCCAAAGTAAAAAAGCGCAGTGCACCGCAGACAAAAAGTGCCCCCCCCAAACAGAGATTCGTCGCTGCCCCCCTACCCTCCCAATCTGCATGGTTCAAGCCCGCGCAGACACGTAGTTCGGAGTTAGCGGTTTCCCCCGCTCTCCCCAGTAAGGCCATGCCCTCCGCGCCCGTAGCGCCTAAGGCCACGCCCCCTCCGACTCCCAGCTTCACTGCAGACCTCTCTTTCGTCCAGCAGTTTTTAAGCAACATCGGGCCTATTGACCCGATGGAGCTTTCTATTTTAGCGACAAAGCTAAAAGGATCGGCCACAGACCGCATCCAAGCTTTGTCAGACCATCAGGTCTTGATCCGTCAGATCAAGGCCCTCTCCACAAACGGTAATTAATGGAGCCCTCGGGAAGGACAAAGCCGCACTCGTTACGCGTAGTGTCGTTCAATACGAACGGCATTAGGAATAACATTAGCGAAATTCGCGATTTCGTAAGCAGCCAAAATGTCGATATTCTTCTAGTGCAGGAGACATTTTTAAAACCTAGTATGAGGAGCCCTAAAATAGCTAACTACAAAATAGTCAGAAACGATAGAACTCGATCCCGACTCGGAGGTACTCTTATCTACTATAAAAAATCACTACATTGTATTCCCCTAGAGCCACCGCCATTGTTAACTTTAGAAACATCTGTTTGCCACATTAGTATGTCCGGTCACGGACCCATTGTTATAGTAAGCGCGTACTTAGCGTGCAACAAAGAACTCCATTCAAGCGACCTACAGGCGCTATTCAATTTAGGTAACGCTGTCATCATTGCCGGCGACTTTAATTGCAAACACACCGAGTGGGGCAATGTTCATAACAATAGAAACGGCACCATCCTTTGTAGTTTAACCGACACTTTAAATTTTGCACTATTAGCTCCCACCGACCCCACTCGCTATGACACCAACGAAAACATCAATGGTGTCATACGCGATCCTAGTACGATAGACATAGCCTTAGTTAAAAATGTTTCTCTCAATATCAATATTGAGACTCTCCACGAGCTTAACTCGGACCACAGACCGGTTACGATTACACTTGGTAGTCTTAACCCCAATAATTCTAGTACTAGGAAGATAATAGATTATAAATCACTAGCAGAGAACATCAAAGTCCTTCATTCTAGCCACTTAGACAAAATCCCCGATATTATAGATAGTAAAGAGACAGCCATAGAGGCCGCCTCCCACTTGACCGATCACCTGGTAGCGACCATAGAGAACTCATCTAGGGAGGTGCCAACGACCCCCAAGGGCCGTTGGCCCCTCCCTGAGGACATAAAGGAGTCCATCAGACTCCGAAATGCGGCTAAGCGCACATATGATCGCTACCCGTCGGAAGAGTGGAGGAAAGCCCTCCGTCACTACGAGAGGGAAGTTAAGTTTAAAATCAAACAACACAAAGCCGAGAGTTGGGATCGACTTCTCAGTGATTTAGAACCGTCTCACGTGGCGTACTGGCCACTCACGAAGGCCCTCAAAAACAACACGGAGAGCGATATGCCTCCGTTAGATAGACCTAACCGTCCTCCTGCATTCGAAGACATTGACAAGGCCGAGTGCCTAGCTGATAATTTTGAACAACAGTGCCGGCCGAGTACTCTCCCGATTGATCCCGTGCACCTTAGCTTAGTAAATAGCGAGGTCAACAGCCGACTCTCGAGGCCACCTGATGTAGACAGGGTGAGGATGGTGGACTCGGAGGAGGTCAGTGACATTATTAAGTGTATGAATGCCAAAAAGGCCCCAGGCCTCGACGGTATTTCAAACAAAACACTTAAAATGTTACCGTCCGAGCTAATTCAACTACTAGTGAACATCTTTAACGCCCTCTTAGTAGGATGTTCATTTCCAGACATTTGGAAAGTAGCTATTGTCATAGGTATCCACAAACCGGGGAAACCCCGGAAGGTGCCTGGTAGCTACCGTCCAATAAGTCTCATTAGTTCCCTAGGTAAAGTCTACGAAAGAGTTATTAAAAGGCGCCTTAATGACGTCATAACCGACAAAAAAATTCCTTCCAGACGAGCAGTTTGCCTTCCGCGAATTGCACAGCTGCCCCGCTCAAGTACACCGCTTAACGGAGTACATATTATCTAGCAAAAACGACAGGAAGACGACATGCGCCGTATTCTTTGACATTGCAAAAGCTTTTGATAAAATTTGGCATAACGGACTGTTATACAAACTCTATCAAATGGAAATACCCGATTATCTCGTTCTACTAATTAGTAACTTTTTAAAAAATCGTAAATTTCATTTCCGCGTAGAAGGCGCACTGTCGTCGCCAAGATATATGGAGGCGGGAGTACCGCAGGGCTCGGTCCTCTCGCCCTCCCTATATAACCTGTACACTAGTGACATCCCCAAACACGCTAAGGTGCAATTAGCTATGTTCGCGGACGACACAGCCCTTTATTATTCAAACACACGAGCCCGTACCGCGTCTAAAGTCCTCCAGGAGTCAGTTACCGCTCTCGGTAATTGGTTCTCCAAGTGGAGAATAGAAGTCAATCCCGATAAAAGTCACGCCATTCAATTCAATGGTAATAAGACAGCGAGGCGTAATTGCCCCCGTAAAGTAATGAGCCCTATTAGCCTGCACGGCAACATTATCCCTGAGGTCTCTCAGGTCAAATATTTAGGCGTAGTACTAGGCAAGTCGATGACGTTTTCGAGTCACATCAGTAACACATTACGTAAAGCGAAATTTGTACTCTACAAATTATATCCGCTACTTAATTCGCGAAGCAAAATGTCCTTAAGACATAAGCTTACATTGTATAAGGTTTGCATCAGAACGATACTCACTTATGCGTGCGTCTCTTTCGCACAGATAAGCGAGTCTCAAATGGACCGCTTGCAAAGAGTCCAGAACCGGTTTCTACGCATGGCAACAGGCGCCCCCTGGTACATGCGTAACATCAACTTGCATAGAGACTGCGAACTAGTCACTATTAAAGCCTATATCAAGGAACTCGTAGAGAGATTCTTTGATAAAGGCAAAAATCACCCAAACCCCCTTATCAATAAGGCACTGGACTATAACCACGACGCACAGACTTTCCGACACCCGCACAAACGGCCTAAGCATATCTTAGCCGATCCCGTTGACCCGATCACAAAATACGTAACGTACTGTGTACAGTTACGTAAACACAAATCACACGCACCCGCGACGCTAGCATCGCACCGGGGTCGACGCCGGCGCCTACCCCGAGGTCCCACATCCGACACGACAACACGTACAGACGTACAGACCGACCCTAACACGGGACCGGACCCGAACCCGAGTTCGAGTTCGCATCCCAGTAGTCTAGGTACACTCCTAAATAGTGTCCGCGACCGCGATATTGATATAGAGAGCTCTACCAATACCGCGAACCTCATCGACATTAGGACTTACGCGCGCGAGTCATCCCGACCGTACGCGGAAGGGGAGAGGGACGGCCCTCTCAGTACCGATATCGTCCAAATCGAGAGCTCCTCTATCGCGTTAACTCGCACGCCGCTAGTCTCTGCTACCGCGCGCGAGCAACCTCACTCATCAGCGAGTGAGGAAAGGGTCGGACCCCTCAGCAGGAGAGACCCGCGTCTCCCCTGTCATAATAATAGCTTCTAATCCGTAGCTGTCCCCAATATCCGGTTTGAACATCACCCGGGTGATGTTAGGGAGGGTCAAACCCTCCCATCGTCTACCACCAAACAAACTAGCCACCAGGCTAGTTATAGTCCGACTTAGCTACAGCGGTCTTAACCCGACCCTTAGCATAGACCCGTTCGGAAAAAAAAAAAAAAAGGTAAAATCACATACAAATTCCTAGTAAACGCCAAACGCACTCACGATCGAATGCGAAAAGAAAAACTCACACTTAGCACTCAGTTTTACATTTTAACGAGTTTCAGTTCGTTATATTATAATATAACGAAAAGTAATGCGTAAAATTGTAAGCAAAATATTTATTTGACAATCTCACGACACTTTATAATCTCGCTAGTTATATTACAATTTAACGGTGACATATATATACCAAATAAAATCATATCGTTTATTTCATAATATAGACTTAGCGAACAGTTATGTAAATCCCATACATTTTTTATTTCGAACTTCGCCGTCGGAATTATCGAATGCATCTTGAACAAAGTCCTTACATTTTTCCGAATCGAAGTATCGTTGTGTAATGAGGGAAATTTTGGTGTTGAATTATTAAGATCTCAATCTAAATTGCATTTCTTGATTATCAAGAAAAATAATTTGGCTCGCGCGCTCGTGACGAAGATATTTTTAATTTCAAGTGTTTTGATTACTACCTTCTTATTCATATTATTCCAAAAATATATTCGATTGGGAATCGGAAAAATACGAAATTGGAAATAAGTTGAAAAACCTATAACCCGACCACGGTATGCTTGACCATTTTTGTACCTATCCATTTCTGGATTTCTATCCGAATTATTTTCTTGCTTCGGTATTTTTAGACCCCTTTTTTACGTAGTCGGGTTATACCTAGTTTTTTTATTTTCTTTTTTTTGGAATATGGGTTTCATTTTAGAAAATATTGAGGATATATTAAGGATCAACATCGACTTAACATATAACCCTGTATACCCTGTACAACCTTAGGAGACTTCAAAGATTAAATTTTGTATTATTTCAGCCCCGAAAGTCAAAGACGAGCAACACAAAATTGCCAACTTGGCCTGCGCTAGTGGACTCATGACGTTCTTTGGAGCTGGTAAGTTATTATAACATTTTGTTATTAAGTACCTGTGTAACCGAGCTTTGCTCGGAGTGCTGATAACTTAAAAAAATAAGTAAAAAGAATCACATAAATATTTCAGTATCTGACCGGGATTCGAACCCACCACACTCCGAATTTTCGAAAAAAGAAAAAATTGTACATACGCATACAAAACTGCCAATTGGACTGACATAATAGAGTCAAAATTATTGATATATTGTTGCACGGCGATAGAAATACATTTATAGCTTAAAATGCGCAGTTTCCAGGAATAAGATTTCTAATAGCTAGATCGATTTATCTCACCCAAAACTCACTGCATACTTAATGCTTGCGGTAAATGTGGTGCAATGGTAATGCTTGCAGCCTTTTTTTGAGAAACCGATTATATATAATATACAAGATTGTCTCGTTTAAAGTATAAGGTTACCTAAAGAATCAATATTCCTAATATGTTAATTTGGAATTACTAGGGTTCCAATTCATCTGAAATCTTCAAAAGTCAACATCTACTTATAAATTTAAATAGAGATGCGAGTTAATAAACACACTACATCAGATTATTAACACACTTTTGATAGACCGTAAAATTTTGATTTTTGTTACACGTTGGCGTTTGTCAATTTCTCACTTAAAGTTACAGACTTAATTAGTTAGTTAAATAAAGATAAAACTGATATGTGATATGAGAAATCTGTGTGCAAAATTTCAAATTTCTAGCCTTAAGGGTTTCGGCCGTGCGTTGATACATCTCACAGATATATATATATATATTTCCACTATAAGGCGATCTAGTTGTAATAAATAGAGCGCTCGCCTATTTAACTTTTTTTTTACGTAGCACAGGGTAATCGCCTATTAAACCGCCCTAGTATTTAGTTTAGCGATAAACGACGACACTGAATATGATGAAGCTTACAAGCGTCTCTGAATAACATATTTCCGTTGCATTGTTCGAAGATTGACTGTGTGCATGGGAGTGTCCATTTTACCACAAAATGTAGTACCTATGTTAATTATTTTAGAGTACCTACGTTAATTATTTTCGACTCGTACTTTCGGGACTTTCGGGAATTAAAATGTATCTCTTAGATTTACATTTCTTAAAGAAATATCCCATCTTGTGTAAAAGCTCTCGTAAATAGGTACAACCGCAGTGCAGGATGCCATCTTCTTTCAAAACTGCAAGTAGTTTACGAATGCTTGGGATTTTTTTATCAACAGTCCAAAACTGATGAATTTTTCTTCGTATCATACCCATGTCGAAATCATCAATGTGGATTATCTTTTTTATTTCTTTAGGTTTTTGTGGAGAAGAAAATTTTGGTTTTTCCGATGTGTGCCGATTCGAATTTCCTTCAGATACAATTCTCATTACGCTGCGAACTGACACTCCTGTAGCCTCTGCTACTAATTTATTAATGTTCATATCGTATTTGTGTTCCATACTTTCCTTGTCAACCTTTCGTCTGAGAAAAAAACTGTGCACATTGTAAATTACATTTTTCACTGATCGTGTAATTGGCGGACCCATCTTGGGATATTTTATCTCATGTGTGTTTCGAACAAACTGGCGCGAACAACTGAATCGTGTAACCGTTGCGGTGTTCGACGGCATGAGGCTGAATCAGCTTGACGTTTGTCTACCTCCCCCGCCCTGCCGCTCACATACCTAAAGCGGTGGCTGCGCTTCCGCGCAGACTATAACTAAATACAGAATGAAAAAATAATAAGTGCTTGGTGTTCGGTGGACCCTTGGCGTAGGGTTTTATGGTTGTGTGGGTTTAAATAGATATCGATGTTATTATTAAGTATCAGTATACCTCACAATAACCCACATGAGCAGGCAGGCTGATAATCATTATTATAGGGTAGTTGACGACATGTAAAATTTTGGTTTCATTTATATATTCAGAATAATCAATAATATCAGAAATAAAAAAATCAGATTGACCTAGCCTACATATAAAAATTACAAAAAAGTTTCAAAAAACCTACATCATTTGGTAGCTTACATCATAATAATATGTTTATGATGTAAGTTATCAAATGGTATACCCCGACTACATACATTATATAGCCTATGTTACAACCCAGGCAATTATTACGAATCTATTAACACATAATTCATTAAAAGCGGAAGAGTAGTTTCGGCGCATAGACTGCCAAAAACATTTCCCATCCTTTTGGCGACGCCGTAGTCGTGTAAATATATTCATTATAGTATGTATGAACTTCAATGCACAAATTTCAGAGATATACCAATGATATTCCTGCGACTCTAATATTTCATACAACTTTAGGAATGCATGAAGTCATAGATTCTGCGACTTTATCTGAGAACTTACTCATGCAATAAAATTAAAAAACAAGTCAAAGAGCCTATTGGGATATAGAAACATGTCATGCCTTTCATGCTGAGCCGTCGTTCTCAAAAGGAGACTCTCTACCGTAACTTAGATTAATTCCAGAGTACGTGAAACCAGCAAGTAACTTATTTTGGTCACCTTTTTTACTTTCCACTATAAATAGTGTCGCAGCAATTATGTAACGACAAATACGAGACGATATAATTTGCATATCTTTAATCTTCAGCTCATTAAACCTGTGCAATGTGCATCAGCCAATTACCAAATGTACAGAATGTCCGCCAATTTACGTTATGCCGATGTCGCCAATCGCGTAATGTGGCGGTGCCGGGCCGCGGGGGACCGAGATTGTACAAATGTACAGGTGTGCAGGTTACTGACACTTTTAATTACATTACACTAGCAGCTACTGGATATTGTGACTTCGATCGTGACGCGATAGAGGCTTAAAACATATATATACTAGCTTTAGCGCGTGACTTCGTCCGCGTGGATACCCGTTGCACCCACATGGGGAATGTATTTCGAAAAATCCTTTTTTAACGGATTTCTACGTCATAATAAGTATCTGCGTGAAAAAGTTCAACGCAATCCGGCAAGTTGTTGATATTCACTATAAAAGCTTTCGACTGAATTTCATCCCTTTACGAATTTATTAATTACGAATTTCAAAAAATTATAAAATACATACTCAATAATTTCTATTTTTCCTCGCATATAATCGCAATAATTTTATCATAAAAAACTTTCAACCCTTGTTTTACACCCTCAGAAGATAACTTGTAATAAATCCTAAAACATGTATGTCATAAAAAGTATTTAAGAGTATGAATCCCAAGTTTCATCGAAATCTATGCAACAATTCACCTATTTCACCCCATTAAGGGTGGATTTTTTTATAATCTCTTCTTAGTGTGCATTGTAAACTAAAACTACTGTCCAAATATCACGTTTCTACTATTAGCAGAAGAAAGCAAGTTTCTACTATTAGTTTCGTCTGTGCGAGCTTCCTATACGTCAGTCAGTCAGTGGGGTCATCTCATTATATATATATATATATATATATATATATATATATATATATATATATATATATATAGATTACCACAATATAAATAATGTAAAGTAGAGCATCTTCATACTCGACCGACCGAATCGGCGCACATACACATACGCGACATTTACACGGAAGCTAACGAAACCTAGCAGGAGTATGTAGTGTCACGCCGTGCGCCGCGCCGCCGCCGCCGCCGCTGCCGCCTCCGCCGTCGCGCCACGCCGCCGCGGCCAAGACTTGTCGCTGCCGGCTGTATTGAACAACATGGACGTCGCCCTGCTGAGCGAGACCTTCCTGTCCCCGCATGACCGTCTCCACATTCCGGCCTTTGTGGCGTACCGACAGGATTTCCTGGGGGGAGACCGCGTATTTTGAGGCCTCGCCGTCCTGGTCGGCAGGAGTGTACTCCACCAACTTCTCCCAGCCCCCACGGTTACCTCCCTATACGCACTAGGCGTCGAGCTGTCACTCGGCTCCCATCGTACCCGTCTCTACGCATGCTACAAGCCCCCGGGCTCGCATTTAGATATCTCCGACATCCACAGGCTCATATCAGATGAGCCGACAGTGATCGCCGGAGATCTAAATTGCAAGCATCCCGGATGGGGCGGGGCTCCCGTACGACCAACGCGAATGGTCGACGCCTGCACTCGGACTCCGAACGAACCGGGTACTCGATGGTGGGCACTTACACCCCCACCCACTACCCCGAGAATCCCCTGCACTCGCCAGACGTCCTGGATGTGGCCATCGGCTACCAGGCGCCTTCCAACAAGAAGCCCTTGACGAGGCTCATGGCTCAGACCATCTCCCGGTCTTGGCCAGCATCCGCGCATCACCCGCGAGCATCCCTCCTCTCTCCCCTTACCCGGTTCGTGATTGAGAGATCTTCGCGTCACGGCTGCACGAGAGCACACCCAATTTCCCGGTTGATTCTGTAGAGGCCGTCGAATCGATGACACTGCAAATCACCGGGGCAATTTCCGCCGCGATGGATGCGGCCACCCAACCGTTTACCCGACGGCAGCACAAAAGGCCCACCCTACCCCGCCACATCGCCGACCTAGTTGCAGAAAAGAAGCGACTGCGCCGCCGATGGCAGCTCGCCCGTTACCCAGTGATGAAGAACCAGGTCAACCGCCTCACTGGCAAGGTAAAGTCTCTACTAGAAGACCTAAATGCTGCAGACTGGACCCTGCGCATCCAGGAGGCGGACGAGGACTGGTTCTCTCTTCACCGCTTTTGCCGCAGCCTGACCGGAACCACTGCTCCCATTAGCCCTTTGCTGCACTCAGACGGCAATTTAAGGTACCGTGCAGAGAATAGAGCAGAGATTCATGCCAAACACCTGGAACGCCATTTTTCACCGCTGCCCACGACCTCAACGGATCACGCCCGAATGGTCTGCGAGGAGGTAAATTTTTTCCTCCTTTCCCCCCACACCCCCCCAATTTTCTCCTTTTCCCCGAGAGAGGTCCAAAAGACTCTCTCTCGCCTTAAACCGAATAAAGGCCGCCGGCACGGATGGTATCCCCAACGCAGCCCTCTGACACCTTCCTTTCAGGATGGTGGCCGCCCTCACTCGCCTGTTCAATGGCATTGTGAGGACCGGCCACTTCCCCACCCCCTGGAAACTAGGGCTAATAATAAACATTCCAAAACCCCATAAAAATTTGAGACGGGCTGAGGGCTACCGGCCCATAACCCTTCTTTCAACCCTCTCTAAGACCTTTGAAATCCTATTCCTCAAATACCTCTCCCCGTACCTCCCTTCTCGCGAGGAACAATTCGGTTTTAGATCCCAGCTGAGTACCACCCTCCAGCTGGTCCGCGTGATTCACCACCTTTTCGGTGCGGCCAACAAAAAGAATTCCTCGGTCACGGTCTTCCTAGATATGGAAAAGGCGTTCGACAGTGTTTGGCACGAAGGTCTGCTACAAGCTCATCCGTGCCGACGTCCGCGGGAGACGTCGTTGTCTCTGATAAGGCTCGTGGTCTCCTTCCTCTCTGGCCGGTCCTTCAAGGTCCACGTTGATGGAATCCTCTACGGTGAGTACCCCATAGCAGCGGGAGTCCCTCAAGGAAGGGTGCTCTCTCCGGGGCTGTACAGCTTCTTCGCCAGTGATGTGCCCAAGGATCCTGGCACTACCGCTGCGCTGTACACCGACGATACAGCCTTCATTTCCAGCTCACTGACTCCCGACTATGCCGCTATCAAGCTTCAGAGGACGCTGGACCTTCTCCCTGACTGGCTGAGCAAATGGAGACTATCTGTTATCGCAGGCAAGTCCCAGGCGCTCGCCGTCACCACGAGAATAAGTTTTCCGGCTCCTCTGAAGATCGGACACGCCGAAATCCCATGGAGGGATCCCAGGGATCCCAGGGAGAACAGCGAAATATCTCGGGGTCACAATCGACCGCCGACTCTCCATGCGCGCCTAGTGCCAGTCTGCGGTGCCCAAGACCGGAGCAGCTATAGCCCAGCTGAGACCAGCCTACGCGTCCCCACAGATCCCTCTCAACATGCGGTTCGCCCTCTTTAAAACATATGTTAGATACCGCCTCACGTACGCTGCACCAGCGTGGCACCACCTGCTCTCTGCACCCCAAAGAGTGTCGCTGCAGAGAGTCCAGAACCGAGTGCTGCGCCGTATTGCAGGTGCTCGACACCATCGCGAGAGACCTGAGGGTGGAGAGCGTTGAGGATTTTGTGGCCCAGCTCTCCTTCAAACTTTCCTCCAAACTAACCGATCTGGCGCCGTGACACGCCCGCCCGCCCGACCGCCACCGCCTGCCTAGGGACGCCGTCCCCCCGGAGGACCCAGCGGAGCCACGCTGCCCACCGCACCGCCCCCGAAGAGGAGAAGCTCTGGCGTAATGATGCGCCCCACTCATCGCTGGATCGCACCCTTTCCCAGGTCGGTCGAGTCCGCAGCCCGGCAAACGCGGCGTGAGCAGGAGTGGTCCACATACACGCTTCCCGGCCCCCGGGTCGGGACCCACTCGCGTCGTTTGGAGTCAGCTGCCGGTCAAAGTCGCGCCGGGATGGCGGTTTTCTTTCCTATCGCCTCACTTAGGGTTTCCGCCACGTTCTGCCGCGGGGGGTCTTCCCATAAAACCTAACATCTTTGCGTCCAGTATTCGTACTGGACACGTCTCCTCCAAAAAAAGAATTTCCCATGTAGAGGGGCTCTAGCCCCTGATCATGGTTCCCCACCCAAGACCTTTTCAAGGGCCCGGTGTGTGAGAAGACGAAGTAGATTGAGTAACTAACGTACAACTAAGTGCCGCGACGCTTGCACATTGTCAACGCCTTCTCTGAAGACGTATCAGCCCTAGCGCTTCGCTCAACGACGCTCAATCGTAGGTAAAACTTTCAAGGACACGGCTGAGTTCAGCTACTGTACATTATTTATATTCTGCCATTACCTTCTAAGGATTTTACTTTTTACTTTTGTTCCATGGACGTAATATACTAAGGACAGGACAAACATTACGCTAATAATAATTTACACAAGATAAAACCACTGCCATCTAGTTGAAATCCGAGCAAACTATGATGTCTATAATCGAACTACGCGTCGTACGCTTATTATTGTAGACGGTGATTATTCCTGGATTAAAATATCATGTCTTCTCTTTCATAAATACGAATAACGAGATAGTCAACATGATATTTAATCCAGGGTTACTTTAACCCAGGTCTGCGCAAGTGGGCCTAACGCATTCAATTTAAAATAACATATTATGACGTATTTTATTGCCTTAGTGCTTAAAATTATTAGGTTCAACAGCGTTTTACATCAATAAGACCCAAGTATGAATGTAATAAGAACTTCTATATTCATCATAATCAGTTCCTCGTCACTTCCAGTGCTGTACTGCTTCTCGCTGCTGGTGGTGTTCAGCTTCTACCACTTCCGCTACGTGCGCCGCGCCATACTGATGCATGAGGCCGAGTGTGGATGAGGCCTTATTTAGTGTAATATTATGTCATTACTTTATTTAATTATTATAACCTATTCCCGTTAGTTTGCAGTGACTTAGCTTACTTAAATTGGTTAATGTGTACACGGCTAAGCGTCATTGGTCAACTTTGACATTTACAATTATGACTCACTGCAAACTTACCACGAATAGACTAAAGACACAGACCGGTCTTAAAAATGCACGCCTCTCCACCGAGCTGTGCTGTAGGGGCGTGCATGTTTAGAACGGTTTATACTTGGCTAATTTATAGTAATTTTAGTTATTAAAATGTTGTTTTAAATATTATTGGTTTTAATTTTGGTGATAGGATTATTGACCTACCTAGCAAGTAGCACAAGGGCGACACTCCTACAAATGACAACTCGAGCACCGGTGAATGTGAGCCATGTTGACGTACCTAACTAAGCCTAAGGTTGACACCTAAATAATGTTAAACATCGCGTCAGACAAATCTTTCTTAATATTATGAATTTATATTGTTAATTATGTCAAAGCACGAAATGACCAGCGGACAGCCCCATGAGCGAAAACCCCGGATTGAAAAAACGCGGGGTCACGCGCGCACGGCCTCCGGAAACGTCTAGCCACGCACACAGCCGCAAACTGTCATTCGTGTAATCTATTGAATGACGATTGTAGGTATATCATAATATGAGCATAGAGTATAAAATATATAACATACGTGCAGAGAAAAAGCTTTCATGAACGATCCAAATCGATCCAAATTTGAAAATGTTGACGTCCCCTTCAACGGTCCACAATTCTTTAACACAATCGTATGCTCGTAATAGTGCAATCAAATCGAAGGTAAACTATGTAGCTGTCTGTTCCTCTTTCTTTAATCTGTGGTATGAGTCTAACAACGTGCAACGGATCTAAAATAATAAGTACTTCATTTGAGAAAAATGTGTAGGTATACTTCGATCCGATTCTATTTAACTTAATATATACAAAGCTCAAAATGGGCGGCTATAATGCTACCTATTTAAATGTAACCTATTCACCGCGCAATACATTAATACAATGACACATTAATTCGGTCAAATTTCAATTTTTTGCTTACATTTTGATTACATTGAATCAGAACGGAGTATAGTAGGAACAGTAGCCCCCGACACTGCCAAGCAGTAAGTAAGCCAGCAGATCTGCAGCAGCATCTCGCTCAGGTATACACATAAAACCGCATCAAAATAGGGTATTTTTCCTTTAGGAGCTACGGCCTATAATGCCACGGACAGACACCACACAGACACATCAAGTTATAACACACCACTTTTTGGGTGTCGGGAGTTGAAAAGCAATCTTAATATCGTCTTTACAAGTATCTATCATTCCATTAGATTAGCGAATTTAAAAAGGTGTATTAGAAAAACTTAGTAGCTTCGAGTTTGATGCAAAAAAAATCAAGTTAAAGTTAGGTAGTTTAAAAGTTCTAGCAATAGTTAGAGCGTTGATAAATCGAACTCTTGTGCTGGAGTCTCCATGGGCCTTCCATTAATCACAGCGATAAAAATTGGAGACCACAGCTTGATAACGCTACTGTTTTTGTCTATAGGTACTAATATTATGAAGAGAAACGATTTGTTTGTTTTGCGATGTCGCAGGCAACATCTAGTAATATTCTTGTTATATAAATTGCGTAACACCTGTTTATAGGATTTTTACTTTTTTGTTTGTGAGATCTGGTAAGATAGGCTGGATCTCCCGGGTCCCCTAAATACCTCACGTAATTAATGCACGCCCCTTATATCCTAAGCTAATTGGTTTGTTGCCTTTATCTCTTTATAAATTTTGTTCTATGTTACAAAACTGATAGAATATTAATTTAAGCTATTTCTTTTAAAATTTTACCTAAAAATTAAATATAGCCTATATAAACAGAATAATATTTTTATCTATTTCGCATTCTTCGAATAATATCATCGCTCTTAAGGTAAACCCATAGCATAAAGAATGGAATGAGCGTTCAACAATATTCTTCCAAAATCGACTACCTTATCAACTCAAATTTTTTTGATGTTGTGGCTATCTAGTATCTACATAAAAATCCACAGGTTGAAATAACCTGCTCCTTTTTGGAAATCGGTTAAAAAGATAAACACTGCTTAAAGTGTTTAGTTGTATTATCAAGGAATCTTATTCATAAGCAGGTTGACGGTTGTCCTAATTTGTTCTATTTAAAATTATAATATCAAACTGACATGTCATTGACAACAATTGTACTGTGATTTGTGACTGCATGCTGTCATTATTATACACATACTTTATGAGAACACTATACCTGCTTATGAATTAGATTTCCTGATAGTACTTTCGCTTCCTGACGTTCATCAACGCCAATTTGTCGCATTGCTCCGTCTATTGTCTATGGGTAGTCGTGCAAGTTTGATGACGTCATAAATATGGCCGCCGTAACGGCGCAGCCATGTTAGCTGAAAATGCGAAAACTTACCTGTAAAATGGCTTTCTCTGAAGTGTAACAGGTGAATAAATAAAAGTTCTGCTTTATTGATGTAAATTGTAAAATATAATTAGAACATAGATTCAGTACAACTGTTGACGAGGCCAATAAGGTGACCAACTCGACGCTACGCGTCTATGTTTTCTAACAGACTAGGTTTTTTCGCGGCTTTGTCCGCTTAAATATAGTATCCCACGGGAATATTATACTTTTTCACGATAAAAGGTAGCCTATATTTTAATCCAGAGCCAAAACAATAACTAAGTATACCAAATTTCATCGAAATACGTTCGGTAGTTTTTGCGTGAAAGAGTAACAAACATCCATCCACACAAACATTTACATTTATAATAGAAGTAGGATGAGTAGCCAATCATAATATAATAATACTCAAAAGTAAAAAAATCATCTGATATTGGGTGAATCTCCGCTGAACGCAAAATAGTAGGATTTTTTTTTTCGAGTACTACAATTATTTTTCTGCCTAAATGTCTATTACATAAGCAGTAGATCATATGCCCAAAATATCCGTAGTTGATTTTACCGAACCTTATATATTATAGATGTGGCATATCGAGGTATAAAAGTATCCAAACTTCTACTTTTAGGGTTGTTTGAGCCACGGAAGAAGGATTGGGGAAGTCGAGGTTTGACATTTGTCATTTTAACATTTGCTATCCGCAGTTTGATAAAATCTTTTGAAATCAAGATGGCGAGACATTTTCGTAGCCCATCCTTATTTTTGAATTTTTATCCTATTCCTCCTAGGCCCTAGGGATTTTTGTGTGTCTAAACCTATTATATTATAGGCTACATAATTTGGACATAGAAACCCTGTAACTATTTGTGAATAAGTTTAAGGCCTAATAAAACTTGGACATAATTAACTTTTATCTAAGGGCCGAAAACTTAAAATCTACTAGAGTAGGTAGGTACCTTCTGAAATGGCGGCGCAAGTTGTAAAACGGATTTTATCGTTATACCCAAGTTATGGTCGAGTGTCAGTTATCTGCAGATGTTATTTTGTTTTATTTAAGAGCTTATGGCAATATAACGCTTAGGGCCTGTTTCACAATCGCCTAGTAAGTGACGAATAGCTTATCCGGAAGTTTTGTCGCTGCTTACTTTATACTGAAAGACCTCTCATAACTTCCGGTCTCCGGATAAGCTATTTGTCACTTATTAAGCGATTGTGAAATAGGTCCTTAGCTTTATATCATTAAGCCGTGGTCAAAAGGTGTGTGTGTGTGTGTGGAACGAGGGACCTACTTGATTTTCCCCATAATAAATATATACATTTTTAGTAGAAATCTAAAAATAAATGTAGAACGAGTCTGGGAATTTGTCTGAAAGATAGTTTAAAAGTTGCAGCCCTCAGACAGCCCCGGATGTAAGGAGGGGCAAACCGGGGCACTTGCCCCGGGCGGCAGTTTCATGGGGCGCCAAATCCTGGAGACAAGAATTCAAAATATCCAAAGATTTCTAAACTAAAGATAGGCTATGACGTACATTTGACAGATCAAATCTTCATACAAGAAAAAGTTACGCCATCTTGGTGTTCACCATACTTCTATAAATGTCAGCCATCTTGTTTTCACCATATTTCAAATGTCAAAATGGCCCCAAAAATCCCAAAGGGGGACCATTTAACTGGAGACACATTTTGCCTCAACATGTCTCGTCTATAACATACATATCGATCAAGTGAAACCTCTTTTCCTACAATCTCATAGGTATTTATCAAGTAATCAAATCTTAGTATAATATTTTTGAAAAACACGCCGTGTAAAGTTGTAGTCTTTGCTGGTTATATATATTGTATTGTGTTTCTGTTTTATGTCACAAATGAAAGTTATTAGCTAATAGATACTAAATAGTTAAAATTTATAAAAGGAAAACTTTTTTCACAAATGGTTACAAAAAGTGCTACTCATTAGTCAGTTTTAACGGTTTTCCCCAAACACTGAAGGGGGCGCCGCTATCAAATCGTAGATCCGGGGCTGCCCTCGGAGTGTGGTCCTTCCGTCCACAGATTTCCGTCCACTATTTTCAGATCTCAAAAAGTATGTAGAGAATTGCGGTTTTCTGACTAAAGATATTAAGTATGACCTACTAGCAGCCGCCAAAAACAAATGTAGATCATCGTGGATAATTATAAACAGTCAAGTTAATGATAAATTAGATAATTTTGACCTTATTAATGAAATTAAAAATGAAAATAATGACATAGTATGTAATCCTACTGACATTGCTAATTAATTTAATCATTATTTAATTAATCTGATAAATATACAAAATGCAACTTTACCATCTAATACTAATAATACTTTTATTCAAAACACCATCTTTCTGAATCCATGTACCTACTTCGAAATATATACTGTAATTGGATCACTTAAAAATACTAAATCGGAAGGATATGACGGAGTATCTACTAAGGTTGTAAAATACAGCAGAAAATTAAATAATTACCTATCTGACTAATCTTTCTTTCGAAACCGGCACATTCCCAGATCTTTAAAAACATCGGTAGTAAAACCGTTGTATAAGAAAGCAGATAAGTCACTTTTACAAAATTATCGTCCAATAACACTCGTACCTGTTTTGTCAAAGAGTTTCGAAAAAGTAATGTGCAAGCGACTAACAACGTTCATAGAAAAGCATAATATAATTAAACAAGAACAATTCGGCTTCCAAAGTAGTAAGTACCCACTATACTTAAGTACTTATCCCCAAACATGTATCTATAAGGATTCCAGAGTTTTGTTCAGTACTTTTGGATCCAGGGTATACTTTGGTGCAAAATCTTACTTTTTGGTAGCATATGCTTGGACTACTTCAGAAAAAGTCGAAATCACCATATGTGTATGTAACTTTGAGGAGTTCCCTCGATTCCTTATGGATCCGATCCCATCATCAGGTCCCATTTGATGTCAAAAGGACCAATTTGGGATTATTCCCTTTACTTAAAAAAATTAATTAAAATCGGTCCACAGACGGCGCAGTAATCGTTGAACATTAAAAAAATATATACAGCCGAACGTATATACGCCTCCTTTTTTGGAAGTCGGTTAAAAATCGACTTTATTGACGGTGTTAATTATTATTATCTGTCAGCTAAGTTCTTTATTTGTATCCCAGGCCTTTTACAGAACAATGTATTGTAAGGGGATAGGAGATACCCCGTGTGCGAGATAAGGACATGAATCTTATGTGGGCAATAATGTGTGTAAAGCGCGGGGTGGGTATATGTATGGTGGAAGTGATAGCGGGAGATACAGCGATTATGTCGCCGAAGTGCCCAGTTAAAGATGAGCGAAGGCCAAGCACCTGCTTTAATTCATAACAAATTGAATTTTATCGACTAGGCAATCTAAAATGTTATTTTTGGAATCTGTACGTTGTGGCCTTGTCGATAAAACTCAATTTGCTGGAGCCTCGTTGAATCTTTGTTGTCATATAAACGTGCCCTAATAAATAATAGGTCATTGCATTTGAGTTACTTGATCAAGGCCTTATGATATTTATAATAGGTCTTTACCTATGAAATTGCCGTTCTGCAGTACTGGCCATTTCAAATCAAAATAATTTTTGTTTGGCTAAGAATTCCAAATTCAAATTACTTTTATTTTAAAAACATGGAATTCTTTTTCCAAAAGTAGTCATTTGTTTATTGATTAGTGTTACGTTTTCATCGTATTTCAATATTTATTGTCATCATGGATACGTTAAAAATTCGAGTAATTATGGAATATGAGTACCGTCGTGGCAGCAACACGGCATAAGCGGCACGCAACATCAACGACGTTTACGGAGCTAACACTACAAACCAACGCGTGCACCTGTTATTGGTTTTCTCGCATCGTTCTGAAAATTTCGACCTGAAAAATGAACCTCGCGGTCGTCCGAAGACTTTGGTCGTCAATGACGAATTAAACGAATTGTGGAAGCTGATGATACACAATCTACGGCTGAATTAGCAGCTGCTTTAGACGTTAGCGTCAAAACAATATTGGTCCATTTGCGTCAAATTGGCAAGGTAAAAAAGCTTGACAAATGGGTGCCCCACGAACTCAATGATCGCCAGCGCGAAGTACGCGTCGAGACGTGCCTTGCACTGCTCAACAGACACACAAATGAAGGAATTTTGAACCGCATTGTTACCTGCGATGAAAAATGGATTCTGTTTGATAACCGCAAGCGCTCAGGAAGTTGGTTGGATCCTGGTTCAGCACCTAAACTGATGGTCACTGTTTGGTGGTCTAGCGCCGGTGTGATTCATCATTACAGCTTCTTACCAAACGGGGTGAGCATTATTGCAGGTGTGTACTGTGAAGAACTGAACACAATGATGGAGAAGCTGGCACATCTCCAACCAGCATTGGTCAATCGCTCGTCTCCGCTGCTCCTGCACGACAACGCGCGACCTCATACTGCACAGCAGACGGTCTCCAAGTTGCAAGAACTGGGGTTGGAAGCTCTCCGTCATCCGCCCTACTCACCAGACCTTGCGCCTACAGACTACTACTTTTTCCAGAATTTGGATAACTTCTTGGCGGGAAAAAAATTCAATACCCGAAAGACAGTACAAAAGGCAGTACAAAATGCCTTTGAAGAATTTGTTCCCTCCCGTCCAGCTGATTTCTTTAAGAAGGGTATCAATAAACTGCCACTGCGTTGGCAAAGATGCATTGATTGCATGGGTGATTACTTCGATTAATACAAATAAAAAATACATGAAAAAAAATTGTTTAAATTTTTTCATACAAAACGGCAATTTCATAGGTAAAGACCTAATATTATTTGCTACTTGTTAACATTAAGTGCAATGATATAATACACTAACTGTTGGCCGCGGCTCCGCCCGTGTAAATACAGTATCTCTCCGGAACATTGTACTTTTTCAGGATAAAAAGTATTCTGTTTTAATCCAGAGCTTAAGCTACTACCATACCAAATTTCATCATAATCCGTTCAGTAGTTTTTGCGTGAAAGAGTAACAAATATCCATCCATCCATACATCCATCCATCCATCCATCCTCACAAACTTTCACATTTATAATATTAGTACGATTTTTGTTTTACACGAGTCGAACCACTGCGAGGTAAACCGTGGCGAAATAACGCAACAACAGATAATTTGTGATGATTTGAACAAAACTTATGCCCGGTTTTATGACGGATGAAATGGCGGATCCAATCAAAATCGCTATTGAATAGATAAACTACCAACAAAAACCCCAGAAATCGGGCATTAATAGTTAATGTTAATAGTCATGTCCAGCAACAATATGTTGTTGCATTCCGACCATCTTGACACAGTTTAGAGCTAAATTTGTAAAATGTTATTCCAACGTTCGTGTCTCCTTGTCCCTTGCGATGAGATCAATATTGTTCTTTTCATATTTTATCATATTAGAGCGTTGTTATAGACCACGTTTCCCTTTGTATGCTCTTCGCTTCGCTTCGCTGATATAACCCGCTATCACTGGCACCCAACCTCAACATTCCGCCGTCGAAGCGCCGCTCTAATTAGCAACCCCTAACAATATCTCCTTTATTAGTTCCAGTAAATAATTACTGGCGCTAGTAGCTCACCGCGAAATGTTTATTGCTGTCTCGACAATGAGGGGATATCTATCACCAGCCTCGCACGGCGCGACCAGCCACCACCACCAACCAGTGGGCCGCGCCTCCCTAGGAGGGCGTAGAGAGATGTCAAGATGGTCGGAATGCAAATTAAACATAGGTGTTTTTTGAATCGAAAATATTAATCGACTAGTCAATATTTTCAAAGGTACAGCGATTTGTATATAGGATTTCGTCGTCGAAGTCTCGTAAAAACACTCCATATTAAAGTCGGCCCTAGCTGTGACGCATAGGTTAAAGTGTATGTAAAAGTATCCGGCCGCAGGAACATATTTGTAAATATCTCCGATATTTGTGCGTTTAAGATGTAAGTAAACTAATGATGTAGGTTTTGTTTACTAATTTAGCAAAGAAAAATTAAGCTTTTTTGTACTTTTTAGATGTATCTAATCACTAAACTATACATAAAATATATTTTTTTTACATTTACCAAGCCTCAATATATCTGAGTATGTTAATGAAACTAAATATTTTAGATGTAGTCATCTCCCCTATTGTGCGAAGGGTTAGTTTGGCTATTGTAGGACTAGTATAGACGTATTTCATACTAAGTAGGTACTAAGTAAAAATAAATGATTCGTGAATAAATGGTCGATTTTCATTTTCTCCAAAAATTGCTCCTATTTTAGTGTTTTTTTCGACACACACAAAGCCTTAGCCCCGGATTGAATAGGCTAGTTTTGTTAATCGACTTCCAAAAAAAGGAAGCGGTTATACGTTCGGCTGCATTCTTTTCGATATCAAGGTGGTGACCATATGATGGGATCCATGAGGAATCGAGGGAAGTTCTCGAAATTTATATAGACACATATGGTGATTTCGACTTTTTCTGAAGTAGTTCAAGCATGTCCTACCAAAAAGAAAAAATTTGCCTTATACCCAGGATCAAAAAGTACTGAACAGAACTCCTGACTCCTTATAGATACATGTTTGGGGATTTCAGCGTTGTTTATAGAGCTGCAAGCATATGCCACTACGTCAATTAGAGTAATCACCATCATCACCACCATCATCACACCATACATCATCACATTATGATGATATAAAAGGTACTTCTCATAGTATTTTACACCGACACGGATATCTTTGAACATTACTCTGCCGTTTATGGACATATTTGCAAAATTATTTTATTGTTGTAAAGGGTATAATTTTAAATCGGTCCTTTAGTCACTAAAGTGGAAACCTGATAATGGGATCCATGAGTAATCGATGGAACTGTACGAAATTTATATGGACACATATAGCGATTTTGACTTTTTTCGAAGTAACACAAACATATGCTACCAAAAAATAAGATTTCGCACCAAGGTATACCCTAGTTCCAAAAGCACTGAACAGAACTCCTCAGTCTTTGAATATACGCGTTTGGAAATTTCCGGCATTGTTTAAAGAACTGCAAGCATATGCCACTATGTAACTTACAGTAATCATCATCATCACCTTTTTTATGTACTACATACATCATTTTAAGGAAGCTTGGCGCGTTTAATTTTACACTCGATTGTTTATTTCAAACGTTCTTAAAATGTTTTAATAATAATAATTTAACAAAATATCACTAAAAAGTAAAAAAATAATTATTTTTAAACAAAAAATTTAACCGACTTCAAAATCAAGAAGGTTGAATAGAGAAATAGTTAAAATTTTAGCCGAATTTAAAAGGGGAATTATTTAGAAAATAAGATTTATTTCATACTTTTTTTGTGTATTTTTACTTGAACTTTCTTATTAGCTACCAATGTATAAAATAAGTCTATAAAGTATAAATATCAAAAATAGATACATTGAATTATGTAAATTTACGACACTTTGTAAGTTTTTGTTTGTTTCATGTTGGCAATTTAAGATTCAGTGATACAGATTAAGAAGTGTCCCTGCCAAAAAAAATATAGAAAGCACAAAAAAATACGTCTCACGAGTCATACACAAAAATAGTCTGTAGTAGGTACAGGTTCCTTATTCCTTACGGTATTCAATTCAATTTCAATTCAATTTATACAGACACATAAAAATAAATACAAAAAAATATATATAATTATATAATATATATCACGTCAATCCGATCCCGTGTTACGGGTATCAGGCAACGTATATATGTATATATTTTTATACTATACACACACACACAATTTTATACTATATTATTCCTATTAAGGTGAATTGGGTTCTGGGTTATATTATACTCAATATACAAATAGAACCTGAATATATTATATACAGGATTTATTAGACACATAAAATAATTTCTCGCCAATCCAGCCATCAACTCGGAATTTAGTTTACCTAATGAAATTTATCAAGAAATATATTTTTCTCCTTTCTCATATTTTTCAAAAAAAAAACCAACTGTTATAGGGCTTCAAATGCTAAGCCAATATATAGAAATTCGTAAAGAAATAGTGGTTGTCGTCTCGAATTCGCATGGTAAATGTGAGGGTTATTTTCTTTTCCTTTAATACATTATATTACTAGCTGTCCCGACACACGTTGTTATGTCTGACCTATGTTGAATCGTCATTTTTAGAAAATATTCTCGCAATTTTTCAATATTTCTCACCATTAAAGCCTTTCCTGAACTTCCACTATTATTTCAAGACCAAAATTAGCCAAATCGGTCCAGCCTTACTCGAGTTTTAGCGAGACATGGGTTTTGAAATTCATTTTTATATATAATAAAATATATATAAAATTGTAAAACCTGTCTCGTTGACATAGATAGATGACAAAACGACTTTGAGGTTAGCTCAGTTACTTCTGTACCTAAACGTAAATAAAAAACTTATTTTATTAATGACATTGTTATCAATCGCAAGTATCTTTTAACGTAAGTATCTTTTTTTTTCTGATGTCCAAAAAAGTTTTTTATGCTGAGGATAGTTTTATTCTGTTTGTTCGTCGATCATTCCAAAACAGCAGAACCACTTTCAAAAAAAAATTTGCTGTACCTTTATTAACCATGAGAGAGGCACTGCCATTTCTTTATTTAACTCAACACGCTTATGTTTTATTAGTTAAAGGGCCCAGAGGTTATAATTTAATTTTAGTGTATATTGGTTAAATATTTATTTGTATACGAGCTGACCCAACTATACGTTGGTTTATGAAATGAAATGATGCTTTTTTTTATTCTCATGACACAAAGGTTACGAATTCCGTAGGAAAGATAAAATTTACTTTCTTCAATTCGCATTTAACTCAATTATTTAACTGCAACATAAATTCCTGTAACCGTAGAGTGAAACCTCTTAAATCCGGCAGTAAAGTTAAAGCCCCTAGTAAGTTATGGACACTTATCTGCCACACCCGAATCCGACCGTTACGGGGACATTTATAGACCACTTACTCCAGCCGTTTGGGTACATGTACACTGTAAGTGTAAACAAGAAGTTTTTCATGTTTTAGAGCCCGTGGTTATTGTGTGTGTCAACAGAATTAGGCACACTAGATCTCAAACCTAAACCACTGAAGTCTGAACTGATGAATCTGGCACATATTATAGGGGTAGATACTAGATTATAGAGTTCACCTTGGAGAAGGAAATAGGCTACTTCATAGGGTTCCGTTGTAACTACAAGGAACCTTAAAAGGGTTTCGCTATGTCCGTCCGACTGTAATCCTTTGATAACTTGGGTTATTGGTAGCACCCCAACCTGCATGTAAAGTGGGACTGAATTTTTTTTTCATTCCATTCCATCATGTCAAATAATATACATATTAATATAGTATCGTCGAATAGGTATTTTGAATAAAGGCAAAGATTCATAAATGATTTTTTTATAATGTAAACCATTATCGAGTAATCGACCTCCAAAGTGATTTACAAGTTGATCCCTCCACCCTGGTATTGTATGTAATAAATCTTATTTTCTAATTCCCCTCTTAAGCTCGGCTAATTTTTTTTTTCTTTTTTCTTTTTTAATTTCTCTACACAATCTTCGTTATTTTGAAGTCGGTACCAGCCCAAACAATATCCTGGTAAATCATTATTTTATAGAGCTCATGTTTAAGTTTGCTGGTACCGACTTCAAAATTATGATGATTGTGTAGAGAAATAGTTAAAATTTTAGCCGAATTTAAAAATGGAATTATTTAGAAAGTACGATTTATTTCATACTTTTTTGTGTATTTTTACTTTGGAAGTCGGTTTAATTTTGTGTTCAAAAATAATATTTTTTCCCTTTTTAGTGATATATGTTAAATTAATATTTTAAGAAAAAGAAGATCGTTTAAAATAAATATTCGAATGTATAATTGAATACGCGCCAAGCTTCCATTAGGTACCTATTGTATATAAGATAATGATGATGATTACTGTAAATTACATAATGGCATATGCTTGCAGTTCTTAACTATGCCGAAATTTCTAAACGTGTATCTTTGAAGACTGAGGAGTTCTGTTCAGTTCTTTTGGATCCAGGGTATACCTTGGTGCAAATTCTTACTTTTTGGTAGCGTATGCTTTGGTTACTTCAGAAAAAGTCAAAATCACTATATGTGTCCATAAAAATTTCGAGGAGTTCCCTCGATTCCTCCCATCACCAGGTCACCATTTTGGTGACAACGGGACTAACTTGGGATTACACCCTTTACATCAAAAAAAGAATTTTGAAAATCGGCAAACAGACAGCTATCGTTAAACATACAAATAGAAAATGTATATAAATTTTTTTCGTATAACCGAACGTATAACCGCCTCCTTTTTTGGAAGTCGATTAAAAATGGGTCTACCTATACCTATTACTGAGACTCCGTTGTCTGTCTGCCCGTCTATGTTAAATTAATTAATTATTCAACAACAAGAGAACACTTCTCTGAATAGTTGAGCTTCTGAAAGTTAATTGGCACTCCACTGTGTAATTAATGTATACTAATCCCTACTAATATTATAAATGTGTGTGTGTGTTTGTTACGCTTCCACGCGAAAGCTACTGAATGGATTTTGATGAAATTTGGTATGGTAGTAGTTTAGACTCTGGATATAAACGATAGTATATTTACACGGGCGGAGCCGCGGGAAACAGCTAGTAATATTATAAAGGTAAACTTTGTGATGTTGTAGGGGGCAATGTATGGATCTACAGAACCGATTTTGAAAATTCTTTCACCAATAGAATGCTACGTTAATTGTGAGTGATATAGGCTACATGGATGGATGGATGGATGGACGGATGGATATTTGTTACTCTTTCACGGAAAAACTACCGAACGGATTTCGATTAAATTTTATACGGTAGTAGTTTAAGCTCTGGAATAAAACATATGATACTTTTTATCCCGAAAAAGTACAGTATTCCCGTGGGATACTATATGTACGCGGGCGGAGCTGCGGGTAACATCTAGTCTCTGAAAAACAGAAAAATTGCTTCTTAAGAACCAATAAGAACCGATTAATTTGTAAACATATTAGACGTTTCTGTGCTTTATTTTTTAGAAAACAAGATTCATTTTTCATCAACATGGAATTAATTACGAGTAATATTCAAAAGTAGCGCTTAATGCTATGGTATAAAGGAGATTTTTGCTGAAATTTCGTGATATATTAAACTAATATTACAAATCTAGCTCGATACATCCGAGGTCAAAATATTGTGCTATTCCACTCGTTTAAATTAAATCGTGGATTTCTTTTCCTTTTCGGTGTAATTAGCTAAAATATTAGGCTGGGACTATACGATCCGTAATCCGGAAAGCCGGGGAAAATTCAGAGAACACTGCGCTAATACAATACAGGTGAAAATCGAACACGCGAGTGTCAAGTCAAATTAATGTCAATGTCAATAAGACAACTGAACACTTCGATTTCTATTTTCTTTTGCCTTACGGATTCCGGATCATATTATGGTCCCAGCATAAACATCAGCATATAGGGAATCGATCCAGCGATATAGCATTTCAGAAGATTAGAAAGGAGATACGTAACAAGTTTCATGGCAGTATTTGTTTGTATTGGAGCTGATACCTCAGTAATCGTCCATGAACAGTTCACACATTATTCTCGGGCACGTATACTGAGTCGACTGTATGTTCTAACGAACTGCTGAGCCAGTTCAAACTAAACCCTTATTAGCTAACATCGATCGACGCAATTTTAATGTTAACTAGAGGCCGCCCTGTGGTCGAAATTCGACCAACTTTCAACTTTTTTAGGTTTCTTTTCCCTCTTAGATACGCAATAAAAATATGTAATTGTTGTTTATAGATTGTGAAACCTACTGTAATATATACAAACATGCCACTATGACTTAGGTAGTGTGTGTTGTTGTTTTTATAAATTTAATGTATTTCTAAGCGTTATTTTTAAAATATTAGCTTTTGGCAGACCTTCCTCCGCTTAAACTTTAAATATGCCAAACTACACACTGATCCATATGCACAATTTTCGTAAAACCGCACTTGAACTTTTTGCATTATGTATTAATATAATGATGATGATGACGTATAAATTTGCATAAAGTGACCGTGTTACGAGTTACAAGCTACAATATCTTTACAATAAGTTAAAAAGTGTAGTGTATTTTGTGAAACTTATTTCGAGAAAACGTAGTTTTACAGTACACATCTTATAAGTATTCCGCAAAATAAATATAGTAGGTAGGTACATCTTAAGTGTGCCATAATTTTATTTTACTAACTCAAAAGACACGTTTCACGTGTCACAAAATAACAACACAATTTTGTAGGATGAAATGTCTTTAAAATAATCAAATTATCAGTATAATCCTAACATTTATTACAAACATAAAATGTATCTAACATTTATTACAATTTCGTAACGTTTTTTTCGTTACGTTACGAAAAAGTACAATTTAAAGCTGTGTAAACAGTAATTACAAAACTCACAATAAAAATAAAATTTAACATTTTAAGTATGAATTCTACCGATTAGAATAAAATACCGACACAAAAAAACTATATTATAAAGTAAATAAATAAAATTTCTGTTTTTCCTTTCATACAGAGCAAAAGCATTGAACTAGACATTTCTTGCAGATATAGATAGGTAGGTAAACCTATATCTGCAAGAAGTGTCTAGTTAGTTACATATTATGAGGGCTACTTCTTATTTTTATTATTATTATTTCCTGAAGTACCTTTTCGTTACTCAACTGTGGTAGTAACACAGAGTAGAAAATATATATACTTACGTAGAGAGAAACAGCTTCCATATAACAATCCAAATCAATCCAAATTTGATAATTTTGACTTCCACTTCAACGGCCCTCAATTTTTCCACACGATCGTGCAATCAAATCTAAAGTTAACTATGTAGCTGTTTATCTGTGCGTCTTTCTTTAATCTGCGGTGGTAGTAAGATGGGCTTCTCTCTTCCCTTAGTTTGTCCTGGCGCAGCGCGGCCGCGGCGGGCCAATCCCAAGTCCCCAGATTCACAAAGTCTTATTTCTTTACCGGTACGTTATTCTTTAAACAAATCAATCGGCTTCGCTAGCAGTTTCTTCTCATACTTAGCAAAAAATCTAGATCAGAGAGAGAGAGACCTAGATCTTAAACTAGGCCTTTGTCCAGAACGTTCATCTGGTAGATCCGGCACGTGATCAAAAGTCTCCGAGCTTGGAATTCCAACGGAAATATTTAAACTTGACAAAGCAAAGGGAAATTTTAAACAATAGACGACCCGCCCTGGGACATCTCCGCTTTAACGTTTGTTTTGTACGCCCCAGCGCAAACTATACCTACTTGAAATATGCGGAATATTGTAATAAAAATCACACTAATAATATTATAAACTACTCAACCCGCGTAAATACAGTATCCAACTGGAACAATATTCTCTTTCGCATTCAAAAGGAAAAAAAGCCAAATTGTGTTAATCCAAAGCTATGTATTATTATCGTGCCAAATACAACGAATATATCGTGATCTGACCCCGAAGCTCAATTCTTGTCAATTTTTTTGGATATAATACCGTTGCGGTCTGCAGTTGTCATTACTACGAGTAGTATATAGTATACTAGATGTGGAACGCGACTTCGTGCGCGTAAAATAAAATGCTGGGGGAATTGTATATTTCACCGTGGTAAAAAGTAGCCTGTTCTTCCCCGTGATTTACTCTACATCTATGCCAAATTTATCGTAATAGGTTCAGTAGTTTCAGAGCCTATTCAATGCAAACAAACAAAATATGTTTCCTGTTTATAATTTTAGTATTGATATTATCTGTTCCTGTAGAATCTATGGTTGGCACTTGGCACCCTCGTAACTCCGTACAAGCGTCAGGTCGTGCGTGTGCAAGTGGGACAGCCGTTAACTCCAAACTAGATTTTACCATGTACTATTTATTATCTATTCTGTGATTTTACTGAAAATAATTACGTGAAAATTGCCCCTGTTTTTTTCCTTAGTGTGTACCTTAAACACTTACGAGAGTTTATGTTTAAATTAAAAGAAATTAAAGAAAATAACTTTTACTCTTCTATGTCAGTTTTAAAGGCTCGTACTACATTATCCGCAATCGCCGAAAATACAACTATGTGCTAAGTGTCAGTTCACACCGAAACGAGACTAGATAGCTATTCGAAATTGAACTTTATTTACCACACAAAAAGATACAAGTTTCATGACATCAGTCATACACATGCGCCGTGCAGAGCGGTACAACTTGACATTTGAACTCTTACAATGAAACGTATATCTTCTTGTGTAATGAATAAAGTTCAATTTTAAATAGCTACCTTAATTCAGTTTCGGTATGAACCCTGATATGACCCTTACACAATATGATCCTTGATGACCTGACCCTGACCCTTATACAATAGATCTGAAAATCGAACACACGAACGTCGAGTTTTTAAATTGCTGCCGTGTATTGCCGAGAGATAGCGGATAATGTAGTCCCTGGGTTATGCCGACGTATACCTCTCGTTGATGCCAGCTATGTGCGCGGGGTCCAAGTAAGGGTGATATAATTAAAATATACACGGACTCTAAACCGTTTAGGACGGCGCGGCGCTGTCAATGGTGATTCTTAATTATTGGGCCAGAAACTTTTATTGCAGCTTAAACCCTCACTATGCCGAAATGAAAGTGTTAGCTGTGATATATTTTCTTATACCATGTATTATACGCCGTAGATTTCGGTCAAGTCGCAAAACAAGTATAGGTTTCTAGACGTAAAATTAGGAAAAGTTAGAAGTAAAAATATCCCTCTAAAATATTTTTTATGTAAAATGATGCCAAGTCGAAATAATGAAATATGAAAAAAGGGAGCTTGTGTTGATACATGAATTAATGATTATAAATTCATAATGCGCTCAACTAATAAATATATTTGCACAACTATTTTACACAACAGTTGGAAAAGTCACTTGACAGAAAAGGATGAGGACACGAGTAACTAATCAATGGTTCGCAATATTTTTATTAGTAAGGAGGCATATATCCAGGACGAGCATATGATGCAGATAAAACCCAGTCACAACAGAAGTATACCTACGATATCATAGTATCATCACGTATACATATTATAGACGAGGCATGTCGAGGCAAAAACTGTCTCCACTTAAATGTCCCCACTTTTGGGGTTGTTTGGGGATAATTTGACATTGGGGTATGGTGAAATCAAGATGGCGGAACTTTTTCTGGTATGAGGATTCGCTCTGTCAAATGTACGTCATAGCCCCATAGTTTTGAAATCATTGTACGATATTATAACTGATACTTGTCTTAAAAGTTAAAGATTACTTTACAGTTTACAGTGTAATACACTGTAAAGTAATGTACACCTAATCTGTGTCTTTACACTGTATAGTGGAAATTGTAATGCATACATAAGCGCGTATTTCACCTCAATAAATTCAGATATCCTTAATGAATCAGTAACTAAATTCAGTCAAGTGAAAAAGCATTTAGGAAGTTGGGATCCTAATTAGCATCCTAAATCGGAAGAAGTGTGGTATCTGATGGACTCTTGACTGACAAAATTCTAATTAGCTTTCTTTTTAACCGACTTCCAAAAAAGGCGGTTATACGTTCGGCTGTACTATTATATTATATTATTATATTATTTATTTTTTTGTTGTATTTCGCCGTCTGTGGGCGTGTGTGGATTTTTGAAATTATTTTTTGCTGTTTAGGGTATAATCCCAATTACCAAATTGGGATTATACCAGGTTGTGGCGTGTACCAATGAGACATTTTCAGATCTCAAATACATTATACCTACGGACGCTCTAACGGTGAAGGAAAACATCGTAAGGAAATCTGCACATGGTTGGCCCCAGACGTATTGACCAGTCATTCCTCTGGACTAGGCTGACTGTGTTGTGAGAATGCCGTATGTGCCTGGGCAACCATACAGCATTTAAAAACCGACTGTCCCAGTCACTACAGTATTTCAAGAGTGGTTACTTTGCTCGGAGAATACTGTATAAGTCATCCAATAACGGATGAAAAGGTCTACATTTTTTTAGGACGTCTGAATATAATGAGGTGGGTTTTTGTCTATTTCTGATTAGCCGTGTGACCCTTAATAAATCATTATAAATCGAATATTATTTTCAGGGCTATCTAAAAATATGCATCGTTTAATCTTTAATCTTCAATTCCACTTAACTCCTTAACTTTATTGGTGTGTTGTTTGATTAAAATCTTTGGAAATCAAATTTCATAATTGTTATATTGCGAGGGTCGAGGACATTGATCGGTCAAGTTGGTTCCACGTGTAGACTGCAGAACTTGGAGTTTTGTTAACTTTAATACATATTTAATACTTGTGGAAACTTTTTTTTTATTTTAATCGGTTTGTATCTTTACAAACTTAATTATTTTCAATAAGTATTAATTAATTCTTATTTTAAATATTTAAAATATATAATTTTTGCACAATATATTAGATTCAATATGTTGACAGTATTCAATTGTTTAAAATTTATAGTCGTCCAGTTCAGACTTATTTTAGTTTGGAATTTGTATGAAAATCGTCCGTATCTCATGGGCATAAAGGTCCTGTCAGAGGTAACTGTAGTATAAAAATTTTATTTTCTGTTTGTTACAGAACAGAAGATTCTAAACAAAATTGGTTTTCATATCATCTTACAAAGAATTCGAAATAATGAGTTAGCAGAGTAGGTTCTAGCATTGAAATTGAATTTACGGTTTTTGAACTGTATGTTAATGGGGTACACAATTCTCGTAAGTAAAACATGGAATATTAACATCAAATATTGAATGATCGATCAAACAGAAGACAATGGTGACCTGCTGTCAAGTTAAAACACATCGATTTTAAACTTTAACACAAAGATCCATGGTACAATTCAGCATGAAGTCGATAACATCTTGAAAGTAACAAAAGTCTTCAGCCCTTACTGAGCAAGAAGATTTTAATCGAAGAGCAAAATTCCAAGATCACGCAAATTGGACTCATTATTATTTCGCAAATTTCCGAATCCCAAATCGCTATAATAATTTAATGCTTTATTTCTTTTTACAAGTAATTCCTCGAAAACTATTTTAAGAATGTCCATTTTACATTTTACATAATATTTACCTGTCTGTCGTTGACGAAATAAGATACAAACTGTTCCAAATAAATAATAATAATTGAAGCCTAAAATATGTCGTAGTGGACTAACCTACTAATACTAGCGCACTATGGTCGCACGGCAGTGCCAATGCCAAGCCAAGACCTTGCTTTTCATACTACATCCTCATAATTATACTTGATTATTGACCGACTGGCGTAGTAAAGTAACTCACGGCGTAGTAAATTTTTGCGTGGCAGCGAAAGGACACAATTCGTACAGTGTATAATACATATTTAATTAATTATATCCTTTATTTTATAGGTATGCAACAAAGACTGGATAATATTTTGCTATAAAGAAAATGTAATAGGTGTAATAGGTAAAATTGGTATTGTATTATCAGAACAGTTTCCATTTAACAAATACTTTCCTTTAGTTTACTTCGGAGGTGTTGAAGTTCGTTTCGGTAATGTCTTGAAGTTGGCCGCGGGGAACAAATGGTGCCCATCAGTTACGGCGCCGCAGACAAATCGCCGTCTTGCCTACTCGAAATTAAATTTAGTTTAATAATTACTTTTAGACTTTCTTTTTGTTTGTAGACTTTTATTCAGTATTATTACTGTTGTAAATATGTTTCTACATATAAATTAGAATTATTGTTATTATTTCCTGATTGCCATTTTGTTTCTGTAGGCATTTTGATTAATATAAACTTGGGAGACTGAAACACAATTTAGGTAACTATTATATTTTATTTATTTAAAGTTAGTCGAAAAACTCTAACCCTATTATATGGATAATTATTTTAAACCCTTTAAACCTTTCGGTTTAGTTATATTTTTCACCGAGGCCCATTGACAAGTGTAATTTTATTTCAACACTGCCTTCATTTAAAAATGATTCTATTTCATTTTCTTTTCAGACATTACAAAAGATTTGAGTTCATTTGTTACTTCAACACCCTAAGACCTGTCGCACCTCGATCCCGTTCATTAAAATACGGTATTCAGTAAAAATATATAAAACTTAAAATAACACTGTACGCTTTTTATACTGACTAATGACCTTTATTGTTTCTTATCACTGCAAATGTGATAAAATGTAGTTCTTTCTAAAGTAACAATAAAAAAGTGTTTCAGTTTTCCCACTTTTGCGAGCTTGCGTCAACAAAACTTCGGAGTAAATCCGCTGTCGCAGATGCAATTTTCCAACTTATCTTGTATCTTGTGGCGAGTCCGCGTACGCTTTATTAATGGCTACGATCATTGCTAACCAGTTTGCGTGTACACATGACATTAAGCAATGCAGGAGCCGGCTGACGTAGACTTATCTTTTTCTGTTACACGATAATTATCGTTCACTATCTCCCTCTGCTCATATCGTCTTGAATCTTGACCTTTAAGTTCATATTTTTAATATTTCGCGTAAACGCTGCGAAGCGGTCGTGTTCGTGTGTCCGTTCGTTTGTTTGACGATAGTTTGTATTGTTTATATAAATAAATGTGGAGTCTTACAAAATGGTGAGTTACTAATTTTCTACGGTCCCACACATGGATCTCATCGTGTCCTTGACGATATTTTGTGTTGAAGGAAATTTACGCGTTTATTACTTAACGATTAACGAGCGGCGTATTTCCTTAAATTTTGCACTTTACGAAGTATAGGTATATACATTATATAACACATTTAATGTCGGGGCAATTAGTAGAACAGGTCCCACTATTATTGGAGTCTATGTTAGTACTTATTTGTGTCACTTAAAAAAGACAAGTTGTGGCTTCGGTACCGGTTTCGTCGAGCTCGATGAGATGAACTTGTTTCTGAGCTATTAGAATGCATCATCTATTTACATATAAGGACAAAGACCTAATTTCATGATACAATATGACGCAGTACTATTAAGGTGCCCAGCACCTACATAATCGTCCCTTAGTCCCTTGGTCCTTGGAAATGGTATAATTTGCCCAAGCATCTATCACATTTATCCTGTCTGCAGCCAACCAGTTTTCCTTGCCACCTCGCAAAGGTGTATGCGCTGTATTGTAAACTTTCCTTGCAGTCTTTTTTTGTGTTTGTGTGCATTGTATCCTTAATTCCAAAAATACTTGCCTACATCAGTTATTCAAATGTTAGTTTTATAGAAGCCTTATTAAAATTCTAGACGATGCCATTATTTCAAGTTTTTGTGTCTCCAAAGATAAACACGAATATTTTACCTATTAGATGTGAGAATAACTACGTCCATTCGTCAAAATTTAGTTCCGTTAATATTGAACGGTCATACAAACAAGAATATTATAATTACTTGGGGAAAACACGCTAAGTTAAACAAAATCCTAAGAAACTCAATCACAAATCTACTTATCCGTGTTCATGTTTTCCAATTGCAATCAGTGATAAATACTCAATTTTTCTTGTTATTTCACAATAATTTAAAAAAATCTACAGGATTTACTAATGCTGGATTAATACATGATAATGTTATGCATGATGCATCACATATTATTAGTTTAATTAATAATAGGCATGTTTTATATGATTCACTTTTTGCTTTGAATAAATATCACTGCTCTAGATATCTTTACTAGCTCACTTGTAGTGTGACGCTATTGGTAATCGGTATAGTTCTATTTCCATTCATACTCAGTTCTCATATAACCTTTCATACAAAGAAATCTGCTAATCCGTTTTTACCCACTTATTTTGAATTGTATCCAAATATGAAACAAAATAAAATTAGAGAAACCTTTTCATATTCCTTTTGAATTTTGATACATAAACACATTAACCACATATAAGGAAAAACTCGATAAAATTCCATTCCATACAAACAGTTTAACTCCCACTTAACAGTTATTATGTTATTTGGAGTTAACTTAAAAATCAAAATTACATTGTTTAAATATGTATAATTAACAATAATTAGCTTTTGTCTGTTTGTTAGAATGTTTGCTTTTGCATTGACTATTCAAACCAAGTTGGCAGAATGATTATCGAACCTGCAGTGTCCAAACTGAAACCGACGCAACATAATATTGTTTTAACTACAAAAACTCTGTGGTAAATGTAGCGGTACCAGCAGTCTAATCACTGGACCGAATTACGTGTACTTAATAATATTTGTCTAGTTTATTTTATCAACAAATGTAATCTTACTAACCGCGAATCACAGTTCACTATGTACTTAATTTTTGTAATTATCAAAACATGTAGTATTCTTCTCCATACTAATAACAGTTGTGTACTTGATATTACTAACTAGTGCTAGATTCGTATGACGTCACAAAAAATAAATGCATTCTGTCCTAGTATTTATTATTATATTTTTAGATCACCTATTATGTTGTCATTAGTGTTTTTTTTTATTAAAAATTGTTGTATATCCAAATACACAATATTTTACTAGACTTAAAAATGAAAACACCGCCTACTAATATATAATAAATATTGTCTATTATAATGTTATGACGGTGTGAAATTAATAGTAGTCAAATAAAAATACGCAATCGGCAATACATTTCCAAAACAAACATGGCGTCTACACCACAGTACTTCCATTCTTCCATGAAAATGTACCTTGTACTGTTGAATTTTATGATTTTCAGCGAAAAATGTAATAATTTACAAGTAATAGGTATTCAATAAGTGAAAGTACCTACATATTAAGGGCTGATTTGAACGCTATCATTACCTATATGCAAAGTTTACGCTTTACGCGTTTAAACGAGTTTAAACACCCAAATTCCTTTTCAGCAACAAAAACTAAAAACGTTTCTAGCTAAGTTTAAGTTCAGCAAGTCTAAAATGGCCACATTATTATAATAATAATAACTATGGACGCTTCACACCACGCCAATCTAGCTCTGTGCTACGAGGGCGGCACTGAAAATTTCGGGAATCAAGGAAGTGACACAACATTACTATTTAAAAATGTATTTATTGCTTTTCGAAGTATTCTCCGCGAAATTTGACACATTTTTCCATACGATGGAACCAATCATTGAAGCAACCACTCCATTCGGAAGTTGGGGTCTCCAAAATGGCCGTTTTGTAGGCGTCCACAGCTTCTTCAGGTGATGAAAATCTCTGACCACGCAATTTGTTCTTTATTTTAGGGAAAGTATAGAAATCATTAGGGCTTAGGTCGGGGCTGTACGGCGGATGGTCTAATAATTCTATGATTTCTTGCTCTAAAAACTCTTTTGTTTTGTGCGCGGTGTGAGAACTCGCATTGTCGTGATGGAGGATGATGCGGCGGTTGCAGTTCTCTTTACGGATTTCAGAAACGACCTGTGGCAAACAAATGTTAGCATACCATTCTGCATTAACCGTTCTTTGTCCCTCAAGAGGAATAGTCGCAACATGGCCGGTTTTGGAGACAAACGTGGCCACCATTTTTTTTGCAACACTCCGTGAACGAACAATTTTTGTTGGCTTTAACTCATTTTCGAACACCCAAACTCGTGACTGGTTTTTTGTTTCGGGTTCGTACGCGTATATCCAGGATTCGTCACCTGATACGATGTTGTATACAGCATTTGAGGATCCTGCGTGGAATCTTTCGAGAGTTCTGACGCACCAAGTAACGCGAGCCGCTTTTTGCTCTTCACAGAGCAAATGCGATATCCATCGGGAAAACAACTTTTTTACACCTAATTGTTCATGCAAGATTATTTGTATTTGACTCATGCCAATGTCTAAAGTTGCCTGAATTTCGCGGTATGTCACATGTCGATCTTCCTCAATCAGCTTACGCACAGCAGCAACGTTTTCTTGGGTGACTGCAGTTTTTGGACGACCTTGACGGGGATCATCACTGAGCTTGACGCGTCCACGTTGAAATTCAGCAAACCAACGATAAATTGTGGTTTTGGATGGGGCTTCATCACCAAATGCAGAAATCATCCGGTCAACACACTGTTTTTGTGTTAAACCACTTCGAAAGTCATAATAAATCATCGCTCTAGAATTTTCTCGAGTCAATATCATTTTCTCAACGACTAAACAAGTTTGACAAGACCTTGTGACAAGACCGAGAATCTTTTTTTAAATAAACAAACGGTATTCGATTTTTAAAACCAAGGAGTTTTAAATTAAAAAGATTTTAATATGACAGGAACAGTGAAAATATTCCATTCCCGATACTTTTAGTGCAGCCCTCGTAAGTATCCGAAGAACTTGTGTTACAGGTACCACAAGTTCTTCGTTTTTTGTTCCCTCGACGGGATTCGAACCCGCGACCTTTGGTTTGAGCGCCAACGCGCTAATCACTGAGTCACAGAGGTCTTAAATTGTACTATGAAACATTAACAATTTTTTTTCAACTGATGAAGTTTCGTAGTACGATTCACTTAATGTGTGACCGTTTTAATCTCCTGAACCCTGGATTTCTTCGGTTTAACTTCGTTAAACGCGTTCGAGTGCTGTCTTCTACGAAATGCCATGAGATGACAGATGTGATGTTTATGTTTATAAATGCATTGTTAATTTGCGTATAATATCGCATTAGATGGCTCTTACAAATCAAAAATTCTAAAGAATATTTGTGCAAAGATAGCTTAGATATGCTGACCCGTTAACGTTAACCTTTAATAGGCGCGCCTAAAAAGTTGCATAAGAGGTCGCGTGGGGTGTTTAACACCCCAAAGCAATAATTGTAAATAAGATACGAAATACATACAAAATTAGACTTTTATTAATAGGCACGTTTAAACTAATATATTAATTAAGTTTTAAACTTCTTTTAAATAGAATCAAAATAAACATTACAGTGAAAAATCACTTTCTAAATGTATTAGTTTTTTTTTCATGATAATTTTGCCAGACTATAGTCACATGGCACACATATTTATAGCATTTAGAGCATCCAGTTTTTGTTTTCCTATCCTTTGTTCTTGGACAAATATGACACCTTTTGTATGACTGCGATCTTCCTGGTTCAGCAACAGATTCTTGGTCCTCAATGTCATGATGCTTTTTTAGTAGTTTTTGCAGCAGACATGGGAATGCATGCCGACATTTGCCCTGCATGCCCTGCTCTTGATATTTGGTTATCATCATCCAGTTCATTTTAGCTCTGCTCCGATTCACTGTTGTGGTCACTCACTATAAGTTCATGATCTTGCTCTGTTTCAGATTCACTATTGAAAGCCTCTTGTTCCCCTAACACCTGCTCAATTTCTAGTGTATTCAGTGTACGTGATTCTTACTGCTCAATTGCTCATCTAAAACGAAAATACTACAACGTAATTTTAAAAATAACATTTATCTTCATATTTGTCAAAATGTAATGTTATAAAAAACACCTGCAATATGGACTACGCAAACAGTCGCCTAGGGTATCAAGCACCCCAAATGCGTTTTCTGAGCCCAACCGACCACAAACAAGCGCCGCTCATAACTGAATCCTTTACTTTACACTTATTTACGAAGCTACCTTAAAACCAGCACACTAAATTCAACTTTAAAATGTTGTAAGCGTGGAAAACTGCTTTCGATATCAAGACGAGAGAAACAAGATCAAGACATCGACGCCTGAACGCGTTTAGTGAGAACTAAGTTTTGTAAAACGAAGATTAATTTATCGTGAATGGTGAAATCGCCCCTAAAATATTGTGATCAATTTTGATCGTAACAATTCAATTTCAAACTGCCTGCTGACTAATCTGTATCTATAATAATAATAATAAAAATAAATAAAATTTATGTGTCTATTTGTAATTAAAAATTAACAGCTTTTTAAATAATGCGTAAGTATATACGGTACTTACAATAAAAAACGAATTTTTATCTTTTATACATCTATACAAATAATCAATACATACAAATAAATAAAATTGAAGTGTCGGTTTGTAATGTAACATAACCAGCTTTTCACTTTCTTTTAATTTTTGTCTGTCTGTTTGTTTGTTCCGGCTAATCTCTGAAACGGCTGGACCGATTTTCACGGGACTTTCACTGGCATATAGCTGATGTTGTAAGGTGAAACTTAGGCTACTTTTAAAAAATAGGGTTCAGTTTCCTTTAGTTCGACGCAAACGAAGTTGCGGACACCAGTTAGTAATATAATAGGTCTTTACCTATGAAATTGCCTTTCTGCAGTACTGGCCATTTCAAATCAAAGTAATTTTTGTTTGACTAAGAATTCTAAGTTCAAATTAATTTTATTTTAATAACATTGAATTCTTTTTCCAAAAGTAGTCATTTGTTTATTAATTAGTGTTACATTTTCATCGCATTTCAATCTTTTTCGTCATCATGGATAAGTTAAAAATTCGAGTAATTATGGAATATGAGTACCGTCGTGGCAGCAACGCGGCACAAGCGGCACGCAACATCAACGACGTTTACGGAGCTAACACTACAAACCAACGCACCACCTGTTATTGGTTTGCTCGCTTCCGTTCTGGAAATTGCGACCTGAAAATGAACCTCGCGGTCGTCCGAAGACTTTGGTCAACAATGACGAATTAAAGGCGATTGTGGAAGCTGATGATACACAATCTACGGCTGAATTAACAGCAGCTTTCGACGTTAACGTCAAAACAATATTGGTCCATTTGCGTCAAATTGGCAAGGTAAAAAAGCTTGACAAATGGGTGCCCCATGAACTCAATGATCGCCAGCGCGAAGTACGCGAGACGTGCCTTGCACTGCTCAATAGACACACAAATGAAGGAATTTTAAAACCGCATTGTTACCTGCAATGAAAAAAGGATTCTGTTTGATAACCGCAAGCGCTCAGCAAGATGGTTGGATCCTGGTTCAGCACCTAAACAATGCCCTCAACGAAAATTTACCCCTAGAAAAGTGATAGTCACTGTTTGGTGGTCTAGCGCCGGGGTGATTCATCACAGCTTTTTACCAAACGGGGTGAGCATTACTGCAGATGTGTACTGTGAAGAACTGAACTCAGTGATGGAGAATCTGGCACATCTCCAACTAGCATTGGTCAATCGCTCGTCTCCGCTGCTCCTACACGACAACGCGCGACCTCATACTGTACAGCAGACGGTCTCCAAGTTGCAAGAACTGGGGTTGGAAGCTCTCCGTCATCCGCCCTACTCACCAGACCTTGCGCCTACAGACTACAACTTTTTCCAGAATTTGGATAACTTCTTGGCGGGAAAAAATTAAATACCCGAGAGGCAGTACAAAATGCCTTTGAAGAATTTGTTGCCTCCCGTCCAGCTGATTTCTTTAAGAAGGACATCAATAAACTGCCACTGCGTTGGCAAAGATGCATTGATTGCATGGGTGATTACTTCGATTAATACAAATAAAAAATACATGAAAAAAATTAGTTTAAAGTTTTTCATACAAAACGGCAATTTCATAGGTAAAGACCTAATAATAAGAACAATGTTATATTTAAAATTTCTACCTGCAAGGGATTTCCCGATTTTTTTTTATTGGCATAGGCCAAGAAATATAATTGAATTACCTACATCTTCCCAGTTTATATTGTATGCGGTATATTATTATAATCCTTATGATATTGAATTTGCTTATTATCTAATAATATTAATAAACCTCCTGTCACATACAATACAATAATGATTAAACTCTTTTTGACGTGATAACGTCTTATAATTCGATGGAGCCGGCTGCACGCACGAAAAAACATGACTCATGCGGCGTTACCTCGCTCTGAGGCGTTCCATTTAAGGCTTGAAGTGCAAGCGAGAGAGCAGAATCTGTCTCTCTCCTACTTGAGTGAGCGATCTATCAGTATTTTCTTATGACGTTGTCACGTTCAACTATCGTCAGTAAACCGACTTTACAGACAATCGATTTGTTTTTTGGGATTGTGGCGCGTTGTGGCGATTACCACGTACCATCCGACGATCCACTGCTAGTTATCCGGTCCATAAGAAAAATATTATCAACTGGAGTCTGTGCTTCACGAATCACGATTCATATAATTTGCCTACGTCACAATAGAAACGCGCATAATATTTGTTATAAGAAATCATTGACTTTCACACTCGGGTATTCCCCGGAATTCCTACAATTTGCAGATAATTGACCTAGGTCCGGCTGTAGGTAGGCAGAACCATAAAGGCCTACGCATACAAAGCTCAAAAGCCACGGTTGACGGTTTCTTAAACCGGAAATTTAGAAACAAATCCATCAAAACAGCTATTTAAATTGATATTTGAAGCCCCCACACCACGCACATCTTGAAGGCATTTTTTAGTTTTGTCACAGAATACGAGTTTTGTTATTACAAATAGTACAAATAGTACAAGTTTTGTTTGGTTAACATTTTAGGGTTCCGTACCCAAAGGGTAAAAGGACCCACCCTATTTCTAAGACTCCGCTGTCCGTCTGTCACCAGGCTGTATCTCCAGAACCGGATAGTGAAATTTTCACAGGTTATGTATTTCTGGTGCCGCTACAACAATTAATAACAACAACAAGAATCCTAGTAATATATTATAAATGTGAATGTTTGTGATGATGGATGGATGGATGGATAAGTAGGTGGTTGAGGTGTGGTATGAGTGTTAGGTTGAATAAATAACTTAACACAAAACACTATTAACTATAGTTTATTTTTTACAGTAATACGGCGCACATAGTCCACACCTTATATTGCCATACACAGTTTAAGAAGGAGAACATAAAGGATAGTAATTAGGTATTACTTAAATATAATATTAAAGCCTAATTACAATAGATCGCGTAATAAACGTATGTCGCGACAAGGCAGCTGACAAAACAGATTCAGCGCACGGAAGTAAATTTCGTACTGAAAACGATTTACAAGCCGACCGAGCGCTCGCACACCTAACGCTAAGAATTCCTGTTATTATGTATTGTTATTTGTTAGGTACTAGGTACTTAGGGCTCGGCGCGCGGAGCTCGGCGCTCCGGTTGCGTAACGTGTTACCTATACATTACAAAATATATTTAAACTACTTACTAATAATTTCAGCAATAGTTTATATTAATGTGTAGATCTAGTGTTTTAATCATTTTCTTCTGTTTTTAATAAAGGTCTTAAATAATTTATTAGTTGTTACGTAAATGTTTTGTATGTTTAAAATAATATTTAAATGATTTGTGTAATTAAAAATTTGTATGTAGCTGTGTATACTGACTTACATATTATGTAACTACTGTGTTAGGCCACAGATGTTTTATGATTTTGATGAAATTGCAACTGCAAAAACTGCAACCATCCCATGGTTGCAGTTTAGGCTCTGGATCGAAAAATAGACTACTTTTTATCCCGAAAAAGCACAGGGTTCCCGTGGGATACTTTATTAACGCGGGCGGAGACGCAGGCAAAAGCTAGCTAAATAAATATTACGTACTTACATACGAAATTGGCGCTTTGTCGTACTTGGTTAGGAATTCCAATTTCAAATTTATACCGGTATTTACTCATGTATTTGTTTTTTTCCTCTTTTGGTTTTTTCTTTGCGTCACTCTGTTTACAAAATGGAAAACTTGAAATATCGTATTATTTTCGAGTACGAGTTCCACCGTGGCACCAGTGCTGCAGAAACGCCTCGAAGGATTAATGATGTGTATGGCGGAGGTGTCGCAAAAAAAAACACAATGCGTTTTTGGTTCCAACGTTTTCGTGCTGGAAATTTCGACCTGCAGAACAAGCCCCGTGGACGGCCGGAGACCGAAGTTCATAATGAAGAATTGAAGGCTGTTGTGGAAGCGGATCCATCGCAAACCACGTCCGAGTTAGCTGCAGGCTGCGGTGTTAGTGATAAAACTGTTTTGATCCACTTGAAGCAAATTGGGAAGGTGAATAAGCTTGAAAGGAAAGCAAACCGACAAACGCGCGTCGACTGCTGCGTTACATTACTCAACCGGCACAATAATGAAGGGATTTTAAATCGAATCATTACGATCCTGTACGATAATCAGAAACGGTCATCGCAATGGCTGAACCCTGGCGAACCAGCCAAAGCCTGCCCCAAGCGAAAACTTACTCAAAAAAAGTTACTTGTGAGCGTTTTGTGGCCTAGTGCCGTTGTCGTTCACTACAGCTTTCTTAAATCTGGCCAGACGATTATGGCAGATGTCTATTGCCAGCAACTGCAAATCATGATGAAAAAGCTACCTGATAAACAACCGAGGTTGGTCATTCGCTCTAGGCCACTGCTGCTTCAGGACAACGCTAGACTGTACGCTGCACAACAGACGGCTACCAAATTAAAGGAGCTTCAATTGACATGTCTAAGACATCCACCGTACTCCCCGGAACTTGCTCCAACAGATTACGATTTCTTTTGAAATTTGTATAACTCTTTCAAGGGAAAAAATTCAACTCCGATGGGGCAGTCCAAAGCGCCTTCAAAGATTTTATTGATTCCTGTCCGAATGGTTTTTTTAGTAAAGGAATGAATGAACTACCTATGAGATGGCAAAAGTGCATAGATATCAATGGTATATACTTTGATTAAATAAATATATTATGTTTAAAAAAAATTGACTTTATGTTCCTCCTTTACAAAACGCCAATTTCATATGTAGGGACCTAATATTTAAGTGGGGCTCTCATACAACAATGAACAAACGTGTTTTTTGTACGGAGCCCTTCGTGCGCGAGTCCTATTCACACTTGGTTTTGGTGTTTGATGTGAGATGTCTCATATATTATCATCACGTCTATCCTCTTGTATTTGATCCTCTTCTTCATAATTAATCATAAATTTTCTCCACAGATCGGTTTCTCATTACTGTTCCTAGCGGCGCTACTGGCCCCCACTCTTGAGCAGTCGACATCTCCATGTCCCAACGTGTTCACGTACGAGCAGACCGGCACGGAGCCGGGGCGCTGGTACGGGACCGTCAACCTGTCCACCGACAGCACACTGCACAGCCTCTGGCTTAATGTGGTGCTGGACAGCAAGGCGGATATTTTGGGGGTAAGTGGATTCATCACCGCGAGGCGGGTATTTTGGGGGTAAGTTGATTCATCAGCTCCCGTTCGACTCGGGTTCGATAACTTTCCCGAGCGGCGAATATAGGTACCTACTGAAATCAGATTTATCAGAACTTGACATGCAAATGCCTTTGAATAAGAATGACTGTAGTCCTAAATGAGAAGGTTATCTAGTTTTGCCTATAAATCTGAGGCCCCATTAGTGCGTTGCGTTGCGTCGCGTGACGCATCGTCGCAACGGATTAACGCATTGTATGCCACACCTGCGTTGCGATGACGCACGCCACAATGCAAGAGAGAGATATCGCAGTGCATTATTCTGCATCCACCCTCCCTCTTCGTCTCCTGTCCGTCATTCCATTGAAACATCGTGTTTGAGCTGTCAAATGTGACATGACATTTCATTCTACACTTTTATTTTTTAAATTTATATATGGCATCGGCTTATAACCATTTGCCAGTGTCAAGTTAAAAAGGCGGGAAATAGAACTTTCGTTTTAATTTTCAACACCGTATTCCTTAATCGTCAAGTCTTAAGTCTAGTCAAAGTCCAAATAAATAGTCAGTGCAGTCCATGAGTCATATCAGTCGATTCAGTAAAGTGGTAGAAGCTTTACTGAAAGTTCGAAGGTAGTTTTGAAGGGAAACTCAAAATAGCACGTTTTTAGAAGTTGTACCACTTGCCCACACTTGTGCATGTTAACGAATATTTAATGGTTAATATTCTACCAATATTACACATTAAGAACCGAAATAACACAAATTTATGAAAGAAATGTAAAATCACCCATTGAATTCCCCGGCAAAACTCCACTCTACACTTGTGTGCTCGATTTTCAGCAGTATTAGCAAAGAGTTTTATTTTCAGCGCTTTGAATTTTCTTCGGTCTTCCGGATTCCGGATCATATAGTCCCAGCCTTAATGGGGCATGTCATAAAAAAAATATGAATAACGACATCGCGTCGGCACTGCGCATTGTGACGCAGCGCAACGCACTAATGTAGCCTCGCTCTTATACACTTGATTTTATTATTTATTTTATCTCCTGCTGGTTTTTATCGATTAAATAATATCATCTGTTGCTTAATTTATTGGAACCAGTTGCATTGTAATTGCGTTTAATTATTTTTATATAATACTGTAAATACTTGATTTCTGTTACCTAATTTCACTGAACCAGTTGCATTTAATACTTTTTCATTTTCTATCCTTAGAATTGGATCGGGGATGTGAGCACCAATGACAACATCGATTTCAAGATTGAGAACACGAAAATGAAGATACAACCGGGTCCAGCGGTGGCTGTCCGGTTCTTCGTTCAGTATAACCCTCTGAACAAGGTCCCCAGGCTTCAGGCGATCAGGCTTAACGGCAGGGAGATATGCAACGCCAACACTCCACAGCCTGCCATCGTCAGGCCCGACGAAGTCACCGTAAGACCTGGCAAAAGACCAGAATCCAGTCAGGAATCCAGGCCCGAAGTGAGGCCAGAAGTGACCAGGCCAGTGTCGAGGCCAGCAGAGCGTCCCACGGAAACGTGGCCTGTAGACAGACCGACTAGTTCGAGTCAAGGAAGGCCAGAAAACAAGCCTTCATCAACGGTTTCTAGACCTTCCGAAGAGGGTCCAATTTACCGCCCTACCAACCAGCAGCAGCAAGGAAATGTCAATCCATTCAGCATGTAAGTATCCAAAACACTCTGTAGAAGCTTATGGTGTTCTCAGCATCGGGACTCCCCCAGGGCAGGCCAACCCAATAGAGCACGGAATTAATAGCAAAACAAAACCGCTGATTCACGAAGCACAAAATATCCACTATATATTTTCTACCTCTATTTTTAAATTTGTTATAGCACTGAATAGACATTGACAATTGACATTCGGCTATTTCCGTACTCATTCGGGATGCTCTGCATCCTCTATCGGTTATATTACGGGGAGTGCTCCGAGGAATTGTTCGCGCATATACCTGCTACAACTTTTCGCCACCGTTCCAAACGACAAAATATTTATCATCCTCATCACCTTGATGAGTGACAGTCCTCCACCGTGCGCTTTACCCGAAAGGCCGGCAACGCACTTGCAACTCCACTGATGTTGCGGGTGTCCATGGGCGACGGTAATCGCTTTCCATCAGGTGATCCGTTTGCTCGTTAGCCCCCTAATTTTATAAAAATAAAAATCCCTATATCGGAGGAGTTTGCGATACTGAAAACGCTATTAATGTTATAAATATGTAGACAATCATTAGATAGTGTAGTTTGTAGTGTATTATCGTAATTTTGAAGGCAAAACAAATTTGCACTTCCTGCCACATAATACGATTGATGTAGATGTTATTCTCGATTGCATCTTAGGAAATGAAATGGATAACATTTGTAGTTTTGTTGGCAACCTGATAATACTCATTATACCGCGCTTAGTAAAAAGCATGTAACAAAACCCACAGTATTCATAATCCTAACCATTTTTCGGTACAGGTATCATTCTGAGCAACTTCTGTACTTAATCCTTCTTAGCGTCTACTGTCTAGTTGTCTTGTGCTCTGTTAGTACTTCATACTTTATAGTATCTTCTGTGCTGTTAATTCTTCTAAGTATCTACTGCTCTTGCAATCCATCTTAGTACCCACCTATATTACTTACCTTAGAGTCAGTTCATCTACTAGATTAAGATCTAACTTCGTGTAGATTAACAAAAACTCGTTAACAGCGGTGGTGGCCAGCCCGCGGCTCAGTCGGTGACGACCGACAGACATAAGTACCAGCTCACAACCGTCAAAACTCCCATCCGGGATGATGACGACGACAGCGACGCGTAAGTCCTAATCTAAATCTTAGATCTAAATGGCTATCGACACATCTGATCTTAGGTCATGGAGACAATGTAGGTCATACGTTGCTAGCAGTTAGTTAACAGATGACTTAGCAGATGTTTGCATGCGTGCATGGAATAGAAGTAGAGGAGTGGCAAAATTTTAATCGGTCAGTAATGTTTTTTCTTTCCTTAAATACATTTTTATGTAATGTGTTATGTGTCTTAAACATTTTTTTGTGCCTTGCCCATTTTTTTTAACTTGATAATGTAACTAAAAAGTTACCTGAACATTAAACTATCAGACTTTTTGTTTTCTTCAGTGCTGATCCTGACGATTACTTCACCGGGGGCCACCTGCTCGTGGCCGGCAAGCCCACCGCAACCCAGGGCAACCGCAACCCCGACTACAGCAACTCGGCTGGGGTAAGTGGTTTTCGTAACCCGGTCACGTATATGGCCAGCCCTTCTAGCTGCATCTGCAGTAAAATAACAAATAAATCCGTTTTCAATGGCGATCCAATACAGCCAAATACCAATTCATAATCGAAGTCTCTGGAAAGTTTTAGAATAGTGAGATCAACGAGGCTGTTTCTGAGAGTATTCACTGTTCTCTCGTGTCAAGTACGATCTCCTGGAATAGGGCTTTCCCGGTTTAGTTATACATATATTTAGTTAGAGATACAGCTTGGTGACAGATAGAGGCAAAGCGGAGTCGTTAGTAAGAGAGTCCCGTTCTTACCCTTTGGGCCTAAAAATAATACTCTTCTACAAGTATTGACCTAACCAGACTCTTACTGCCACATGAAACATACATTTTCATTCCGCTTTCTCCCTTTTTGCCTCGTGCTGAGAGACTTGTCAGAAAAAGATGACTTCTTGCAAGATTTCTCGCCGTGAGTCTGGATGCGCCCTCAGACTTCAGAGTAATAGGTAACTATAGCATGGTCAACCGGCTATTAGTGAGAGAAGAATCAAGAAACATATATCGTTCCTTATCCCACATGCTAACGTTGTCGTTATCGAATGTAATTCGAAATAAATAACTAAATATATACGAAATAAACAAATATCGAAAGTTGAAGTATCTCAAACGCCGAGACAACCTGAGAAAAAAAAAGGAAAAGACATAGATTAGCTTTCACTTTCACACGTCCAATGGGTTTTGCTATTGATGTTTTGTGAGACCGATAGATGCTTAAGGCTACGATTTGATTACTCCTTCTATAATTAATTCTTCTTCTTAGGGAGTACGTACTTACCTAGGTGTTACGCTTACATTTGTGCCGAAAACATTAGAAGCAATTCTGCTTTATTATACGTTGGTATAACATTATTTTTAATATATTATCAAATGTTTGATTGCTGTATTTATTCCAAAATATATTTGTCATTGAAAGATGCGACTCCTCAAATAATATTCGTTGAATATATAATTACTTTACCGGAATCACCTACTAGGTATTGTACAAGTCATTTCTACAATCAGTATTCATGTCCAGTTATTTGTCACAATGGCCGTCCCTCGCCAGTAATAACCACCACGCGGCGTTCCTCCAAAACAGCTGCCGATCACCAAGATTATATTTATTTTAACAAAATTACATACACTTTGACCATCATTTCATATGTTTAAGATATATTTTTTTAAATCATTTCATCTCATAACCAAATATTTAACAAATAATAGTAATTAACTCATTTAAACCATTAATTGTATGAATTCATGCGTTTATGAGAATACATATCGTTTGAATACGAATCGTAAGAAAGTTCTATGTGTTCAGAATATTATGTTCTCAAATATTATGGGTTATTTGCCATTAGGCAACTGTTTCATAATATTCAAATAAGTAAGTATCGAATAGCTTATTCGAAAGTCTTATCACTGGTTAGTGCTTAGGTACTTGATATCAAGCGACAGAGACAACACATGTAAATAAGCTATCTGACACTAATCAGTAGATTGTGATTCGTGAAACAGGCCCTAAACGAAGCTTGTTTTCCAGCCTTGGGCTGTTTAGTCTAATCTAGAGACGAAAGCATTATTATGTAGAATATCTTTATCATGGTTCCCTTAAATTCTGCATCAGGGAGCTATTAGCGATATCTCTGAAACCGTAACTTCTACTCTTACTTTTTATTTTCTATTCGTATTAAAATTCACGACACAGGCGGACGGAAGTTCACAAACAGGATTTGGACGAGATTGACGTCTCGCATTGCTGACTTAGTCCTAACCCCTAATGAGTTAAGTTTCGTGCAAATAAACAGTTGCTTTCCAAAGTAATAAAGGCAAATTAAAGGTGCTTACTTTTTGACTTAAATCGAATATTGCAAATGTTGCGAGCGCAGCTTGAGAAATATTAACTGCTAGGTCACTTTTTACCCGACTACGGCGAAGCCTAAAAGAGGGGTATTGATTTTATATTTTGGCAGTATATGTATGTATGTACTACCGAAGCGCCTAAACTACTGATCCGATTGTAATAAATTAGGTGTCAATAGATTCGTAACAATAGCCCGGGTAACATAGGCTATATAATTTACTAGTCGGTTTGTAGTTTTTATAAAATAATAAGTATCTAATAAATAATTTTCTTGTAATATGTTGCACAAGGCACTGCCTAAGGTGGATGAAACATGGAAGGCCAGTCTAACGAGTAAACGCTTTTTATTATTAATATATTTACTGTATAAATGACAAAAATATTATATAATATTATAAATATTAAGTAATACTTTGTTTCATTGTGTACCACATAAATTACTTTTTTTAACCCAGGTTTAAACACTATTTATGAAATTTATGTTTTATTAAGCTCTTCCAAATGACCTAGCAAGGAACAGGGCTCCAAAAAAGGGCACTAGTTTGAATCAGTCGTTCAACTTAAAATAGAGTTGTAACAATGAATATATCCGCTTTTAATAAAATTACATAATATGGTATTTTATTTAAACAAAACATTAAACGGTTAATATATTTTTATATCTTAAATTTTAAAAAATAGTGGTAATGAGTATTATTATGATATCAAATAAATTGATAATGCTTTTTATAATTAAATTAAAAACTTTTTTTACCTAAAATGGCTGTATCAAGAGGTCTGGTAAAGGTAAGGCCAATATTTTCCTAAGCTAACCCTAACCTAACCTTACTCTTTTAAAAGAAAGAAATCTTAATATATATATTTTTAAACTTAAACGGCAAGTTTTTAATTTAATTATAAAAAGCATTAGCAATTTATTTGATACCATTTTTAAAAATTTAAGATAAAAATATATTCATCGTTTAATGTTTTGTTTAAATTAAAGAGCATATTACGTATTATAACTAAAAACTAAGTGTTTACATGTTCATGATTTAATGATGTTCCTTGTAAGGCACATGTACCCCCTAGCAAGGCCAACCGTAAAATGTTTGATTGGTCTTATAAGGTCCAGCTCAGGCACTTGTTGTTGAATGTTTTTACACATTTTAATAACAAGATTGGTAGCTATGTTTACTTTGTTTCATAATTATGTTTAAATGTACCTACAGCTTGGCAAAAAAGAGTAATTAGGTATGACGCGGTTACAGCAGGAACTAAAAACATTTTTGACTGTATCATCATTTTAAATCCATATTAGATTGGATTGATATATTCAATTTAAATATATTACAATATAACAAATATATATAATAAATTTCATTCCAACCTATTATGTATAAAGATGATACAATCGAAAATGTTTTTAGTTCCTGCTATCACCGCGTCATACTCTTGTTTGCCAAGCTGTATATATGTAAAATTATCGCTACGTTCCAAACAATACAACGGTAAAGACAACGTTACAAATGCACGAAACAATAAGTCTATTTTTATTTTCCAGGAGCAGTGCGGTAAGGTGACGAGAAACAACCCCAACCCGTTGGTGGTGAACGGCAAACCCACGCTGGAGGGGCAGTGGCCGTGGCAGATCGCTTTGTACCAGACACAGGCGCGTTAATGATAATATTTATAACTTACTGAAGTACTTACTTACCTATTTACTTTACATGTGCCTACTTAAATATTTAGATAGTTTTAAGTCACTCTTAAACACTTACACTACAAGTTGGTATCATGTTAGGTATTATTACGCAGAAATAATACCTAACATGTTACATGATACCTACTTATACAATAGAGCTAATCTATAAGTACTTACTGGGATTAAATCGAGGGAGACGTCTAGTATTTTATATTTTTATGTAAAACGAACTTTCAATATTTACCCAAGAATTATATAAAAACGCCATCTAGTAACAAGTATCACAAAAAGGTAATCGTCATGTCATTATAATCAAACTATTTGACGCTAGATGGTGCTGCATTTCAATTGTTGAAATAATCTAAATCAAAGATTTTTCTAAATATTGCTTACGTAACATACTGAAATGAATTTTCAGACAATAGACAGCAAGTACATTTGCGGCGGCACCCTGGTCTCCCACAATCACATAATCACCGCCGCCCATTGCGTCACCAAGAAGGGCAGGAATAAGGTCGTCAACAAGAACACGCTCACCGTGTACATGGGTAAACACAACCTGAGGACATCCGTGGAGGGAGTTGAAATAAGACTGGTAAGTCTAAATGATTGTAGATCTTCATCGATTCGTCTCTGCTCAATGTGTGGAGGATTCGACTGTAATTCAATGAGAACTAGCGTGGTGATAGTGACTTACAGTCACGCTAGTCTCCGGACTGGCATATTTATCTAGACTTAATCTAGGTACTAGCATCCGTGATAAGGCTGGGACTATATTGTCCGGAATCCGTAAGGCCGGGGAAAATTCAGAGCAATGAAAATAGAACTCTGCGCTAATACGATAGAGCTGAAAATCGAAAACACAAGTGTCGAGTCAAATGTCAATGTCATATACGACAGCTCGACGCTCGACACTTTGGTTTTCAACTGTAAGGTATTCCCACAGAGTTCTATTTTTAGTGCTTTGAATTTTCCCCTGCCCGCAGATTCTGGATCATAATACAGTCCCCAGGCCCCAGGGCCCAGCCTAATACTTAGATAGATTCCATAAACACGGGGTTGTTTGAAATAATCTGCTTTCAAACCTACCTTCGCTTAAATCCGACTTCGCACGTACCTATAAATACCCTTAGGGTCAGTTCACACAAAGACGCGACGCGACAACTCTTGAAGATGCTGTTATAACAATATCTGCTATATTATGCAGCGCTGCGTAGCGCGACACCGCGCGTAGTTTCGAATTCATTCAATATGAAACGGAGTCGTTTTTTGTGGTTATATTTTGTATTATCTTAAAAAGTGCGCACCGCGTTGCGTCACGTCACGGTGTGAACTTACCCTTAAGTAAGTTACTTCTCAGTTCTCATCAGACCAGCTTTGAAGTTTGAGAACAACTTTTTAAGCGGGGTATTTAGAACGTTTCAAACACTTCCAACTCGGAGTAACTCCCTGTCTTGCACAATACACACGCGTGAATTGAGAAACAACTTTGTAATCCGTTTATCTACAAAATGTTATTTTTGATGTTCCTGTGCTTTCTATACGTTAACGTCAATAACCTGATGGATATCAAATTTTGTGTTAAGTAGCTTTTGCCAGAAAATCTCGCGATTTATCTAATTATTTATCACTATTTAGTTCGGTGATCAAATTTTATCAGTTCTGAGTGATCTGACTATATATTAACTTACTTTAGTTACTTTTTGTTATGCTTCGTACCTACTGTGGCGGACTAATTTAAGGGCCACAATCCTGAATCGCGCTATCGAAGTTTTCACATTTCGGCGCGGCGCTATATAATATTATAGTTTACAATATCTGAAAACTACTAGTCTACAGATCGGCCTGAACGAGCATACCACCTCGCTCGGTCAAAGATGAGATATTTGGGGCTACCACCACATTCATACAGTACCTTATTCTTACCTATACCCTCATATCAATAAAAATATTTTCACCACGGATCGGTACGCTAGTCCATGTAACTGTCTATGTACTCTTCCAGGTATCAGAGATAAATGTGCACCCACAATACAACGCGTCCTCCTTCAGTAAGGACCTAAGCATACTGAAGCTGCGTCAGCCAGTGGACTACACCGACTTCGTGCGCGCCGCCTGCCTGTGGCCGGAGCAGCAGACCGACCTGTCACATGTCATTGGGAAGAAGGGCTCTGTAAGTATCATATTGTGGAGATTACTATCTGTAAGATTTCGGCGGCGTACACACAGTAACAATATGAAAACGTTCACGAAGTTAGGAGAGGTTTAAATTAATGTGATCGACTATTTTGTCGCGAAGGCACATGATGGCGATACAATACACATATTTTTATTCATATCGAACTTCGCTATCGTCTCGATACTTAAGCAAGCGCAATCGCTTTACCAGACTTGCTTATACTATACTAATAGCTTGCTATACTAATATATTAATAATAAATAATAATACCTGCCCACACCGATTTCAGTGACGGTGGCCGGTTTCATTGAAACCAGGCCATCTACGCAGGAGTTATAGTGACCAAGTGTGTGCGCAGTACACAAGAGCACTCTCTCTTCCTTTACTTCCGTAACCAACCGACGCATGGATCATCTTTCTTGTCAGACAATCAGGTGATGAGCTTGCATTGTCTTATCCAAACATGAAAACAACATTTTTTGTTGTTCCAATGCGGGAATCGAACCCACGAAATCCGATTAGACAGCCAAGCTTTAAACTACTCGACCACGGAGACTGTTATATATATTACTAGCTGCTGCGGGCGGTCGTAGCCGCGTGGTCGTAGCCCATTGCACACCGTGGGGAATAAATTTCTAAAACTCACTTCATGTCGGATGTGTACGTCATAATAGATACCCGCGTGCCTAAATTTAATGCAATCTGTCCGGATGTTAATATTTGATTGATGATAATATTTCACTTTACAAACTATAGACCCCCATTTCACCCTTCAGGGGACGAATTTCAAAAAATTAAATACTTAGGTACACAATGATTTGTTTTTATGGCCTGGAATATGTAATTTCATAGAAATTGGAGAAGATTTTAAATTTTTACCATACAAACTTTCAACCCTTATTTACACCCTCAGATTCAGAATTCTAATAAACTCTGAAAAAAAGAAGTATCTAAGGAAATGTATTTAAGATCAAAATTTAAATTTTCGTGGAAATCGATGCAGATTTAAAGATTTTCCATACAAACTTTCAACCTATTTCACTCCATTAATGGTGGAATTTTTCAAAATCCCTTCTTAATGGTGCGTCTATATTGCAAATTAAAACGACTGTACAAATTTCACGCTTCTGCCATAATAGCGGTTACCGATATTATGTCAGTCAGTAATGAGTGAGGACATCTCCTTTTGGATCCCATCCCATCATGGATTTGAAAACTTGTATTATGCTTCAAGATCGGTCGCGGAGCACGTAGAACCTGTAAATGCGATTGCAACATATTCGTGCGCGAGTGAAAGTGACAAGTAGCGATGAGTCAATGTACGAAATTCGTAGTGCTTCGCGACCGCACTTTACACAAGTATATAAAAGAATTACGCGAAACATCATTGGTAGCGCAATAAACTAACTGTAGGCGATTCGATCAACATTCTTCTGCAATTACTGTATGTTAAGTTGGGTATGACTGTGGATTTTATCAATTATTTATTTTGTAACGCTATCACAATCCTAATAATACTTAATATATTTAAAATTGAACCATTTTCAAACATTTAAATATTGTAATTCAAAGAGTTCGCCACTCGATGGCGCTGAATTTTATTGTATTCATAATAGTGATCGCATCAGTTTCTCTCCAACGTGCAGGTGGTGGGGTGGGGTTTCGACGACACGGGCATGGCGACGGAGGAACTGGCTCTGGTGGAGATGCCGGTGGTGGACCAGGAGACCTGCATCAGGTCCTACAGCGAGTTCTTCGCGCGCTTCACGTCCGAGTACACCTACTGCGCCGGATATAGAGACGGTTAGTTACTTAATAAAGAGCGGGACTGAGACAAGCAAAGTCTAAACCTACCTCGGGTTTTAGTATCGGGTTGAATAATGGTAGAAGTCAAATTGAAGTGTTGTTACTTGACTTAACTTTTTAATTTTTCTGTGTAATTATCCAGGGAGGCAGAGCCAACGGCTTTCTCGATTCCCAAGTCTCGAAGCTTTACAAAATTTGACATCTACTAAAACACTAATGTAACTATTGTAATGAACTAACACTATTTTTTCACCCTCTAGGAAAATTTTGATACATAGTACAAAAATTCTTTCATTTGGTACAGACTTTCTTTAATTCTGCCTCTTTTGACGCATTTAACTGTCGGTAGTAATTAATATTTTAGTGTAGAATATCCAAGGTAGAAATTGGGTACAGTAGTTCTCTTTGTTTACTGGACGCTCCCAAATTTTTATAAATATAATTGAGGGTATCCATAAATAAAAATCCGCTAAACGTACATTCCAAATCTATGTCCTGTTTTTCCTGCACCCCGCTAATGTGAGCACCAGTATATAATAAGCGCGTCTGCGTACGCGCGTGTGACAGTCAAAAGCTAAACAACTCCGCGTCGCGACCGAACTCCGCTCGTACTTGTTCTAAGATAAGAATATTGTGTGAAAGTTAGCCGTTACAATCAAGGAAGACTAGAAAAGGAGGCCTCCCAACATTCCCTGCTGCAGAACATACAGGTTGGTGCTCACTAAATTCCTCCTTGAATCACAATTCCCATCAAAAATACAGTCCACTATCTTAGCTATTTAGCTAAGAGACTACCATTACAAACACCAGTTTGTAAACGTCTATCGTAACTTGATGACGAATTGTTTTATTTATATTGGTTTCGCTTTGCATCCTTGGTGCTTTTCATTTATCTTTTGTGAAATGTCCATTTCGCTGGAGAGCTACTAGCAAATTTAGAGCAGGCGTTTGAGGCAAGCTGAAATCTTGTCCTATACTTGGTGGAAAGTCTCACTAAAGTGTTTTGTGTTTTTTATCAAAGATTTCAAACTCAAGATAGGCTATGACGTACATTTGACAGAATTAACTTTCATACAGTAAAAAGTTACGTCATCTTGGTTCATACTTCAAATGCCAAAATGGCCCCAAAAATCTCAAGTAACTGCTTCCAGTTAATCTCAAGTAACATTTAACTGGAAACACTTTTTGTAAATTGCCTCAAACATATACTTTAACAAAAAAACACCTTTAAATATTTGTATATTAACTTAGCCCCACTTCTGACCAGCCAGTCCTTCCTTCTGGTGTACAATAGAATAAGCATAGGACAAGGTTTCCTCAAACACCTGCTCTAAAATGCTAGTAGCTCTGGGGCTAATTATTGAGGGACGATTTAACAAGACTTTGGCATATTACATACATTAGTGTTCTAGTATAGAAATCTCAAAATTGTAGGTTACTATAAAATCATACAAAGAGAATAGTAGCATGGGCATCGACCATAACTAAACATGTTTATTTCCAGGTGCGACAGATGAAAATACTGGACTTAGAAAAAGTATGATTTTTTGTCATTTACAATTTGCATGTTCACATAATTTACTATATAGGATTTATTAAATATAATAGGAACTAATATCTGTAGGCGCGAGCACTATGTTATCATTTACGCGCGTTCAAAATGTTTTGATTTAAAACATCAATTCTTGTTACAAATTCACAACGCACAGTTAAAACAAATATTTACGCAATTCAAACAAGTATTTGAAACGTAAAGAAATATATTTGCCACTCTTGCAAACTACTTATATTGTGTAGCTACTTGTCTGAGTTGCTGTATAATTGTAACTGCATTTTTATGGAATTTTATGTCGTAACTTCTAAGGGTTGGTTATTTTCGCTTTGCTATTTTTGTTATAATATTATGTTTTGTCACAAACACCAGTTGTTAAATTTGTGCATAAATTGTTCTTTGTTCGAAACAATGGTTCACGTTAATTAAATTACTAGCTTATTTTGATATTGTTAACAGTAGCGCCATCTGTTAATTATCTTGTCAAACTGACTTACTATAGAGGTGGCTTTCTAACCATTTATAATTTAATGCTAGCCATACACGTAACGGTTTACCTGATAGGTTTGCATGTACACTTAAACCGGAGCGCGTGTGTTGCACAACGGTGCAGATTTCCATACAGTATCAGCTAAAGCTTACCCGACGGGTATAATTGTGCAGGCAAACCTGGCAGGTAAACCCTTACGTGTATGGCTAGCTTAAGGGCCCTAGCACACGGCGTATTTGAAACGCGCAGAGGACGCGCGTTTTAGGAACGCGCGCTTACGATCCCGTAGATTCTGATTATTTTATATAGAAATTCATTCGAATTGCGTTTGAAACGCGTATACGGGCGTCTACTGTGCGTCCTCTGCGCGTTTAAAATACGCCGTGTGCTATGGCTCGAAGATCTCTTTTAGTATTACAAGTATTAAATTACTAGATTTACTAATTAAAACTATTTGAACCTGTCCCAAAAATATTTGCAATTCAAATATGACTCAAACAAATTAAAAACGTGCAAATTTTTGCTATCTTTTAACATGACTATTTGGTATATTCTAGGTACGTCGGTGTGCAACGGCGACAGCGGCGGCGGCATGGTGTTCCTCATGCAACACACGTGGTACCTGCGCGGACTGGTGTCACTATCTGTGGCCAGACAGAACGAGTACCGCTGCGACCCCACACACTACGTCGTGTTCACCGACCTAGCCAAGTTCTTGCCGTGGATCCGACAGCAGATTAGCAATTGATTTTGTCTTTCACTGACCGGTTAGTTAAGATTAGGAGAACTGACAAATTTCCAACCCACAAGACATAGGAGGTACAAGAGCAAAGTAATTTTTATACACCTTATCTAAGTATGGGTTTGTTTTTAGGCGCGTCTCCTGCTCATATTTTTTCGAAACATTACACAGAAAACCATACGCAAGCGGTCTCCTGGTATACAATTTTTTTTTGATTGAAACAAAACATTTTGTGTAGACAAGATCATGAGTGGATCATGATCCGATGAGGAAGACGTATCCACTCGCAGTTTTAGCGATTGCAGATGCAAAATCTAGGAGAAAACACAGGAGTTCGAAAAAGGCCCGTTTAGGTGATTCATATATTTTTTACGCCCCAATGTTTCGATTATTTGTGTAATGTTTAGAAAAAAACGACGGAAAATCTTTGTAATTTTTTTTTTTTATTTTTGTTATACAATGCCATAGTTTCTACCATATCAGAGTTCCACGACGGAGTCTAATGTTCTTTTAATTTTAAATATTTTTTAATTATACTTTGTTTAGAAACTTGTCAATTACTATTTGTGATAATTATTGACTTTGCAACCGTTTGGCATTTTGATGATTATGAAAATGTTGTCTATGTATTGAAATTGTAAAGTATTATTTTTTCAAGACCATTCTTAGCAATTTGACTATAATGTAGACTGAAAGTACTTGTAGTATGTTTGACGTGACAATAAACAAAACAATATTTGTACATGATTTTTTTCTTGTCAACCCGAGACGTAGATAAATGCATTTTTACATAATATTGGGGACTTTTTAACCCCTACCATGTCAAAGGATGTCACATTTTTAATACACCCCTGCCCTTGATGTGACGTCACACATCACACATTTTTCTATGTATTTAAAAATAATCAAAATAAAACAGTAATTTTCTTTTTTTTTTTATATTTTAAAGTTTAATATGCGACGATACAAACTTTTGACACCACCCTCCCCACCGCTTGTCACACAATGTCACATTCGGGTACCGTGTGACGTAATCTATGAATGACCCCTAATGGTCCTCCTACTACCGAACCACTGCCGTTAGAAAACGTTTACAAACATTTACTAAAAAATGTTAACAATTGTTACATTTCGTTAGGAACTGTTAGATCTTATAAGTGCTCCTACACTGATGGAAAGTGTTTGTTTACTAACATTTTAAAACTGACATTGTCTGGCAGTTTGGTTTTGCGTTCTGAAGTCTTTTGTCTATTGGCGTCTACACGAAAATGGAAGATTTGCTCATTGGAATAGCTTATATTTTTCGTTTAAAGAAAAGAAAAAGCGCTCTTGTTTGATACGCCAAACGCTAAAAGCCACCTGAGTACGAAGTATGAGTTTTTCTTCGCATTCAATCGTGAACGCGTTTGGCGTTTACTAGGAGTTTGTATGTGATTTGACCTAGTTGTCGCGTTTACAACTAGGTGGCGCTGTACAAATCACATACAAATTCCTAGTAAACGCCGAACGTGCTCACGATCGAATGTAAAAGAAAAAATGTTTTATTTTGTTACAATTTGTTAACTTTCAATTATGTTTAAAAATTTTTACTAACATTACCTAACATGCAAACATTTTTTAACATTGTGATCAAATGTTTGTAAACAAATGTTTACTAACGTTAGTAAACATTTTCTAACAGCAGTGTGGGAGCACCATAATGTTTACTGACACAAAATAATGATACTAACTGTATGTCTTCTGAACTTAATACACAACTTAAAAAAAAAATTTATGACTTGTTAAACAAAATAAAACAAATATTACGAACCTTCATATACCTATTACAAAAAGAAAATGAAATATTCGTAAACAAAACAATGTACATTTAAAATAAAACTAAGGAAAGGCAAAATAACTGAAACGAAACTAAAAACTGAGCAAGGAAATCACTGCTATCTATAGATATATATCCATGCTGATATGACGCGTTTACAAAATGTGTCGTTTGACAGCGGCGTAGTACGGACTGACATTTCTTTAGAAATGTTTTGTGCAATTAGTCCAAATAAGTCTAACAGTAACCAAATAAAAATATAGTAAGATCGACCTTATTGAGACGCATTAAGATTCATGCAAAACTTTTAATATTGTTGAATTATTTTCAAGCAAATTTTAAGGTGATTATAATCTTTGGGTATTTTTAAACAACAAAGTAAGCTACATAACAGCAGAAAAATGATCCTAAACACGACCCACTTTTGTACATTTTGGGGGAAGAGGTTCTGGAAAATTGATTTTGATATATATGTACTAAAAAATCATTATTTATTATAATATTTTTACCAATTTAAGTTAAAGAAGTACTTACTCTATTTGTGACAATTGTTACTTTTGTGCGATTTGGTTTCATTTGGTCGCAAAATGGAACGAAAAACTACGCCTATAACGTCAAATTTGTAAACGCGTCGTTAACAACAATATTGACAATATTTACAACTTTATTGGATCACAGTGGAAATTTTTATTTCATTACTTTTAATCACCATCTAAGAACATTGTCATGCACAGCACGCCCATTTATTTAAAATCATATTTTAAAATAGCAGTCAAATCCACACTCAGTTATTGGGTCACAAAAAAAGTACCTACCTAATGGAAAAAACATTATTGCAAGCACCCATCTTGCATGGGCAAAATAAATAATTAAAAGACTATAGGAAAATTTCATATCACGAAATTTTTCCAGCATTCTTAAAAGCACTGTTTTTTCTCGTTTTTTTTTTTTAAATTCATTTTCGTGTTGAAACTAGCAAACTCTTTAAATCTTTGCACCATGACGCAATTAACAAAAAAATCATTATTCCATTTAGAAAATAAAACATACTTTAATGCAAAAAACATTAAATAAAAAGTTACTTGAGTTAGAGAAGCGTCGACGTATTGCGTTTAGAATTACTGAATCCTTTATTAGCCTAGCTAAGGCGACAAACCTTAGGGTCTGCTCACACAGTGACGCGACACCTACGCGCGCCATTTTTAGGCTAGCGATTCAAAATTGAATTTTATACACAAAAAGGTACACATTTCATTACAAGAGCAGCGCCGCGCTGCGCAGCGCGTCGCATATCGTAAAGTGACAGTCGAAATGAAAGTACCTTTACAAACTTGCCGCAGCTGCGGCGGCGGCGCCGCTGCACTAGAATTTGTATAGATTTCTCCGCCGCAGCTCAGTCGTTTCACGGCTGGTGTTGCGGCACAAAATCCACACAAACCCTAGTGCAGCCGCGTCGCCCCAGGAGCTGCGGCGCGTGTTCGCCGGCGTATTATTGGCGCATGCGCTGTAAACATGTAAGTAAACAGTAATGTCATATTACTGACTGCGATTACAAATCGTAATATAGCTTTGCAGACAGCAGGCCACAGCGAACAACTGCTCTCAAAATCTTTCACAACGGACATATTTTCAACAGCCCAATACTGAAAGCTGCACAACATTCAACAACACACCTTTAATGTACAAATGCAATCACCTGTCTCACTCATATAAAACATTTTAAATGTAAAATTATTATAAAGGATCTCTATCTCTTTTTCGCGACAGCCAATCACGTTCGTTATATAACCCGTCACTTTCATTCCGATTTTGAATGTTTATCATTGGCTAAGACATACTTGAACAACTAAATTCATACCTCAAAGACTATTAGGTATACTCAGCATGAGTATAAGTAGTGGAGGTCCAAATTTTATTACATTTTTCATAACCAGCCAGAATTTTGCTTCAAGTTGACACTTCAAATCATTTGACACGCAGTAGACAGCGGTCAAGTCACTGACAATATAAATTCACTATCGTACTTTGCACAATTCTCGTACCATTCCAATTTGAAGTTACTCAAGTAGGTATATACTTATACCTAATAATATATTTACACGCAACAATCACCAGTATGGCCCTACTCCGTTTCTACACCTTTGGCCTTTGAGCTTCTCCTCGGAGAATCCTGGACCCCATGGGAAGTTCCTGCCTCTACCACGTGGGGGCATTTTCCCCGGTACCTGGTAGCTCCTGTTGACGCACAGGCCCGGTTTGCAGCCGGGCTTGAGAGGGCCGCCCCCGAACATGGGGGGCGGGGTGAAGCCGTCCCAGGCCTCCGGCATACAGCTGCCGCAGGTCCAGTTGTAGTCACCTAGAGATACAAAAGTAGATTAGAAAATCGATGTATGAAACATGGTGAAAAATAGCAATGTTTGAAATAAATTACTAATGAATATAAAGGTGAGGCCCCGACACTGCGTTACGACGACGCATCGCACAAACGAAGTTGTACAATTATTGTAAATTGTACTACAATACCACGTCGTTTTTGGCGATGCCTCGTCGTAGCGCAGTGGGCCTCGCCCTTGGGTGTGTAGTTGTGATATTGCCGAGGCATCTTTAGTTAACGTTAGACAAATAAAATTTTGAAAAAATAAATAAAGCGGGATTTACACGGGTGACTAAAGCTTCTCAATATATTTTTTAAATATTTATGGACACCACGTCAATCTGGCCCCGTGCTAAGTATCCGAAGAACTTGTGTTACAGGTACCAGACAAGGTGAAGTAGGTATATTATATACTATACATATATTTAAGATTTTTATTTTATTATACACATATTTAATACACGTCTACGACCCAGGAACTCGAGAAATCTTTTTGTTTCGCTATGTTTCGCGACCTCCGGCTTCAGCGCCAACGGCGAGGTCGCAACTCGCAAGTGAATTAATTATTGTCACTAAGTAGACAGTCGATTTTCGCCGTGCAGCTGTCTTCTACCCGCATGTAAACCCCGCATAAAATGTACGAAACGAGCATGTGTAAGGAAATAGCAAAAACTGTTTATAGTAGGTATAAATATTTGAACTCAATTGAGAAAAACAACCCAGTGAAGAGTATTTCAGGACATGCCTAAAAAGGGTTCCGTCTCTATCAACACCGCAACACGCAAAAGGTTTTTTTTTTAAATTTCTTCAAAGGTTACTGACTGATTTCGTTCAAAATAATTTTGTTTTAATATTTACCAGGATCTATCAGCATGGTTCGATCTAGTAGCAAGTTAAACAACCTACCTAACTCTCATAGTTTAGAATTACCAGCGTGCTTAGCCTGGCGATCCAAAGAAATATTCTGTCCAAAATAGTTCTTAATCCATGGTAACAAGGTCGTCAATAGAAGTCAACATTACTAAACAGCCATATTTTTAAAATGGCTGCCGGGAAATCGTCTGTCAAAAACGAACAAATTTTCAAGTAAATGATTGAACGTAAAGAAACTATTTGTTGGACCGCCATGGCGTGGAGTAGCTTTGACATTATTGTAAGACTATTTGACATTGAAATAACGTTTCTACTTTAGCTGTCAAAAGAGGCCATTTTGTGAGCTCATGCTCGGGAAGCAAAAAATTTTTGTTTCCCATAACGACGATGCATCGACCTTGCTGCCTTACAATAAGAACTATTTTGCTCCGAATGGTATTAATGTTTATTCAATCTGTCATTTTGTCGATTCTTCGGTGTTCGGTGGTGCGCATGCTAGGCCTGCAGGGAGAAGCCAACTTGTAAACCACTTTGGACGCACAGACTGATGGACGGACAGAGCGAAACTACAAGAGTTCCTTGAAGTACTGCGGAACCACAAAAATCAATGACATAGTGTGGGGGGTACTCTGATTTTCAATCTCCCTTAGTAAAGTGACATAAAAAATAATTATTTTAATAGCTTACAAAGTAAGAAAAAGAGGTGATGTGTTTCGAAAAATCGTTTAACTGGCTGTGTTTTTAAATCTGTATTAAACAAAACGAAACTAACAACTAAAAGAGTTTCAATAAAAACTACAACAATCATTACAATATTTATTTCATAACTCTACCATTTGGCCGTAACTGGAAGAACGCCATTACACTTTCGTTTCTTTTTGTAGTACAATAACAAAATATATTTACTATAAATACATAATAACAAACAATTTCAATATTAAATTATATTGCACACTGGAGTTTATTCAACTTGAGTATAACGTATAGTATATTATTGAAGTATTTCCTTATAAATTCTGTTTGAAAAATAAACTTTCTTTTCGCTTATTGTTTCGTTCAGTTTGTACCAACAATTGTGCTATATGCACTAAATACGTTCTGTGTTAATAAAAATCTGTAGAATAAACGACGGAACGGATTCTCAAACCCTAGTTAAACTAAGGGCCCCCTAAAGTTTCGGCTGCCACTGTGACTGCTCGGCGGACAAGAGCAGCACATGACTTGAGTGCTCCTTAAGTACCGTATGAGAATACCGGCCGTAAAACATTATGAACATATTAAAAAGAAAATATAAGTCCAGTCAGTCAGTCCAGTGACTATTTTCGCCTCAAAATCCATCTCTATATTGTTAGAACAAAAAAAATAACGCATTTAAAATTACAATCTTTTTCCCTTCGTTCTAGCAGTCTCTGGAATATTTTGAAATAGGTAGGTACACACATTGCAGTATTCAGTACAGGTAATAATGTAACGGGTTATGTAATTTATACTCATTCTAAAATATATGAGGTGCCTTAATGTGAATAAAAAATATCAAGTGGAAAACGTGAATATATTTACACAGGTATATCGATACTTTAGAAACTACTGGATTACTATAATCTGAAATACTGAATTTTTGAAAATTCTAGGACAAGTATGTAATATCAAATTTTGCCGACAGGCATTGTAGCTCGGTTTATTTTCTTTTTATTATAGGCTTAATATAACGCTGTACTAAGGGTCTGTTGCACAATCTACGGATAAGTGTCGGATAGCTTATTTGCATGTTTTGTCTCAATCGCAAAAGCAGCGACCAAACTTCGAAATAAGCTATCCGACACTTATTAGAAGACAGGCCGTTATAGTTATATTAGTTTAAAAACCAGTTAGTAAAATTTACTTTCAATATAGACAAAACATATCTATGGACAATAATTATTTACCTAAGGGCAAATCGTTATAATTACAATGAAATTTCACAAAACTAACTTCGACATAACCAGTAAAATACTTGTCCAATATCATTTTAACACTAAAATACTAACAAAAACAATTTAAATTTGTATCTCTGAATCTTGGCTCGACTAGGTTTATTATTAAGTATTATTTTAAAAAAAATCTATTCTCCTTTGTGGGTTGTTACTGAAGTTGCGGACTTGTGGCCAAACAACTTCAGGTAAAATATGATGCTAATTATATTATTATTACGTATCGTCCATTATTATTTTTATATTGATATTTTCTGATCTGAAACGGTACAATTAGGTATTATTATATTCTGTAATCTCTTATACTCTTTTCAATTTTCTATACCTACTGCAGAAGTAGATCACTAAATTTTTAAGACAGGACATATTCGTGTAACTTTTATATTCCAAGTATATATTCAGATTAAAATAGAAATTAGATCAAATTCGTAAATATAAATACATTAAATACACATAATTAGGCACAGTTCACATTTGGAAACTAGTTCTAGCATTCTAGTTCTACGTTCCGCGTCCACTGCAACATCCACCTTAGCTACACAACAACATAATATATTTCTGCGCAGTTTCTCACTGAACATACTAACAGATAATAATATGTGTTAGATACTCTATGGCCTAGGCTTAGAGATGACAGATTCTAATAAAGGTTAACATCCATTGATCCGCACCGACCGCAACGCACGTAACGGATTGAACAGAGGGCCTAGCAGTAACATTTGACATCGGCGTAAACGTAACATTATCTAATGAAATTTCTATGGGCGCTGTTATGATTTTGACAGATTTTCATACAATTCTCATTCGATAACGTCACGTTTAGGCCGCCGGCGTGTGACCGCTGCATCCGGATTTTAAATTTAGTCCGAGTGTTTTCGTTGTTGGTAGACATCGTCCGTCATGGAGAAATGATGAAAATATTTTGTGAACGGCACGGAACGGATTTTTTGCGGATGGCATTCGGTGCGGGCCGTACATATATCCCCTTACTAATAAAATTATTTACACAACGGATAAGCTAGTGCTCTCTTTGTCTGATACGTTGGAAAAGTCACTTGACAGACAAAGACAGCAACATTCAAATTAAAAATTCCAGAAGTTTTATTTCCATATAGGTTAATAATAACACTTACAAAATAGGCATGTTGCCTAAAAAAATATTTTCGTCTATTCGATGTTAGTTGTTTTACAATATGACAGAGAGCTATATCGTCGGCTTGTGACGTCACGAGTTGCACCCGTCATACATTTGACATACAAAATGTATGGCGGTAGCAATTTGTGACGTAACAAATCGCTTTGAGAGAGAGAGAGAGAGATTGCGCGTCAATCTAAATACCTATTTATTTTAGATTTATGTATATTTAATTAACAATTTTACAGTTTAATTTATAAAAATGAAACTGCAACATCCCTATTGTCCTACTAAAATACGTTTCGTGTCGTACGTGCTGTGCGAGCGGTGCGGCCGGTGCGGACCAATCGACGCGGCTCAGTTTAAAACATCCATAACTCTGTGACAAGCGCCATCTATTGAAAACCCTAACTTCTTTCCTTTGCTGATAAATATTATCTGCATCAAAATAAACTATTTTGAATACATTAAGGAGACAATCGGAAAATGATTTTCATTCTACAACTATTAGTTACAACTAGCCAAACAAAAATATTGTGATAAAAACGCCACCTACTAACACCTAACTATTGTATGAGTTATTTCAACGCTTGCCACTTTCATCTCTTACGAACGAATACTCAAACGCTTCTTAAGTTAAGAGGCTCTCAAGCCACACGCTGTCCTTGTCAATTCGCCAAACAGAGACAATTTACAGATACAGTCTGTGATTAAAGTACCACTCAACTTTAACAAGCGTTTCAGTTAATTCGGCCGCCTGTGAAAACATAGGAACAATACATAGGCAACAATTATAGACTTCAAATCATCTACAGAACATTCAAATCACCGATATATTGTCAATGTGGAGGACACCTATCGTGATAACCGTTCACAGTACCCAGCCAACAAGAAAACGAATAGATCTTTGATGAAAAGAGATATTCAGCTTTGTAAACCGTTAACTTTTCTCTTACGCACACGGCACTAAACAGTGACCTTTCGCCTTTCTCTTGTCGTGTTCGTGACAGAGAAGATGCTGTACAAACATGGAGGCTAGAGTAAAGGAGCACCATCTCTCTAAGACAGAAAAGTTAAAAAGTGTCCGACAAAATCAATTAAATAATAGTTCCCAAACTGGCCACAGTGGCGTTAGTGTTAAAAGGGTGTGTGATATGATGTTGCTAACTTCCAGTTCAGAGTTGAATTAGTTATTTAGATTTTTGAGAACTCTAGTAGACTTTAGTAGACAGTTCAGAAAATCAAGAAAATTCTATTTACTCGCGTAGTCGAAATATTTTTATCCATATAACCGAAGATGCTAAGATTTTATTCTTCGGCTTCCGCTTTACAGCGGCAAAATTTTAAATGGATGTAAACACGTGCGACAGTAGCGCCGCCTGTTTAACGGTTTTTTACGCTCACTTTTTCATGTGTGGAGATGGCACTTCATTAGCTAGTCTCCATGTGTACAAAGCCAACACTAGCCAAATATCTCATTACAAAGGTCGGCGAGCGTTCCTTTTGGCCATGTACTGTATGTTCCCTTTCAACTAATCAAAGTTCTATGAACGATATCTAGTAACATCTCTAAAACAAAAAAAAACAACTTACATTTCGTAGCCTTTGCATATACTTAGTATGACACTAAAATTGTTAACAAAAACTGCTATACATTAATATTCCACAATATAACATGCATTCGTAGCTGAGAAGGTTAGAAAAATGCAAAATAGATCGAAAGAGAATAAAAATATGAAGAGGATTAATTTATAGTATTAAGAAAATTACCTGAATAAAAAGAGATAGGTACGTAGCTAAATAAAGTTGAAAGGAGAGAAAACTAGACATGAGACAAAAGGTTTGATGGACTATTACCAACATTACGACGAAACGCCCATACATATTCTGTTACACAGACTAAACTATTGAGCACATTATTTGGTTCATAAGCACAACGCAGCTATTCCTTCTGACATGTTTCTTTTATTGGCAAAGGTATACGAATAGTATGCCATGTTAAAACTTTACTTTTTCAGACAATAGCTCCCTCCACACGGTAGAGTTCGGACCACGCATCTAAGACAACGTTCTAAACCGCGGACGGATGTGTGCGTTTTGGACTACGGATGAAACTGTCATGCTAATAACGATTTAAAATGCGCCCACGGTTTGGACTGCGGGCGGATTTATGATATTTAGGCGAACGTTCCAAACTGTGCGTGTAAATGTGAATTCAAGAGTTTAGACTGCAGTTTGGACTGACGCTTTGAAAGTTACAAATTTTTTGCGTTTTATTTTGCGTTCACACGCGTTGCGCGAATATAACTGTGGAAAATACGCTCGCATCGACATGCCAGATCGGACTGTCAGCCATGGGCGTAGCGAAGTACAGACTCACCCCGTGCCCTGGTGAAATTTTACATGATATCCTGAGTACCTACGAATTTCACGTTTCTAAACAATTTTTCTTCTTATTATGTCTTATACATCAACCGGATTGCAATCCCTTTTAGGGAGCTATATTAATAAATTTTAAAAAATGTTAAAGAACGCTGGTGTTAGGAATGCCATGTCTCCCGATTTTTAGGGGCCTGAGGACGCGTCTCGATTTGCACATGATTGGGACGCTTAATGTCCCGATAAATCAGAATAATCTAAATAGCAAATGCGGCAATTACAGAAATAGTATTATCCGATGCCATCTATCTTAATTTAGTCCGACGAAGACGAAACTGTGTGTCTTGACCAGGAGGAAATTTTGAATACAAAAATTTAAAAAGTAAGTTCTATAGTATGACGCGGTGCAGCAGAAGCGTATCTAGGAGTAGGCTACGTAGACTGGAGCTTGTGGTTGTAGGAATCTACAGTTTATAGCACGGTGAAACTTCCAAAAAATGGTTTAACAGATTGTAGGATAAAAATGTTACTCGCTCGCTTTAAAGTTTCAATATAAAGAACATAATTTAACAATTCCTAAGTACCGTCAGCATGTTTTACTGTTTTTTTTTTTTTTCAAATGCAAATTCCTTAAATAGGAATTGATCAAATTTTTTTATGGACAAAATTTTACTAACTTACAAAGTATATTGAGTACGTATGTTCTATTTAGCGCTATTGTTTATTTTTCCAAGTATACTGTCTTTTAGATAGGGATTTTCTTATAGATAGAGGGATAGGGAAAATTTTACCAGTAAAATTAGAAAAAAATTTGCTCACTCGCATTTCACTAAAATATATTTTACACGTAAAGAGCTACCTAGTGAACAGAAAAATAATGTTACATACGTTCCGTTTGAGTTAAATATCTAGATAAATAATTTATAGACTCAAATCCCGATTTATTTTGCCTTCTGTTCCGATTTTAATCAAATTAAACCCCCCTAAACAAATTCCTGGCTACCCCCACGCTGTCAGCCCCGCGCATGTTCGTTTCGGAGCGAGGGTTGGCGCGTGCTATTCCGCGGTCCGAGCTTTTCGTGTGAAGGGCGCTAATATTATTTTTGTTTTGAAGCCTCAAAACTTTTCCTGTTCCGACAATATAAATAGCCTCAAAGAAAGCATGACTGTCGGTATGCTTATAAAGAAATTGACTTTGAAACAACTTACACGGCCGAGGTGTACTAAAATACCTTATAATTTATTATTACTTTTTAACCCCACATTGGGATGCATTCCTTTAGATATTAAAATACGAAATTCAACATCATTAACACAAGTTGGCCTGTCGCACTGCACACAGGTCAACTTGTAACGAAATGTAAAAGGGATGATCACCAATCCCACTTTCCCATTTCAATTAATATTTTTATCCAAGTACCCTCGACCTATACGCAAAACATAACAATTACGTACGCTATACTTAAACTATATTATCATATTATATTCACATCAATTCATTGTAAGTGGAAACCTCATAAGTACTCTCAGTAAGTGAATGAGTAACAAGAAGAGCGTTATTATTTGAATTATATTATTATTAATTCAAATACAACGTTATAAGGCATCATTATTATTACTAATAATTAACGTCATTATTATTATTATTGAATATTAACTTTGTGTGCGCGACTCTGTGTATTATTGTGTTATAGATTTTTTAAAGTGTAATTAGAGGCCATTCTCCATTGAAGGTGATGTCTTCTTTAAAGTATTTTATGTATTGAGATAACGCCTATATACTCCAGTGATTTTAGGTTTTATCTACGGAAAAATTCCTAGGGAGATGAATTTTTGTATACACCTTTATTACGGCGTTGTAATGAAGATGTGAAAAATCGACCTTGATATCCTGCCGGCAAAAAAAGTTATAAAGGGCAAAAGGTCACGACAATCATTTTTAAGACACTTACAAACATGAATAAAAAAGCAATAGAGTTTACTCCTTGGTGTACGATACACATAATACAATACCGTATGTGAGTGCATACTAGTCGCTGTCTCAGCGCTCTACTCCGAAAACGGTTAATTTTACAGAATAATGCAAGAGGCATTTTTTGGAGATAGTTTCACGACAAACAATTTTTGTACTGACCTCTATTGACCTCCCAGCAACAGGTCGCGAGATATTTGCGAAAATGGTGATTTTCGTGACCATTTGACCTTTATAACTTTTTTAGCCGGCACGATATCAATCTCGACTTTTTACATATTTCTTGCAATCCCGTAATAAAGGTGTAAACAAAAATTCAGCTCACTAGGAATTTTTCCGCCTATTAAGTTTTAAAATGCTAGGCTACATACACAAAGCCACGTCCACAAATCTACCTACAATCAAATATGTATCCTATTCCTATATCAATAAAGTTATATTTTCATAGTTACGCCGTGGTGTTCAAATATATTCCCAAATACAATATTTTTACATCGACAATCTTATACTCTTATAAGCCAATAATAACCAGTGGAGAGGGCACTTTTTCGTTCAAAAATCTAAATTGAAGTCACTAAAAAATGGTGGGGAGAAATGGGATGCCGTGATTGAGTAATGATATCACAGCCAAATGACAACGAATTATTATTCGTTCATACGTAAGTTGACGATTGCTGCGATTGGCCATAATTCAGCCGCATAAGCTTGACATAGCATTTATTTGCTGTCAGAGAACAGAGTAGAAAATATACATATTACTACTTACGTACAGAGAAACAGATTTTATAGAACGATCCAAATCGATCCAAATTTGAAAACTTTGACGTCCCTTTCAACGGCCCATCATTTTAACACACAATCGCGGCTACACCTTATGCTTGTAATGCAATCAAATCGAAAGCTAACTATGTAGCTTTTTATCTGTCCCCCTTTCTTTAATCTGTGATCAGAGGCAGATACGTATGCTGTTTCCACTGGTTGCTATGCCCGTTTACTATTATATAGTTATAGTATATAATAATACGACATATGACTATATAACACTCTTATATGTAGTAGAAGAAGCAGCTAGGATTATAACATGGGAGAGGTATGCTATTTGCAAAACACTTCTAAATTTTTGGTGTTGTGGTGTGGTTTTTTGTGAAATTTGCAGCAAACTAAGTAAGGGTTAGTTCACACCGCGACGATACGCGACGCGGCGCTGCATTTTTAAGATAGCTATTCCAAGTTGAACTTTATTCACTGCACAAAAAGATACACGTTTCATCCGTCATACAATACACATGCGCTGTACAGCGCGGTGCAACTTGACATTCGAACTCTTACAATGAAACGTGTATGTTCTTGTGTAATGAATAAAGTTTAATTTTGAATAGCTATCTCAAAAATGCAACGCCACGTCAAGGATCGTTTCATTTCAGTGTGAATTACTTTTAGGTTTATAAAACATACTGTCAATATCATTGTTCTCTAAGTTCTACAGAAGTTTTTTTTTACATTTTACATAAAGTGATAATAGTAAAATGAAATCATAGGCAACGTAGCTAACATTGTTGCAATTGATTAGGTAAATTTTGTAGAAATGGGGATTCATATTATATGAAATTAAAGTTATTTAAACACTTAATAACAGTGTAAAAATGGTGTAATCATTGATTTTCTAATGACCATAGTGCTGTATGTCGGTTCACGGTTGGTCCCAAAGATATTATATTTTTAATACATTCTCATGTTCGTAAGTAACAGGGTAAGGATTATCTATTTATTATTATTTTATGTAGGCTAGTCATTAAAAACAAGTCATCGTCTGAGCAAGCTCCTGTGGAGATATGATCGTACGACAAGCACCGGTACTAGTGACCGTTATATAATTTTTGCCTACAAGTCCGCGGCATTAGATTCGCAGGCTGGACGGTCAATATGCTCCAAAAAAGCTACTGAACTTTAAATTTACCTACCATTTTTGCTTTTACGTTTGTCACAAAAAAAATATACGCTAACATTAAAAAAAAACGATATTTCTACAAACTTCATTGTTACCACCATTAAGCACCACAACGAACCCACAACACCAAAATGCAAAACAACAGTCCGAGCGCCTAGATCCTGGAATCGTTCAGGCGGAACTTCCTACAGTAGAGCCCTTTTCAAAACGGACGGTGGTGTATGTACGAGGGCTGGGTGTGGTGGTTGGGATTGGAGTGGGTGGGGTAATGGCGGTAGCGGGGGGGGTAGTGCGCGGGCGGCGGGTAGTCGTGGCGGTGTAGCATGTCGAGCTGGTCCAGGCTGTGGTGGCGCTGCGGGAGCGGCACTTTCCGGGCAGCGTGCATAATAGTAGAGCGTTCAAACATACTGACAATGTTATGATAAAAGAATGCAGACAACTTTCAGATAAGAGACACAGGGCAACCTAGTTAGGACACCAGTCTCCCACTATATATTATAGTTCTGTGTATATACATCTTTTTGTTGTATCTTGACAACTGTGGGAAGAGTCAATATTTTTTTTTATTATTCTTTACATACATTACATACATTTTGAAGATATCCTACCGATGGGATTTTCTCCTATTTGCCCTGTGTACTTTCATTTTTATTTAACAGAGACAAATGGGTAACAAAAACCGTTGTCACCATCTGTTTTCCCTGCTCTAAGTCCTAACAATATTGATATTTTGTCGTTTTTTTTTTCAAATCCTATTATTTCTTAGTAGTATACCACTTTTTAGTACCCAACCGCAAACCCAAGATCAACATAGTATCCTGCACCGACGAAGCCGCGTTTATTCTTAATGCGATTCATGTCATAAATCAAATCATAATATAACGTATTGGATACTTATATAAACACGCCACTGCGTCATATCCCGGCTTATTAGAGTAAGAGTATACTGAGCAAGTTACCTCTGTTGTGGTGGAAGCCGGCCGCCCAGCCCGCGTAGTACGCCGCCTTCTGCTTGCCGTGCTCCTCCGCCACCTGGAAGCGGCAAATGTTTCAAATGGAATATGGGTCATTAATAAACGACAGGTAAAATTAAATAAAAATATACTACGATTTTACGTTGCATTTTGCAGTGAACATAAAATATTGATATGAGGAGTTTGAAAAAACTAAACTGGACTCTTTTAAATACTCGTGTTCATTATTATTAATTTATAAAGAAAGCAGCGATAAAAGGGAGCAGTCGCTGGGCCAGTCCACCCTCCAAGATAAAATTTATCCATTCCTAATCGTTTTCTGAATGTTTCAATGAAATAGATTGCAGAAAACCATAAAAAAAAATATCTCGGTCAATATTGCCGCTCCCGTCGACACTTTTTAATACAGGTGCCGAACGATGGGCGCTTTTAAAATATTTTTACGTCAAAAACTTTATCGTATTTAAATATAAAAAGAAAGAGCTTAAGGCTTTATACAATGATTAAGCTAGGTTTACGAACATAAACAAGAATATACTAAAAAAAAAAACAAAAATAAATGTGTGTGCGTGTGTGCCGCACCGTGTCCGTGTGGGCGTGCGTGTCGCTGTGCAGGCGCGGCCGCGCGCTGTATGCCACGCCCGCGCGCACCGGCTAATTTACCCCGCCCCGCCCCGCCAATCGGCCGCATGCAACAGAAACTCACTTATAAATGTGAAACATTGCAGCGGATGGGACAGTAGCGACGACGTAATGTGTCATCATGTCATCGTCATTTGATTTGTACGACACAAATCTGATCAAATCTGACGTTCCGCGACCTTAATTTTCTTATCTAGAAGTATGGAATCGTAGAAGGACATTATATAAAGGCTGAAGATTTTTTTAAATCTAAATTAACCGAGAAGCGGCTATCTAAATTAATTTCCTGTATTTGTCATTCCGGCATCCCTGATGGTTCAACAGTAATTTACTATTCAGTCATTTAGTTATCTTACAATGTACTATCGGGGAATCTAATTCATAAGCGGTAAAGTGTTCTAACAATTTGTTCCTATTATAATGACGACATGCAGTCCCAATACAATTTTCAATGATAATATGTCGGTTTGATATCATTCTATTATAATATGAACCAATTATGACAGCGGTCAACCTGCTTATGAATTAGATTCCCTGATAGTACATCAAACTTCATTGTAATGGTCAGTTCGCGTCGTGTCTTGGTGTGAACTGACACTATTACACACCTTAACGCACAGCGGCTCCGTGCCACCCTCGGGTATGACGTTGTTGAGCGCCGCTATCGCCTCTTGCGCCTCCTCGCGTTTGTCGAATCTTGAATGTAAAACATTCAATGTTAAATCACACAATATCGTCTTTTAAATTTTCGTCTTTAATACTTAATACCCATAATATGGTACATTAAAAACTGCATATTTAATATTTTCAACTGGAAAAAGAGTTTAAGCATGCACGGTAAACAGAAACTACATCTTACGCTGGCTTTGAGGTAACAATATTTTACTATAATAACAATATCATGCTGGCAAGTCTAGCGTGTTTATTTTAAAGTTAAAAATAAAAAGTATGAAAGTCTCAGGAAGGGCAAAAAATGCTGCCACTACACACAGAGGACGCATTACGCACCTGACGAAGGCCACGCCCCGCGGCGTGCCGTTGCTTTTGTCCCGCAGTATGTGTTTCTGCACGATCCGCCCGTACTTGCCGAAGATGGTCTCGAGCTGCTCCTCCGTTATAGCTCGCGGGAGGTTCGTCACGTACAGATTCGTGTCTTTTATGTCGTCGCCCGATGGTCGCGCGTATGATACCTAAATTTTTTTAAGGACAGTTTTATGATAAATACTTCTGTATATTGGCGACTGGATTAAGCTACGCCGCAGTTTTACCGACTTAAAGGGCAAAAACAATAATACAGTACAGTTTAAAGGCTTCAGAATAAAAGTATACTTTTTATAAAGCGTCTAAACGTACCTTTAGTCTTTTGTTCCGTAGCTGGTAGCCGTTGAAGGTCTCTAACGCTCTCGCGGCATCCTCTTCTCTCGTGAAGTTCACAAAACCGAACCCGTAACTATAACCAGTCTGACAAAAAAAAAGATAATATTATCTGCGTGCATTTTATTTTATTGAGTGTGAATCTTTCAATGAGCGTGTAAAATTCTAAAATACCTATCGTACATTTTATCCTACTCAGGTACTACTACAAACATAAATATGTACGCACATAAATAAATAATATAATATCTATGGACGCTATCACATTCCGTCAAACTGGTCCCGTGGTAAGTTCTCGAAGAACTTGTGTTACGGGTACCAGACAACGGAAATATAAATTTCTATACTATACATGTTGTTATCCCGAAACACAGAAAATTTTTTTTGTTCCCTTAGCGGGATTCGAACCCGCGACCTCCGGCCTGAGCGCCGACGCGCTAACCACTGATCCACAGGGGTCCTACATACATAAGTGTACGATTATAAATGCGTAGGCGAGGCGACCGCACTTGCATACATATTGTGTGCGTTTATGCCGCAACTGCATACATAAGTGCGTATACGCCCTCTAATGTGTGCGTACTGCGTACACATACCTAGTATAACTGCTTACACACTTGACTAGCTTCAACGAAACAAGTCACCACGCCACTGAAATCGCTGTGTGAGCTATTTTTACATATACCTGGAAATCCTTCATGCTCTTGATGGCGGCAGGTAGTGAGGTTGGTGCGCGCCCCGTCCCGCCCCGCCGACACGCCGCCCCCTCAGACGTGCGTGTATGCGTACGTGCGTGCTTATATGCCCAGCAGTGCGTGCACACGTGCGTATACGCCCTCTAATGCGTGCGAGCGTATTACCTTAAAGTCCTTCATGATCCTGCAGCTCTCGATGGGTCCGATGCTCATGAACATGGCGTATAGGTCCTTCTCCGTCATGGTCTGCGGCAAGTAGTTCACGATGAGGTTGGTGCGCGCCCCGTCCCCCGCCGCCGACACGCCGCCTCCTTCTGACATGCTGCCCCAGCAGCGACCGCCGATGGGTCGTCGGTATTGGTGGGCTATTTGCTGGAAACAAGTATAAATATTCTCTTATAACAATACAGTAGTCCTACTACTATTATAAGTGTGAAATTTTGTGAGGATGGATGGATGGATGCTTCGATGAAATTTGGTATATGGTAGTTTAGGCTCTGGAATCTGGATTAAAACATAGGCTACTTTTTATCCCAAAAAAGCAGTGTTCCCGTGGGATCCGATACTATATTAACACAGGCCGCGGGAAATAGCTAGTGATAAATAATACTTATTTTGTTTATGTCAACACTATTCTGAATCAGAAGTACCAACTAGAAATCAGTTAACGTCAATGAGATTAAATAGTAGATAGACATCCCACTAATTACATCTAAATATATATATAGGTACAGCCTAACGTATAACCGCCTCCTTTTTGGAAGACAGTAAAATAATGTCAGTCATCTCGTCGCTTCACATATAGCTTAACATGATAATTGAATGGAGCCCTAGTATTATAGTATATTCTGTATGTCTGATTAATATATTGAAGCCTTCAATCATAGCATTACTTACTTTTCATAACATCATATCACTCATAAAATAAACCTATGGACTTTATCGTATTAATAATTGGGGTTGCAGTCGTAAGTTACAAGTTAGTGCCAATTGCGATCAACATTTGACTAAGCCAAAAAAATCCAGGTCAAGTCTGTCGACCGTGACACAGAGCTCTCGAACTACTCCACTGCCGCGAACTATCGCCTTTGTGTACTACAATGGAGCTTAGCGGCAACTTGTAACCCAAAAACTATCAAAAGATTCCTACGAGAGTATTTGTTTCACGAGTAATTCGACAAAAAAAATACTATTACGATATTTTAATTTTAAGTAGGTATAATGTTTTAAATTAATTTTAAGGAAGCTTCCCTGACTTCCCTCTTGATATTTAATAATAATTGTTTCGTGAATATTTTTGTATTTACCTTGCGCATAGAATTAGTTTTTATTTCGAAAACAAAAAAGATTCACAGACGCGACACGACGCGACGCGACGTGATATCTTGCTATCTCGATAATCGCGTCTACGCGCAATTTGTGCTAGGTGGACTGGGGTGTCCTACCTGCCCGAATGGGTTATTATCTCCATATATTTTCCTTTTTATAAACTGTACCAAGAAACAAGCAGACGGATCGCTAATGGTAAGCCATTACCAGCGCCCATGGACACTCGTAACACCAGAGGAATTAAAAGTGCGTAAAGTACTTAAATTACCTAAATCCCTTATTCCTCCGGTAGCCTAACTCACTCGGCGAAACACAACGATACACAACGGCCCATTCGTGCCGAAGCATGGCTCTCCCACGTTTATCAACTTTTGACCAAATATTGACACGCTACTCAAAATAAAATCAAATTTCCTAAATTTCAGGCTTTCACTGTCTCTCTACTTGGCAAAATGACTAGCATGTGACTTGATGGACTGAGATCCCAGGACCACCTACCTACCCTTATTTACTAATAAAATGTATAAAAATGTATAACAATACATTTTAGTGTTAGTGTATACAATGAACGTATGCATACACACTAATTTATGCCGTGGGCCAATTTTTATTCTAATAAAGTATAAATTTTATTTTTTGTTTTGAGAATAACGTAACGTAACGTAACGTACGAACTGAGGTATAAATTTAATGATTTTGGAACGAAATTTCTTAAGAGGCGATGCGGAGGTGTACCCTAGCCGGGAAAAAACGTCCGTAACATAAGATTTTTATGTATAGTCTTTATTATTTTCTTTATACCTCGAATAGAACTTAAAATTAATATTTTTATAATAACGAACTTCGTTCTTATCCCACGACATGACGACACCACACGGCTTTTTTATTTCTATGCAGATTTTTTTTATGAAAAACAACAAAATTAGTAATAATCAGTGTAAATGATGTTTTAGATACAATATTTAACTGTCATTATTCTACTATAACATATGTATTATAATTATTATAAAGGCTGTAAGAAAAGTTAGTACAATTTTTATACCTTTGGCGCCCTGTACGCTCAGAATTGGCCCACCGCGCAAACTAGCGTGTATGCATACGTTCATTGTATACACTAATACTACAATAAGATATTGATTATCAATGAGAATATAAGGGTAGAAAGGCGGCCTGGGATCTCAGTCCATGAGTTTTGCCGTATATTTGATATAGATTCTAGAGTCTTAGTACCTAATGCTGTTTTTATATTCATTATTTCTGTTCTTTTTGTATTACAGGAGTGCCGGTTGTACATTTAGACTCAAGCACATCTCAAGCATAATATTTTTTTATGAAACTCCAGCCTTCAAAAGCTAGAATATTTTGTAATAAAACATGTGCCCACTTCTTACGGCAGACAGCTACAAGGGGCTTTGGCGGGCGTCCAACGCAAATGGAAGTAACTTCTTAACCTAACGCGTTATTAGCGTTCATTATGTGTTGCGGAATGTCATTAGTGCCAAACATATCGAAATTATTGACACACAACACTCCTGGTGTGCTCAAACACGTAGTTTTTTTACGACTGTAGCGCGTCGGCAGTATACTTTTTAGGTGCTATGTAATTTCTAAAGTACAAGTATAAAATAAACGATTTCATAAGAATGAACCACCTTTATAATAAGTTAAATATTTTAAAGACATTTTAGCCAATAATTGATAAAAAAACACTATTAGCCTCAAATAGTAGATTTATATAAAATAAATATTCTCAGCCAAATATAGCCCATGCTTCTTCTTCTTCAAGATGCTTGAAAATGTAACCTATGCACAACAATACCCTATCAAAAAGCAAAAAGAGCCTAAAAGCAATTCGGCATATTATGTTCCAACTTACAAGTTTTGTTTCTTCTTATGCACTGTAAACACTTATTTGTTATCTCCTACAGTTCTGAGTACTATGTATTTCAGCAATGAAAAGAAATAATAATAAAATAATGAAAAAACAACATAATTGGTAAAACAAGCAACAAAAACTGAACCAACTTGATTTAAATCTAATAGGTCATGTTAGGTTTTTCCAACACATCAGTTCTGTTTTTAAAATTGAAGATAAACTATTTCACAAGCATAAATTATTTAAATTATGATGTCAAAGGTGAAAACTTTTTACTATAACATTTCCTATGAATCTTAAAAATGTAGTCGATTGTTAGAAAATGCCTCAATGCAGTTAGCCCCTCCTGTACCTACAATTTTTTGGAATAAAGTACAACAAAAAACAATTTTATTATTATCATTATTTTTAGTTTTAAAACATTTCTCACAAGAACTCACAATTAACTTTACATGAGAAAACATTTACTATAAGACAACACAATACAAAGACTCTGAATGTAGTGACATGATCATTACTTGCTCAAGATGTGACTTAATTTAAAACATTGAACATGTTTCATAAAACATAACAGCTTTACATATTTAGAAATTTAATTGAAGCACTAAGGAAAAACTTTACTTGTATCTAAGATTTTATATATTGTCTCTCAGATTAATAACTGTTAACAGCATAGATACCCTGCTACTACTAGCAGCAGAAGGAGACAATTAATAGTATTCCTTATTTTTCTTACAATATTTTGTTGAAGCTTTCCATACACAAATGACATTAACATCCTATTAATTTAGGATGTCACTTATGTACATTGCAATAAAGTCATAATTCAAAAACTATGTTTAAATTAGCTGTATTGAGGTTTATATTAGCTCGGGGGCCGTATGTGGCCCACGGGCTGCAAGATGGTCATGCCAGGTCTACGCTATAATAAAGTTAATACGTACATTCTCTATAGGATTAAACCCCCTATCCCAACTGCTGATCGGGGTACCCCCAAACAGGTAACCTGGGTATCTTTCACCCATTTGGTCTTCTATTGCTTGTTGGTGTAACAATCAATTAATGTCAATTGAACTAATTTCTACACCAATTCCATCATCTGTTACATCCAGTTAGCATTATATTACCCCATCTGCAAAAAAAAAAGAAAGTTATTTTATTTTTATGCTAAGAATTTAAATGTAATCAATTTTAATAGTAAAATGTTTTACAATAGTTTTATGTACATATTATTTGATGTAACTGTTTTAATTCAAAGATTGCTGTTTTCTGAGTCGTGTAAGTAAGTACTAAGTAGGTACCCAATTTTACCAATAGGTAGCAGATAAAGAGGTATACCCTTCTAAGAATCCAGTAGGCTACGATGTTTAAGGTCAATGTCCTTTTCAGTTTAATTTCTTAAAATGTTATGATTTTTTCAGTTACTGTTTTGATTTGATTATTTATAATAACAACATTCGTAAACTGAAGAGTGGTATGCTTTCAGAACAAAATACGTTTACTCAGGCATTAGACTAGTATTTATTAATAATATTTAAAAATAAATTGTGTTATTGATTTCTTCAATTAGGAATCCATACAATGATAATTGTACGACAATTGAAAAAACATTGAACAGTACTTATCAGATGTGTAAAATTAATGTAAGTATTGGATAAAACTGTGGCCCCAAATAATGAAATAGTTTTATTTTCTAATAGAATATAGTGTCAAAATACGAGCTCGAATTAAATTATAAAAATTAGAGTAGAGTATACTTACATACAGCTTAAAGGGTTATTTAACGACTCAGTTTCTCTTATATATCCAGCAATATTGAGTTAAAATAAATATAATTTTATAAATTTAAAATAAGCTGAAAAATGGTCAAAATTTATCAAGCCAAAATTTCAGTGTCAAATATTTTTATGTCATTTGCAAATCGGAGTAGACAATTTTATTTTTTTATATATTTTTAGAGCGAAAGAACAAACTGTCAAAGTCCTCAACTACCAATTAATTTAAAGTATAACAATAATTATATGCTAATTAAAACTAAGATGAAATTTGTATATGATGGATAAAGTGTCAAAACTCACTATAAAATCTTAGTTTGAGCGCCATTCAACTCCATAAATTACCGAGATGACGGTAACTGACAGCAAAACGTTGAATGGCACAACCACATGAAGTTCAAAACGTTGAATGGATGAATACGGTGCTTAAATATTATGTTTCTATATCAAACAAAAGCGCCGTACTCACCGTCCAGCTTGCAAATACAATACGGCCTTGAGGCTTGAAGCGGACTTGTATGCAAAATGATTGACACTTTTGACGTGATGACGGCCACTAGTATCGGTGCTGGATTTGCAGGCTAGACCGTGAGTATGGCGAGAATGGCGAGATACAAATTTGTGTATGGGCATTCTCGATTCGATTCCATGATTCCGCACATAGAGAATAGAGGTCTATCTCTATTCTCAGTAGTAATACACATCTATACGGTCTATTCTCCATGATTCCGCATTGAGGAAACGGCGCCATTTTGTTATTTCATGGTTGTCCTTTGGAGTATGATTTCTGAATATTAGGAATTTGGACTGTACTTAGATCAGTAAATAAGAATTACTTCTAAAAATATAATATTGTGAAACTGTGGAAAATACTTTAATGGTTCATATAAAGATTGCGTAACATAATTTTAGGTAAGTCTACAAATCATTAATAAGATACTGAGGCGGTACGTAAATACATTCATTGTTGAACTTATACGTATTATTATATCAGAAACTATTGTGTTGTGATAAAAAATATTAAATACAGTAATTTTTTTATCTTAAACTTTCTTGGGTTCAACGCGATGAACCAAGTAGGTAAGCCAGCGTGGCTTCAAAGATATGCTTATTATCTCGAGTTTCGGTCATCATAATTGCGACGTGGTTGTTATTAAAGATAATCAGAAAATAACACAAGTGTAAAAAACTACTAAAACTAAAATATTTACTAAAAAGTAAAAAATTATGACGAAACGTGCATCTCAGTAGGTAAATAAAAATACATCTATAAATATTAATTCCGTTGACAATCATGTAGGTAATGGTTCTGTACCTTGTTAAATATTTTATATTTTAATATAATATAAAGTACATATTCAAATGTCCTATGAAAACATACTGTAATATATATGCAAATTTTGTAGATTTCATTTTATTAAAGCTAAATTTTTTAGGTGTCAGCAATCAACATGAGTGTAATAATACGCCTCCAGAACCTTCCGTGGTCAGCGAATGCTCTGGACATTCGTAACTACTTCCGAGGTCTATCAATTCCGGAAGGAGGCGTCCACATCGTAGGAGGAGAGTTAGGCGATGCATTCATAGCGTTCAGGTAGCTATACATACAACAAAATACATTACATGTAATATTTTCTCAAAAATATTACATTATTAGCATATAAATATCATGTCTAGGATAATATTTATGAAATTATTAAATAAACATATAAATATACTCATATTTTAACTTGAAACACTCAAAAGAGTCAACAATTCACAAGGCTTATATGGATTGAACTGTGCGTAAGTAAATATGCCGGGTTGGTAAAAATAGTCTATACCAAGTATGACGCTATTAGAATAATGAGTCCTATCAATGCTTAACCATTGGTTTAATAACTTTCAACACTGTTAAATTAGGGCATTTTAACATACAACTAAGTTGCACATGTACTTTCTATCGTTATTCTAAAAAGGAGGCTAAAAGTTGATAGAAAACAAATCTCAAACTTTAAACAATAAATAGTTCTAAATCAAAAGTTACTATAAATATTATAGCTTAATAGAGCTAATATTATAATATTGAGGAGCTTTGTCTTTATTTGGGCCAATAATTTTTACATTCTAATAATATAAAGTAAGATCTTACTAAGCTTCCTTCTCTCCAAGTTAGTTGAAGGCAGTGGGACTGCTGGTGGTGACAAATGGGCTAAATATGTATTAAATAAAAATTGGTAAGTAATAGTTGTAACCATGATATAAATTTATCAAATTAGTTTTACCCCCCGTATATAATTTGCAAACCCTCTTTATAATACACACTTATAATTCAATCACAAAATGTTATTCTCATGTCTGTTAGTATATAACACTTATAAAACTGTCTGACATAACAGCATACCACCAATTCTGTAAAATAACCCCAGAATTGTCAAGCAGTGAGGGAGTGGACGATGATGAAACATACTCTCAATCATGCCAAATTTTAAGCAAATAAAACTAGATAAAATTTGGTTTATCATGCCTCTCATTTATGCCACGGACAGACACATCAAATTTCCTCTGTATTTGTTGGGAGTTAAGAATATTATTTATAATTATTTTTAGTAGAAAATGTCCTTCTTACAGAGACGGAATTTGAAATACTCCCTTTTCTTTACATACTCCATCACTATACAAAAGCTGTATAATATACTATAAAATAAGAATGATTCTAAAAACAACCTCATACAATAAAAAAAAAGAATAATATTAGCCTTATTTAATACACATTCACAAAAAATGAATCTTTGGCATGCAACGCATTACTTACTACATGAGTTTTAATAAAACATCTTATTTAGGTTTGGGTAAGAAAACTATAAACTTATGAACGAAAATTTAATAAAAAAATATTTTTATCATCTTCATCAAGCTGAACGCTTCTGTAAAAATAAGTAATTTTATCATAATATTTTCGACCAAAACCTGGATTTATTGTTATTTAAGTCTTAAGTACAACAAAAAACAAGCTATAGTTCTCGTAATTAAAACTTGTCAATTTATAGTCTGTCTGGCTCAAACGACAGGATATTGATTGATTAAATTGACAGGTTTTAATTTCAAGTATTGATCCCTGACGCGATATTCTCAAAAAAGTTTTGCGCTATTTTGAACTCTTATCTCTTTGAAAAAAAAAGGCAAGCCATATCAGGTATGCTGATGCTTGAGGGACTGCAACAAAATATGTGGATAATCCAGAAAGCAACTAGTCTATATACTATTCTTAATATTTATATATATTTATATATACACATAGTTTTTATAGTATATAATATACTATAAAAACTATGTCTGTTTTTTAAGACTTTAAATACACTGTCTTGTTTTCTGCCAATTTACACTCTTAAGTATATGTATGTAGATAGTAACAGACTAGTTCTCTGACTTCTGACTTACTTTTTTAAACCTTTTCGACTCTCCTATCGTACGAACTTTGCTAGGTCGACTGGAGAGAATTTATCTATAAGGCGGATCCCAATTGAACTGTTTCACTGCTATACTGTTTTTATTGAGACATTAATTGAACTTGACGCGCGCCGTGCTGCTTCTTACCGTACTAAGAGACGTGCAATGGACCATGGTTATCCATGGACTTAATTCCAATATAGGCTTACTAGATTTGTATGTGTGACGAAGATATCAGGGACACAATGTCCGAACATCTGTCGCTCAACTGACTACGCTATCAATCAACATAAGGGTCTTCCCACACGTACCACATTTTACAGTCGTTATCGACCACGTGTGTGATACCGACCACGTCGCAACCACAACGCAACCACCAGGGACACCGAATATTTATAACGATAATTCATAACAAACATCTACATTACCTCCCGGTACCACAACGCAACCACAAGAAGCCGCAGCGACACAATTCACACGTAACTACAACTTTATCACCTTTTGTCGCGTCTGTGTGGAGTGCTTGTGGTACGTGTGGGTCGACCCTGACGGCACAGAGAAGAAAATATATGTACAGAGAAACGTCTCACAATCGTGGACACACCCTATGCTTGTAGTAGTGCAATCAAATCGAAAGCTAACTATGTAGCTGTTTATCTGGTCCTCTTTCTTTAAGCTGTGCTGATGGCACAACATACGGCAGTAACACAGAGGGGAGTTATAGTATGCGTCGAACACTATCTTGTGGTTCCATAGCGAACACCACTCTCTACATTTCCTACTTATTATAGCTACTGACATTTAACGACGGAAACAAATTCTTTAATTAGGACATAATGCCTATATAAATCATATTAAAAAGTTAACAACGATCCTGCTGACTGACTATGAAGTCAAAAAATATTCTAGAAAACAATATTATTTGAATACTTAATTCGAGCATCGAGTATGAAAACAATTTGTTGCAGACTGCAGCCATTAATAGGAATATTGTTAGTTCAGTATTCGTGAGATGAAATGTCACATGCGTCTGAGATATGGTATTCAATATAATTTTTGTGATGTTAGCGTACTGCAATTCCTGCAACATTAGTGGTAAACACTAACCCTATGATTTATATTTTATGCAATAACTTCCTCGGAAACGCCATGAAAAAAGCGTAACGAATAATAATTCCCAGAAGAATTATGAAAAGGAATGATACAGATGATAATATTATAATGATTTATGACCTACTGGCAGTTATCCTGCCTTCACCACAACGCCAGCGGAATCTACCATTTTACCAAGCATTAATTGTACCTATATATGGATTTAAGAAAGGATAGAAAGAAGAAAACGCCCTTTGAATATTATGACGTTCATGTGACAATATGCTGCTAAATTATGTAGTCGCTATCTCTATACCCTAACATCTCGTTTCTTGATTTTCTTTACTCTGATAGGCTCTCATATAAACGATAACACATTGATTAGGTACTCAAAAATTATGTCTTGAATATCTTTCAAACATCTACATAACTAAAAGTAAGGCGACACTGCCCGCTCCACGTTGCGTAGTGACGGTGGTGGACGGATTGCTTCAACGCGGCTGGGCGCGGGTACTGCATGTAGACGTTTGACCTGAAACACTGCGTATGAATGCGTTTCCTGTGTGTTGTACTTTTCAATACAAAGATAATATTGCAAAGAACGTTTTATAAGTGATAAGAACACGCACTACGCTGCTGAGACCTACACCTAGTCTAGTAACTTTAGAACTTTAGTCTTAGAAGCACTCTAAATTCGCAGCAATACATTGGTAGATTAACAATTATTTTATTTTCTACGATGGATCTTTCATAATCGTCTAAAATATTAACAATATTGATTTTAATATAATATTAAATGGCTTATATCATTCATTTCGAGTGTTTTTGGTCTGCAATTCGTTAGGTACGCCGTACGCTACGCCTGAAACACTGCCCATCTTATCGTTTTTGAGACAGTTTCTGCCGGATTTTCTGCATAGTATAATCATCACATTGCAAAGATTGACATTCCAGGTGAAGGAGCTTTTCCGGAGAATTTATGTAGACGGATGCAGTATAATATTATACCTACATAGTAGAGGATCCGAACTAAGATCGTCCGTCACTGTTGTGTCAATCAGATAAAAATGATATTTTATCTAATGAAACAAGTTTCTCAACATAATTTAATTAGACAACTCCTCATCCGTGCTATAGCTAAGATTCCACCATATGAGTCATGTAAGCCTTTCTTTAAACAATTTAACATCATGATGTTAAATTGTTCAATGCGTCACTAAATATGACGCATTGCCGTTACCTCAGCTGGCCGCGCCTTAGGTATGTGAGCGGTGGGACGGAGAGGCGGTGGCGCTTGATGTTATTACTCAGTTCGGCGCCGGACTTCGCGGCGGCAACACGCCTACCTAAGGCGCGGCCAATTAGTTCCACGCGCACTATAAACATGACGTTGTCACGTTCAAATATCGTCAGTAAACCGACTTTATTTTTATATCTATTGACATTTTATGGAGCTCTTGATTTCACTTTTTAATTTTTTTTCTTTCTTGACATTTTTATAATAATCTAACAATTGTATTATCAACATTAAATTTTAACATTCTATATATTGACGTAATGAATGATGTTTGTAATTAATACTTAGGCCGGTATAAATAGTCAGTACATAAGATGCGACCCGGTCTCAAGACGCGGTTCGGCTCTGTGATTGGTCCAAATTTTGACAGCCAACCAATCACAGAGCCTGAACCGTGTCTTGAGACCGGGTCGCATCTTAAGTACTGACTATTTATACCGACCTAAATCATTGACAATTTGATTCTGTTATTAAATGTATCTTAAAGCGATAGGTATGTTATATAATGAAACTATAATCGTGTTAATAAAATATTTGGACGTCGTTAACTGCTACAAAATATGTGCACTAATGTAAAAAAAAAATTATAGTTTATTTTCGTTTTTTTAACACTATGACCAGAAATGAATGAATTACATCGGTATTTTATTGTTTTGATATTATACACTATGCTGATAAATATACAGTAAGTATGTATGTAGTATGACTAGCTAATACATTTTTTTTAATATGCAAGTTTATTTTAGAAAAATTTGCATAATTTATTTTTTAATCGAAGTTTAAACATTTTGGGTACAAAAAAAAATGTATGAAGGCATGAGTGACCAATATTTTTTAAATAATGTCGGGTTCAACTAGATTTTATAATAGTACAATTCATCATTGTATCTACCATGAATAGTGAATTATTGCTATTAATGTAGAAAAGGCGAAAAATGTACTAATGTAACCTTCACAATTTACACAGTTGGCAACTAGAAAATCCCCATCTTATGCGTGAAGACGGGTCACAATACCAATTTAAAATTAACTATTGGACTGGAATATTAAACGGAATAATAATTGGACCATTTGAATTACCAGGGAATCCAACTGGGCAAAGTTATTTGCAGTTATATATTTAAATAATACGTACCCAAACATTTACACCCTAAATGTTTAAACTTCGATTAAAAAATAAATTACGCAATTTTTTCTAAAATAAATGACCTTTTTTTTTTAAAGTGCATTCATTAGCTAGTCATACTGTTTACTGTCTATTTATCAGCATAGTTAGTGTATAATATCAAAACAATATAAAACCGATGTAATTCATTCATTTCTGGTGAAAGAATTTGACATTTTGACACATTCAAAAAACTAAAAAAAATAAACTTTTCTCTAAATAAAACTTATCTTAACATTTATTTTTTTTTGTATTTTTTTTTGAACGGCCATAAGTTAAAATACTATAAGTCATTTCAGGGTTATCCATTAATTACCGGACCCTGTATATAATATTTTTCGCTCCGATTTTTCAAATTAAAAGTCTTTACAACTACTATCTAGGAACAAATTTTCTCCAGCAACCTTATACAACGGTATTTGAAATTAAATAGATAGCATTTTAAAACTGGTCTCGGTCGGCTGACAGAAGAGTGCAATTACTAATATCAACTTACCTGTTTGAACGCGGCTGCCAGGTAATAGGGAGCAGAAAAAGCTAATCAACTGAGGGTTTCATGTTGTGTACATTATAAACTTTTCACTGGAGTTTGTTTTGTTTGGTTGGCCCGCCGGCGAAATTATTTTAAAAAATCATGACAATTTATTAAGGGGTTGCCTAATTAAATTATGTTGAGAAACTTATTTCATTGGATAAAATATCACTTTCACCTAGTTAACACAACAGCGAAGGACGATCTTAGACCAACATTCTTATTAGTCTTGGCTATACCTAGTAGGTCGTTTGGCTTTACTTTTTAGATTATAAAAAATATGCCCTTACAATGTTTACACAAGGTGTAAGTATAGAATATTATTATGTAAGTCGTCTTCGTCTGCATATTCAAAAAAATATTTTGGGCGTGCTCTAATTAATGACGCGTAGCAACTAGCATTTCAATCTGAAAGTGAAAATTCCTAATCGCGCGTTCAAGGTTAAGCCGAGTCCTAGGTAGCACCATAACACTAATAATCTTGAGTCGTGATTCTTGAACACAAAGTAGATAAAAAATAAAAGGTTATTAAAAATCAAGTACGGATATTTTGAGCATATGATTTACTGCTTACTAGACGTTAAGGCTGAAAAATAATTACAGTTTCGAGAAAAAATTATACTAGATAAAAATACATTTAAGCTCTTTACGACACTGGGCTTCTAGTCAAGATGCATTCGATAATTTCGATGGCGAAGTTCGAAAAAAAATATGTATGGGATTTGACATAACGCATCGCAAGCGACATGTCATAACGATGGCTTGTGTCAAATCCCATACATTTTTGATTTCGAAGTTCGCCGTCGAAATTATCGAATGCATCTCGACTGAAGGCCCATTTGAGGTCATCGAGCTCATACAGTTGATTCTATTGATGTTTTTAAGGTGAAGTATTTGCTTCCACTTTAAATATCCTGTTTCTTTGAGGTTAATGACCTTTGCGCCTTAGAGAGCGCAATAGTAGGTCATATACCCAAAATATCCGTAATTGATTTTGAACAACCTTATTTACGGTGTCTAGAATCTTGACGAATCAGACTAAAGTAAGGCCAACGAGACGAGATAAAAAACGTAAATAAACGGACCGCTACTGAGTTGCATTATAAAAGTGAGTTAATATTATATCTGTCCTTATCACTCGTATGCAATAATGACGACAGTTGGTCGACGACAGCTGTCGAAGCGTGTTTCGTGGTACAGGAAAGCGGCCAGTGCCGCAGTTGTCAACATTTGGTCCGCCAAACAATTGTGAACAAGTTCATTCCTGTTTGGATTGCGTTCGAAGTGATACATATTTTTTCGTCTCCGTATTTACTTGGTTTTTTGTTGTTATCATTCCGTTTCGGTTAGTTTTATTTTTGATTTTTGCTGTTATTGTGAGTGCTTAGTTGTTGAATTTAACTATGGAATCACAGCCTGGGCTGACATAAAGGGACACGTAGCTCGCAATAATACTACATTTAAATTTGAAGATGTGAAAAAACTGCTACAAGAGGGGATCCAACGTGTATCTGCTGATAAATGGCGAAATTGTGTGGATCATGTAATAAAAGTCGAGGACAATTTTTATAGCAATATTGACAACATGATTGATAATACAATAGATAGTTTTATCATAAACACAGCTGACTCGGACTCTTCCGACGAATCATCTTTATCTAGTACAGACGACAGCGATTAAAATTCGAACTTTATAATAATTTATTCAAATAAAAATGTTTTGAACCCCTGAAAATTTGTTTACATTCTTTATCTCGTCTGGTTGGCCTTACTTTACTCATCCAAAAGCATAATGACAACCATATTCTGACACGTTCCGCTTTGCGCAATGTACAGTCTACGCATTTTAATACAATAGCCCTGGTCAATAGAAACGCATCGGAGATCCCTTCAGACTCTAAACTATCTAAGTTTACGGGTTTACCAGCATCAATTCCGACGTATGTAATATTGTTACAGCCATTTAGCCTCATGCAATGTGAGTCCTTGTTGCAAAATGAGCAATACGTAGAATGTGCAAAAGCGCAACACGCAAAATGAGCAAGTAAGCCCGTGTTTATACTACTATTATAAATGTGAAAGTTTATGAGGATGGATGTTTGTTACTCTTTCACGTTAAAAATACTGAACGGGTTTCGATGAAATTTGATATGGTAGTAATTAAGGCTCTGGATTAAAACATAGGCTACTTTTTATCCCGAAAAAGTACAGTGTTCCCTGGGATTATCCGATACTATATTTACGCGGGCGCGGAGCCGCGGGAAAAAGCTAGTATATAAAATATTCGTCATATTTTACTCCGGCTCCTGTAGGACGATTGCAGGATTATAGATAGCATTGATGATACTGGGCTATAGGGGTCAGGTGCTAGTGGACTGTTACCTGGGACTGACTATGGTGTCTGTCGGATACGATGTGGCATCATATAGTTGACAGGCGGTAATTCACCAACAGTTTCAAATGGGCCCGACCACTGCATGCATGGTGCTCCAAGCTGGTATCATTCACAAAGCGACTTGAAGCTGAAGAGGTGTCACTGGACATTAAACGCCGTGCTCCCTCCGTGAACTTTAAAAGCTGGAAACGTAGAACAGAGCCCACGCTTTGGAGTACTCGGGTGCGTGGAGTGGCTACTCCCCGACACCGATCGCCACATACTTGTGGCAACTGCCCTGCTACTGCTTATTATTATTGTATTATTTATTCTCAGTTACAGTTTATGCACTATTTAACACTTTTATAATAGTTAAATAGAGGTCAGTATCGGAAACATATTTTATTCAAAATAGACTATTTTGTAGGTTTATTTATTCCAGGTTAAGACAGCACATCACAAAGTTTGTCGAGTCAGCTAGTAAATTTAATGTCGGTGGTCGAACTGTAGTTTATACGAACCACTTATCCATTCAAAACTATTCTGGTTTTGTATATGCATTTCATAGTTTCAAGTCCACCTTTACAGGATTAAAACATTGCAAACCTTGAAGCGGCGCTGTTCATTTTTTTATTTGCTCATTTTGAGTGTCGTGCTTATGTTGCATTTTGAACATTTTGCTCCGATGGGATATATTTTATCGTTGATGTATTAATTGCACGCCGATTACTACTTAGAAAACTTTGAATCTCAACTTCTCAAGAAGAAGTTGATTGCTCGGAAACATCCTTATCGTGCTACTAATCGTGCCCAAGAGCTACTAGAAAATTTAGAGCAGGTGTTTGAGGCAAGCTGAAACCTTATCCTATACTTCTATTATAACTTAACACGAGACTGATCACTGAAGGACTGGCTGGTCAGAAGCGGGGCTAAGTTAATATACGAATTAAAAAATATATATGTTTGAGGCAATTTGAATTTTTTGAGAATTCAAATTTGAATGTTGTAGTTCAATGTTTAAGGAGTCGAAGAAAAGCCATACCATTTAGTCGACGCCTGAACCTTGCCACTCTTTTGCATCTATAAACAAAATTAAAAAAAAATTGGTAGCATCATTGTCAAGCTGTAAGCGAGCCAATAATGATGAATTGTAGCTAAGAACACTCGACACGTCATCTTTCAAGCAAAAAAAAAATGAAAATCTGTTCATTTGTTCGGGAGCTACAATGCCATGGACAGACAGTGTACACACAAACAGACAAACGTCAAACTTATGACACCCTTATTTCGTTAGGGGTCAAAAAAATGTTGGCACTTTTTACAATTTATGTTTAAAAAGCTGGTCCATTTTCCTGGCGGTTACGCCTTTATTCGGTAGTTGTTTTAGGGGTTTGCAGAGTCGTCTTCCAATAATAATTCAACAGCTGCGGGCTTAGCATGGCGATGCGAAGAAATAATTTTAAAGAAGATATATTCTATCCAAAACAGTTCGTTGCAAAATAGTTCTTAATCCATGGTAACAAGGTCGTCAATAGACGTCAACATTTCTTAATAGCCTTATTTTTATAAGGCTGCCGCTAAATCTTATGTCAAAAATTATCACATTTTCAAGTAAATGACTGAACGTAAAGAAACTATTTGTCTTGGACTGCCATGATGTGGGGTAGTTTAGATTATTGTAAGACTATTTGACATTGAAATAAGAAAACGTTTCTACTTTAGCTGTCAAAAGAGGCCATTTTGTGAGCTCATGCTCGGGAAGAAAAAAAATGTTGTTTCTCATAACGACGATGCATCGACCTTGCTGCCTTACAATAAGAACTATTTTGCTCCGAATGGTATTAATGTTTATTCAATCTGTCATTTTGTCGATTCTTCGGTGTTCGGTGGTGCGCATGCTAGGCCTGCAGGGAGAAGCCAACTTGTAAACCACTTTGGACGCACAGACTGATGGACGGACAGAGCGAAACTACAAGAGTTCCTTGAAGTACTGCGGAACCACAAAAATCAATGACATAGTGTACCTACACACTCTGATTTTCAATCTCCGTCAGTAAAGTGACAAAAAAGAATTATTTTAATAGTAATAAATAATAGTGCACATGCTAAGCCTGCAGGGGATGGGGAGTTAATCTACTTAATGTAAATTGATACCTAGTCTAGACAAGATATATATATATATATTATAGTGTGTGTCGTCTCGAGATTAAGAGATTTTACCATTTTATCGATTCTTCTGTTTCTATGGTGCGCATGCTAAGCCTGCAGGGGATGGGGAGTTAATCTACTTAATGTAAATTGATACCTTGTCTAGACTGGAGATATAGATATAGTGTGTGTCGTCTCGAGATTAAGAGATTTTACTATTTTATCCGATTCTTCTGTGTTTCTATGTATTTTATCTATATCTATATATTTTAAATTTAGTCCGTTTACCTAAAAATTTATTTATTGGCAGTATTTCTGATGATAGTGCCTCAATTTGACGTAAAATACAACACTAAAAGTTGAGGGGTGTGTTCGTCGACACAATTAAACCTATTATCTGCTTCTAAAGTCTCTTAACCTCGAGACGACACACGTCACACACTGGCAGCACGTCGCACAATCAGGCAGAATTCTAAATGAACGTGTGGACTTAGGCTGGTTGTAATTTGTGGTCCAATCAATTAGAATGTATTATGACTACTGCATATTACAACACAAAGGAAATATCAAATAACTGCATCTGGATAATCTCTAATAAATATTAGTATTGTCGGACAATTTCAAAGTAATTATGATAACGTATCATAACCAGATAAATGATTTGATATTTCTTACCTATAATTTTGCCGGCAAACTTATATCTGCATTCTACAAACTACTTATGTTCCTGCAATGATAAAAATCTCTTTATAATCTGATGACCTCTGTGGCTCAGTGGTTGAGCGCGTTGCGTGTTCAAACTGTGGGTCGAGAGTTCGAATCCCGCCGAAGGAACAAAAAGTGTTCCTGGGTCATGGATGTGTATTAAATGTGTGTGTAATAATATATTAAAAATCTTAAATATTTATGTAAAATATTAAAGTATTAAATATACTTTCTTTGTCTCCCCGTAACAGAAGTTCTCGAGTACTTAGCACGGGGCTAGATTGACGTGGTGTGAAGCGTCCATAGTTGTTAATATAATTATATTTGTCTTAAAATCATATCAACAGTAACCACTCATTTCAATTTTCAAACAAGTCGAGCATATTGAGTACCTACAATCTATTGCATATAATATTTAAATACACCAAGTACTGAAAATCTATCGCACCTTTATTTAATATTTATAAACTATAAAAATGTGTGGGTATTGAAATGAAATAAAATAAATTCTAGTTTATAAGGAGCGACATAACTTCAGATTCTTACCAGCAAATTAGATAGTACAAATACTTATTATTACTTCGTTTGCCGAGACCGTGCTGCCACCGAGTATCGACTCTTCTTTCTAATTGACTGTTTCTAGTAGATGACCATAAGAGAGATCTTCTTCTTGATTTTAGGGGATCATCCCTTGTTGGTGGAGCTTCCGCCATTACTCTCTGTGAAGAGACCTACTTGGTAAAACATGGTAACGTGCTCGTGATTAGTAAAAAGTTCGCAAAAGAAAATGTATAGCGTTAAACGCTTATATTATATATATATAATATAATATAATATAAGCGTTTTCACTATTACTAGACTAGGCCAATTTGGTACAACCTAAATGAGAAATCTTTCTAGTTTACTTGAGTCTGATCAAAAGGCCAATGATTGCAAATTACTAATTTCTTACTCTCGCTCTTGCCTCTACCAATGATGCTACCAAAAAAAGTGTAAACTAATATGGGGTGTATCTTTTCTGATGTAAGCTTAGCGTAGCGTCCAATTTGAAGCCGAAAACAATCAGCAGATGGTGGCGCCACAATACCAACCAACCAACAAAATACCAAGTGACAAAGTGGACAAAGGCCCTTAAGGTCTTCACATATATACACCATACCGACGTGACGTGGTCAAGCTGTGGTTACGTTTGAACCACATCGCAACCACCAGCGACACCAAGTATTTATACCGGTAATTCATAACACACGTCGACGTTTTGTAGGTAGGTACCACAAAGCAACGATAAGAAGCCACAACTTGACCACATTTTGTCGCCTCAATGTGGTGCGGTTGTTACGTGTGGGAAATTTGTAATATAGGTAGGGTAAGTTTGCACCAGCCGCATTATCAAGCTTGTCAAAACTATACAATGTATGTAACTCAAATTCACTTGTTCTTTGATACTTTGCACCACCTTGCCTAATGTCAAAGTCAATTTTTTAAATTCAAAATTAGCATTTTTATACACTTTCTAAACGTCGGTCTACATGATGCCTACCACGGGAACTAGCTCGGTGAGAAGAACCGGCGTAAGAAACTCGCTCGGGGCCATCTTTTGTCAAAAAGATGGAAAATTGTTCTTTTAAAAATATAAAAAAGGCATATATATAACAATGTTATGACTAAAACTACATAACAAGAATACAATAATATATGTAATTTAGAAGTAGCATTGCGGGGGGCCACCTCATTCCCAAGGTGTGCTATAATTCATAAAATCATTAACTTTATAATAGGCTTTAGCGCACAGACGTTCTTTAACTACATTTTTTTATAAGTCTAGTCACTGGTACATCAAGCTTAACAGTGACTAGACTGGTAAGCTTGATACCAAAGCTTACCAGTCTAAGCTTTGGTATCAAGCTTAATACCAAAGCTTGGTATTAATCTTGATACCAAGCTTAATACCAAGCTTGGTATTAAGCTTGATATGGAATGGATATGGAGAGAATGGTATTTCTATTGACATCCACAATAGAAATACCCGAATAATATTTCGGGTATTTCTATTGTGGATGTCACTTTTCTTTTTGAATAGGCTATTTAACATATAATACATTTGATAGAATGATAATGGCCAACAATCTACATATTATCATCTCTTATCACCCTCACACCCCCCTATAATATTTTTACTCCTGCCACATAAGGAATCGTCAAAAAGGCTTTAAGGCGCGTTTATATAACCACAAGAATCACAATGCAGTAAAAAGAATGTGCTAAGTAGCAATGACAAGTTGATTACTTTTGATTCGCTGCAATGAGGGTGTTTGATATTTTTTCTGCCGCTAGGGGGGGCAGACCCAACGCACACAACGCGTCATCTGATGGCGTAAGTGGTATCAAAAACGGTCAATAAGAAAATATTTTTCTGTCACTAGGTGGCGCTTGGTAGCCCTTGTCGTGGTCCTTGTCGTGTCAAAAATCTGTCAGATGTCACGAATTTAAAAACCCTCATTGTATGTAACAGCTGCGTCTTACTTTAACATATATTACTGTTGCATTGTTACTTGATACTGCAGTAGCAGCGCCACGTGTTACTGTAGGATTGGTATATTGTGTATTGCAGCTGCAATACAATAATATGTTACTTTTATAGCAACACTATGTTACTTCTATGTAATACTGTCGCACTGCTACATGATACTGGAGCACCGTTACATGATACTGTAGCACCGCTATATGATTATGTAGCACAGCTACATGATACAGTAGCACGTAGCAACGTGATACTATAGCACCGTTACAAAATACTGAAGCACTGCTACAAGAGACTGTAGTACCGCTACATTATACTCTAGCACCGCTACATGATACTGTAAGACGCTACATGATACTGTAGCACCGCTACATGATGGTGTAGCACCGCTACATGATACTGTAGCAGCGGTACTTGATACTATAGCACCGCTACAAAATACTGTAGCACTGCTACATGATACTGTAGTACCGCTACATTATACTCTAGCACCGCTACATGATACTGTAACACCGCTACGTGATACTGTAGCACCGCTACATGATACTGTAGCACCGCTACAAGATACTGTAGCACCGCTACATGATACTGTAGCACCGCTACATGATGGTGTAGCACCGCTACATGATACTGTAGCACTGCTACTTGATACTGTAGCACCGCTACATGATACCGTAGCACTGCTACGTAATATTATAGCACTACTACATTGTCAGGTGATATTGCAGCATAGCTACAAAATACTGTATGTGTATGTATATACTGTGTGTAACTGTGACAATGTTACTTGTTACTGTAGCATTGATACATATAAATAATATTCATTACGTATGAAATAAATTAAAAATAACTAAGAGCTTTTTATTGCGCTTCGATCAAAGCTATAATGTTAGTGTGGGTATAAGTAGTGGAAGCCTCAAAGGGCGAGGTGGTATGGCTGGTCAGGCCGAAGCCCACTTGCATGCATTTTTTTTTTCGAATGGGTCTACGCTAATGGCTTTTGGCCGTCTTAGCTTAATCGGTCTGGTGACTGCCATTTGGCTAGTCGTTTTGGTGGGGAGACAAGAGGGATTTTGACCCCCTCCTACATCACCCCCCTGCGGGTGATGTACGAACCGGTTTAACTTGCATGCATTTCGGATGTTGTATATATACCGCCGATCTTAGAAAACTTCGATAGCGCGATTCAGGATTTGTGACGCTAATTAGTCCGCCACATCAGTAAATAGTAAACACAACATTAAAGTATTAGGTCATTACATATGAAACTGGCGTTTTGTAAACGAGGAACATTAAGTTGATTTTTTTTTAACATAATATATTTATTTAATCAATGTATATACCATTGCTATATATGCACTTTTACCATCTTATAGGTAGTTCATTGATTCCTTTACTAGAAAAACCGTTAGGACAGGAATCAATAAAATATTTGAAGGCGCTTTGGACTGCCCTATCGGAGTTCAATTTTTTCCCTTGCAAGAAGTTATCCAAATTTCGAAAAAAATGGTAATCTGTTGAAGCAAGGTCCGGGGAGTACGGTGAATGTCTTAGACATTCCAATTTAAGCTCTAATTTGGTAGACGTCTGTTGTGCAGTGTGTGGTCTAGCGTTGTCTTGAAGCAGCAGTGGCCTAGAGCAACTCTGTTGACCTTTTGACGACGGACCGTTTGACCGATTGACGGAATGACCAACCTCGGTTGTTTTACAGCCAGCTTTTCCATCATGATTTGCAGTTGCTGACAATAGACGTCTGCCGTTATCGTCTGGCCAGATTTAAGAAAGCTGTAGTGAATGACACCGGCATTAGTCCACCAAACGCTCACAAGTAACATTTTTGAGTCAATTTTCGCTTGGGGCAGGCTTTGGCTGGTTCGCCAGGGTTCAGCCATTGCGATGAGCGTTTCCGATTATTGTACAGGATCCACTTTTCATCACAGGTAATGATTCTATTTAAAATCCCTTCATTATTGTGCCGATTGAGTAATGTAACGCAGCAGTCGACGCGCGTTTATCAGTTTGCTGCACTCAATTCATGAGGTACCCACCTTTCAAGCTTTTTCACCTTCCCGATTTGCTTCAAGTGGATTAAAACAGTTTTATCACTAACACCGCAGCCTGCAGCTAACTCGGACGTGGTTTGCGATGGATCCGCTTGCACAATAGCCTTCAATTCTGCATTATAAACTTTGGTCTCCGGCCGTCCACGGGGCTTGTTCTGCAGGTCGAAATTTCTAGAACGAAAACGTTGGAACCAAAACCGCACTGTTTTCTTTTGCGACACCGCCACCGTACACATCATTAATCCTACGAGCCGTTTCTGCAGCACTGGTGCCACGGTGGAACTCGTACTCGAAAATAATACGAAATTTCAAGTTTTTCATTTTGTCAACAGAGTGACGCAAAGAATAAACCAAAAGAGAAAAAAACAAATGAATTACAGTTTTCGAAACACAATTCATGAGTAAATAGCGGTATAAATTTGAAATTGGAATTCCTAACCAAAGAAGATATATTTGAGATCAGTGGCCAGTACGACAAAACGCCAATTTCATATGTAAGGACCTAAGTAACTATTAGTATCAATTTTTTTTTAAATTAAGTCATGTTTGCAGTTCTCGGTCGATTACGAATTTATAATTGTTTTCCAAGTAAACACACCTGGTGAGAGTAAGAAACACCAAACACCGTGGATGTTAGGTGTTTCTTACGGGACTACCAGGTGATCCTTCTGTTCGTTTGTCGGTCGTAAGGAACAAAGATGAACGATGGTGTTTTCTCTCAATTATGCAATTGCGATTAATTTTGAAGTGATACAGACTCGCCTTCGACAGCCGCAGGCTGATCTCAGATCATTTGCGACCGTCTTAATGCTACATAGTTCGTCTTGAGTCGTGACCGTATCGCTGCATAAATGTTGCCGTCAAATCGCAACGTGTAAAAATAATTTAAGAGAATTGCGTCGGAGAATTAAATTAAGACTATAATTTAATCAATTAACTATTATTATTAGGCTCGATAGTTGAATATCGTATTACGCCCGAAATTAATAATCAATCTTAAAATCTCATTTTAGCTATCTGAGATCAAGATTTCAATACATTTCAACGATCCTAGGAATAACTTCACGTAAATTTTTGTTTGAGAATTTAAGATTTTAGATAGGTTATTAATTTCGGGCGTAAATGAAATTAGATTTAGTTGAAACTTGTTTCACTTTCGTTTAAATTTGTTTCCTACAATATCAATATAAACTTATTTTTTTAAGCACTTGCTAGGAAGTTTTTTAAATGATGTAGGTACAATTTTTTCTTTATGAGTTGAGCCAAGTATTGACACGTTTATTTACACAAGTTCTGTTCTTTACGAGAGGAAGTATGAAACATCGCAACCAACTACCGAGCAGCGGAAGTGGGAACTAAAATGCCGAAATCGAAGTTCTTATTTTCGAGCTAGAAAGAGACGTGATAAAAGATAATTGCAAAAACAAACCAATTATGCCTCAATATTGGTATAAAAAGATTAATGGCCATTTATCATTAACGCGACACCGCAGAGCCTGCCAGCAAAAACAGTTTATGCTTTTATAATCTACTCGACAAGTTGAAAACAGTGACAAATAGAGATACCTACCTACTGGTCCTACAAGTACCTCGTTGGTTTCGGAATCACGCCTAGAAAATTGTGCGAGATGCGTTTATTAACACATTAAAACTGGCAAAAGTTATAAACAATACAGATAACAAAAAAAATACCTTGCTTTTACGTTATTAACTCGTTAACTATAAATAATTATGAAATTCTAAGAAAAAAAAAGATAAGAAAGAACAGGATATTTCTGCTTAAAGTCCATGTTTTGTTGTCTTTATTGTTTATAACTTTTTAATTTTTTTATGTGCTAATAAACGCTTCTAGCACAATTTTCTAGACATGATTCCAAATCCAACGCGGTATCACATATTTGTAGGACCGGCATCTTTATTTGTCAAGATTTTTAACTTGTCGAGTAGACTATTGGTATTAAGCATTTATTAAGCAGCGAAATCGCACTGCCTGGTCCCTGATAATAATTTATCGAAGCTTAATCTAGTACTTCCTAATACTTATAAAATTTTAAATCCCTTTATGAACACAGGAAATTTACTGGTTACCTCTACGCTACTGTACGCTCAGCAATTTTAAATGTGGGCAACATTTGTAATTGCTGATCGTGACAACGTGCATTTATATTTAATAAATAGGATCATGTAAAAAGGTAAAGCGGAAAAGGTTCCACTACTCAGCCGCAGATAAAAAAAAATCTAGTACCTACACACAATGAAAGAAAGGAATAGTAAAAATGTAGACATTTCAATAGCCTCGATAAAACCTTTCGCGTGTGGCTTGAAACATTCTTTACGGCCATTCCTGTGTAATGTTAGACACTAGTTATTTTCAATATTATTTTAGTTGCAATAGTAAAAATGTAGACCGTACTATGTAGAGTATTATGTACCTATGTAAATATGTTGTTTTATCTACAGCAATAGTAAATATGTAGACCGTACTATGTAGAGTATTATGTACCTATGTAAATATGTTGTTTTATCTACACGACGCTTCTCACCGTGTTAAGTAGAGACCAGTCATCACTGCTGGCAGTTCTGAGACCTACGAGTTGGCAGAATTCACATGTTTAAAGTTATTAGGCTTCTTTACTAATTTCCTGACAGTGTTTACTTTCTTCACCGCTTAGGCGTGCGTATAATGTACTTGTGTGAAATGTCATTGGTACCTACGTGACAACCCGGGATCGAATCTGCACCACACAGATTTCAGTATGCAACTATGCGTGATATTTTGCGGGGTAAGGGGGTGCAAGACTCCGTCCACTTCTGTGTTTTTCATCTACCGGTCAATAGCAAAACTATATAAACTTAAACGGTGGGGCAGGGTGGGGCGCTTGCCCCACTCTGACCTGTATGGTACCTAACCAAACCTAAAAAATTAAATTATCTAGGAACTAACTACAATACTTAATATCCGTAGGAAAGTTCACACTCGACAGTCGACACAAAAAAATTTTTGTATGTTCAAAGATTATTCGTTGGACTGATTTACAAATTGGCATACCCACCCACACGCCACATTTTTGGATGGAAGATTTCCTGGTGTAGGTAGGTGAGCAATAAGAAACTGTTTTGGATAATTCGAATTATACATACAGGATGCTACCTTTTTGTATGAAAAAGAAACCGGAGTAAAACCGCGGGTATAGTTTGCTAGTTACATATTATTTTAGACTGCTGCCCCACCCATGCCCATGACTGGCTACGCCCATGACTATGTAGGTAAAGATTTAAATCAATGCGCACAGTTAACCTGACATGAAATACTTATCGACTACCTACCTCTTTAGTTCAATTTAGTAAAATTTAAACTTAAACTAAAGCCCTTTAGGTTTGTTCTACTCTGTTGAGAATTTAGAACCAGTTTTATCTTTTTGTGAATAGTTAATTCGATAAAATTAATATGTTACTATGGAAAGAATTTTTTCACGGTCAATAAATTTATATTGGGAGCATTATAGTGTTCTAATGCCTATTTGTTTACAAAAATATGAAATTGCATCTGAACAGAGTTTACGTACCTACTTTGCGAAGCAACACCTATTTGCATAAAAAATATTGTAATGTAGGTGCCAACTGCTACGCACAAGAGATTTTTATGGCACACGGAGCCTACCCTCCTAAACAAGCAGACAGATCGCCTGATGGTAAGAATTTACCGCAGCGTACAATGACCTCCGACAATCCTTACTCGTTCGACGAAACAATATAAGTATAAATAAATACTTTAAAGTCGGATTTATGTGGCATAGAACGACATTATCACTTCGGTCTAGTCGGCTGAACTGAACCATAGCGCGTACCTGCACTTCGTTTTCAGTTCAAATCCAATTTTTAAGCGACTTCCAAAAAAGGAGGTGGTTATACGTTCGGCTGTATATATTTTTTTGTATGTATAATGATTACTCCGCCGTCTGTTGACCGATTTACAAATTTCTTTTTTTGATGTAAGTATAATCCGTAGTTGGTCCCGTTGTCACCAAAGTGGTGACTTGATGATGGTATCCATGAGGAATCGAGGGAACTCCTCTAAATTTAAATGAACATATAACTTTATTAACTAATTTATTTGAACAGAACTCCTGACTCCTTATAGATACATATTTAGAGATTTCGGCACTGTTTAAATAATTGCAAGCATAAGCCACTATGTCAATTTGAGTAATCATCATCATCACCACGATCATCACACCGTATCACATAATAATGATGTAATAGGTACTTCTCATAGTATTTTACACCGACAATGATATCTTTAAACATTACTCTGCCGTTTATGGACCGATTTTCAAAATTCTTTTTTTGATGTAAAGGGTATAATCCGCAGTTGGTCCCGTTGTCACCAAAGTAGTGACCGAATGATGGCATCCATGAGGAATCGAGAGAACTCCTCGAAATTTATATGGACACATATAGTGATTTTGACTTTTTCTGAAGTAACCCAAGCATATGCTACGAAAAAGTAAGATTTTGCACTAAGGTATACCCTGGATCCTAAAGCGCTGAACAGAACTCTTCAGTCTTTAAAGATACGCGTTTGGAAATTTCGACATTGTTCAAAGAACTGCAAGCATATGCCATTATGTTACTTACAGTAATCATCATCTTATAATACCTAATGGAAGCTTGGCGCGTATTCAATTATATATTCGATGGTTTATTTTATTAGTTCTTGAAATGTGTTTTTAATAATATAACAAATATGACTAAAAAGGGAAAAAATATTATTTTTAAACAAAAAATTAAACCGACTTCTAAAGTAAAAATACACAAAATATTATGAAATAAATCTTATTTTCTAAATAATTCTCCTTTTAAATTCGGCTACAATTTTAGGTAACTATTTCTCTACACAATCTTCATTATTTTGAAGTCGGTACCAGCTCAAACAATATTCTGATAAATCATTAAGTTGTTAGAAGACCAGATTTATTTTATACTTTTTTGTGTATTTTTACTTTGGATATATTATATTTATATATATTATTCTATATTATTTATATATAACTTAAAAAAAAAAGATTTCGATGAATCAGAAGTTTATCAGATACTCTTTTAATATATGTATTCTACTTTGAATGAAAAAAATTGATACTTACTTGAAACTTTTTTAATTCCCCTACCATTGAGGTAATAGGCAGTAGGTAGGTTGGGGTTGTTAGGTAGGTTATATAGTTTTACTTTACAAATAGAAAAAATAATGTGATAGTTGATATACATTATTAGGAGGTTATATAGTTTTACTTTACGAATAGAAAAAATAATGTGATAGTTGATATACATTATTAGGAGGTTATATAGTTTTACTTTACGAATAGAAAAAATAATGTGATAGTTGATATACATTATTAGGAGGTTATATAGTTTTACTTTACGAATAGAAAATATAATGTGATAGTTGATATACATTATTAGGAGGTTATATAGTTTTACTTTACGAATAGAAAATATAATGTGATAGTTGATATACATTATTAGGAGGTTATATAGTTTTACTTTACGAATAGAAAATATAATGTGATAGTTGATATACATTATTAGGAGGTTATATAGTTTTACTTTACGAATAGAAAATATAATGTGATAGTTGATATACGTGGTTAGGGCACAACAATGTCAGTAGATTCGGCTAGACCTGCTACTACGCGCGAGATATTATTTATAAATGTAGGTTAATGCTAACCGAGTTTTAATCAAATTTGGTATGCTAGTAGTTTAGGTTCCGGGTTAACACGTACGCTAGGCACGTGCCGAAAAAGTACAATGTTCCCGTGGGATATTGTATTTACGCGGGCAGAGCCTATAACAAGGTAGTAACGCTATAAAAAATACCACGCATATTTACTTTTATAGCTATAACTTTCCTTTGATAACATGGGATTAAAAGAGAATACGAGAAAAACTGTGTACGCCTTGTGAATTTTGAACTTTTCTAATTGTACAGTACGACCACAATTTCAATGTCTTTCGGCAATCGTCGTTTTTCATACGATTTACATAAAAAAAAAAAACGAATATTTTCGAGGGCCTATAGTGACATGGTTTTATACAATAAGTACAACTAAGACTAAAGTATTGGACTTTAAATTAAGTAGAAATTTCTTTTATTCTACAACAGCACTGATGAAGACGCTCGCCAGGCGATGATGCTCGATGGGGGGAAAATCAAAGAAATACAAGTGAAGCTTCTGCTGAGCTCGCGCTCGGAGATGCACAAGGTGATCGAGGCGGCGCGACAGACGGTGCCCATCTTAAGTCTCGCCCCGCCCGTGGCTGCGCCCTCGCCGGCGTCCGCCCCCGTCTCTGTTGCCCCGGCCGTGCTTCAGCCCGCGCCGTCCTCCATCACGCCATTTTCCTCCGTCCTAGCCTCGGGTGGCCTCCCCGGCTTCGGTATTCCCGGGCTCGGTAATCCCCAAGAAATACCGCAACCGGCTGTGATCGAGCCACCCCAGCCGCTTTTGATAAGCCCCCAGTCCAAAACTCCCGATGAGGAAGAAAACGACGACAAATCTGAAACAAAACGTGGCAAAGACAGACGCCGCACCAGGTCCCGATCTAGGTCTAGGGATCGCGACCGCAAAGATCGAAAGCGGGACCGCAGGGATAGGTCTCGATCAAGAGAACGGAGACGTAGGGATAGAAGTCGCAGTAGAGATAGGAGGGACCGTAAAAGAGACAGAAAAGATAGGAGTCGCTCGAGGGAACGGCGTTCTCGCGATAAACGTCGATCGCCCCAGAGCTCACAGGAGAGATCGACAGCCGATAAAGTGAACGATGGACCGCCGCAAACGAATATGCCAGGGTTTCCTAATGCGATAAACCAAATGCTCAACAATGGTCAACCGCAAATGGGATTACTCAATCAGCCCTTGCTGAACGGACCGGGGGGACAAGGCCGATACGCAGATCCGGCGTTAAAAGAAGCTTTTAATAAATTGCAAGAACTCGGTAAGAAAAGAAATCCAAATGCCTTTCAAGGTGATCAAGGCAATATCGGTGGGCGACCTGGAGCAGGTAGAGGTGGCAATAACAACGCTCGCGGCGGTGGAATCGTCCGTAGAGACAGTCGACCATCTCGATTCGACGATCAACCTAGAGATTGTTGCGTGGCGATAAGAAATGCTCCCAATCACACCAGCTACGGTGACGTGAGAAGGTTTTTCCCGTTCATGATAGATAAACATGGAATTAAAATGATAAACGACAATATGGGTCGTCGAACTGGAAGTATATTCGTACGGTTTTGTGATCCTCGTTCGAAGCAATTAGCGTTACAGAAGCAACCCAACGAGCTCAAAGGAGCAATGGTCACCGTTGAGAGTTTAGAAGATGAACTGTACGATTCTGCCGTCGATTCGTATCTTCCATACCGCGATGACAATGATGTTCAAGAGCAAAATTCTCTTGTCGATCAAGACAATCGACGACCCGCTTTTACGTTTAGTGTTCTCAAATTAGCCGATCTGCCACATTTTGTTAAAGAACACGATATTGTTAAAGCTTTTAACGAATTCTCACTTCTATCAATCTTGCTCAACGATTGTCGTCTGACTCGTACCAAGATCGCGTTCGTTCAGTTTGTAAAGTCCGAGGATGCTCGAAAGGCTTTGGAGCGCAAAGATAGTTATCTTTTCGGAAGACGCCAACCCGTCATAACTCCAGTCACCGATGACGAATACGAGAACGAAAAGAATACAAACGAAAAATTAGAGACCCAAAATAATCGTCCAATGAATAATGAACCGGCCCCCGAACCGGCGGTACCCCGAGATCCCCGGCAGAGGCGACAAAACGACAACGGTCCCAATATTCAACAGCAACAGCCCATGCTCTTCGCTCCTAACGGTCCATTCCAGCAAAACTTCAACCCGGGCTTTGCCAACCCACAATTCGCCGGATATCCGGGGGGTAACATGGACCCGAGGGCGGCCGCGGCCAACTGGGCCACCCAGAACATGGCCCAACAGGCTAACATGCCTCATCAAGCCCGAGGTGTACCCGCTAATAACTCGCAGGTCATCAATTTGGATGCAGACGACGAGTCTCCCGACTGCGTTCTCATGAAGGGTCTGCCTCGCGAAGCGACAGATAGAACCATTTTAGACTTTCTATCGGATACTGGGGCGGTTCCCGCGAGAATTCATCTGATGCTCGATCCTACCGGAATGCCCTCCGGGGACTGTTTTTGCGAATTCAGAAGCTCACAAGACGCGAGGCAGGCGGGGACCAAACACGGGAGTAACTTGGACGGAAATCGCATAACCGTAGATTTAGTCATGCGCACCATGGTAGAGGAAGCTCTAGAAGGGCCGAAGACGGACACGAAACGAGATAACAATATGTACGGAAACGGTCCCCCGCTTCTCAGTAACCCTCCGAACGGGCCCATGGTCCCACAAATGTTCGAACCGCCGCAAAACTTCTCGGGTCGTGGCGGGTTCAGGGGCCGCGGGTTCCAGAGGGGGGGCTTCGACCGCGGCGGCTACACCCGGGGGGGCTTCGACCCGAGCCGAGGCAGCTTCCGAGGGCGGGGCGGGTGGAACGACCGCGGGCGGGGCTTCGAACGCGGCAGGGGACGCGGCTTTGCGCGCGGCCGCGGGGGCTACGGTGGCGGGGACTACGATAATCGGGAGCCGATGCGCCAGGAAGACGAAGATTCCGCGCCCGAGGACTTCGGTGCGCCGGGCTGCGTGGTGAGCATGGAGAACGTTCCTTTCCGGGCCACGGTCGACGACATACTGGCCTTCTTCAGCGACTTCGACCTGACGCAAGACGACGTAATCCGGCGCTACAACGAGCGCGGGCAGCCCACGGGAGACGCGCGCGTGTCGTTCCCTAGCCCGGCGCTGGCGCAGCGCGCGGTCAACTCGCACAACATGAACCAGATCTTCGAGAGGCGCGTCTCCCTCACGCTGCTCTAGTGCCAGTCCAAAAGTCAAAGTCAGTTACAAAAAAGACATACAAAGTGTTTAAGTGTTAATTAAGTGGTATACCCATAGTGGTATCAGGTATTTGAATGTGTACCCTGCCTTTCAAGTTTGAAACAAAGGGACTTTATAAAATTACTGCAATTAATTAACGTAAGTTAGCTGTATTGTATAGGGTAATGTAATAAAAATGGTGTGTTTATATTAGCAATTTTATTTACCTCGAAGTAAGTAACATTTGTATAAAAAATAGATTTGTTATAAGCAAACTATAAAGATGAAAATATTATTGCAACATACATAATATAGTTTATAATTGTGAACTAGAAAAAGTGTGTAGTTTAATGTGGGAATGTTTAAGATTAAATAAAAATAGAACTCCATATTATAAGCATATTTATTATACAAATTCTCAATCAAATTGCAAGAATTATTACAAGCAAAACAAATACAAAATAACAAATTGCCTTGTGTAATTAAAATACACTCAAAGAATACTGAAATCGAATTTCAATATATCCTCAAACTTAAGAGAAAATTATATTCGATACGAACATGACGCCAAGTAAAATAATTTATTATTAGTTCCCCAATATTCCCAATCCCCAATAATCCCAATATTGTATTGTGTGTAATATCCCAATATTTTAAAGTGCGGCATTCCTTTTCGTAATAAATGTTAGAAATTGAATTAACTTTATAATAACTATTCACTACTACTGACTGAACCAGCAATTTTGTAGTTCGTCACGCCTTAAAACACCACTATACTATATACTTCTTACAAAACCCGTAGTATATTGAATATAGCATTTACAATCTACACACACTTGTATAAAATAGGAATTCTTGGTGCTTTACAGTAAAATTGTACAAAATAGGTAAATCGGTAGTAGGTATATAAATATTTTAGATGAAAAAAAATGGTTAATACATATTTAGGTACATATCGTACGAATACAAAAATAAAACCTGAATTATAATAATATCGATTTATAATTATTTTTATTACAAGAAATTCTCAACATAATGAAAAAAAAAGCATTTTATTAGTGAATAATACGTGTTGTATTGAATAAAATTCGCAATAATAAACCTGATCGAAATATATAACAATCTTTCTGGTCTTTGGTAAATTCTGCATACAAATTGATAACCTAATCTAAACCTGCTAGCCAACTATTCGCTTATTATAAATAATGTTGCAAACATACAGTACATATTACGAGCGGTTGAGGAATATTTCGAGATACATAAATATCAGATATATCACAAAAACAGAAATGTTTTATACATAACACATTAATATGAATGTCCGAGTTTCTATTTAAGTAAATATTTTAACCAGGATTTTAAGCAACTTGCACACATAGATTCCTGCTAGAGTTGTTAATTTAAAAATTTGCCATATAGTACAGAGGTGTATTGGTAACATATCAGGTAAATCGTTCTTAGTATGGCCATTAAATACTGCAATTTACGATTATACCTGTATAGTAAATCCCAAAAGCTTATGTAAAAGCACGTCGCACATACATACGTACACGCCAATGAGCGTATACGCACAGATAAGGAGCGTACGTATACGCTGTAGCAGACAAGTCACGATTGAGTTATTACTATAAAGGAATAAATAATATACAGTAGCGAATCTCAGCCGTGTCCTTGATTTTTTTACCTACGATTGAGCGTGACCGAGCGGACCACTAGAGCTGGTCAAAGGCGCTGACAGTGCGCAAGCGTCGCGACACAACTCAATCTCGTTAGTTGTTCAATGCAGCGACAAGTCTTGGCGGCGCGGCGGCGTGACACTACATTCTTCTGCTATTTGACGTTTCGTTAGTGGCCGTGTAAACGACGCATGTGTGCGTGCGCCGATTCGGTCGGTCTGGTATGAAGATGGCCTACTGTACATCCTACTAATAATGAAAAACTTTGTGAGGATGGTTGGATCTTTGTTACTCTTTCACGCAAAAATTACGGAACGGATTTCGATGAAGTTTGGTATGGTAGTGATTGCAATGTAAATCGCAGGAACAAATGCATTCTGAACTGTGTGTATATGGACTTATGCTCTTATTTAAATACACATAACTAGTTTGGTTATAAAATACTGATTATATGTACACCTCGCCTAATAACCGTACCATAACCAAGCTCGCTCACTAATAGGTTTATTATCACTCATACATTTAAGACTATTTAATATATTAACATCAACCATGGTAAAATAAATATATATCAAATATACAGAGGAAGTCTTATCTCATAAACGTCGGGGCTATCTAGTTATACAACAATCGATAAGTATATAATATACCTATATACAAAGTTAATAATTTTAACACTTATCTCTGCTATACTGTTTGTAGTATCAACTTAGTCCAATACAATTTAGAGCGTAGATAACATTACTAATGATAAAAGTTATAGTTCAATAATGTAACCCCGACGAATATTGTTATTGAAATATAAAAAAATCAAGTATAGTGGAAGTATAAATAATCCTTTATGGTCCCAGAGTGGAGAAGGTACATAACAATATAATATTGAGGCCAAAATATTCTTACAATATAATTTAACTATGCGTTGGTAGCAGTGCCAATTATCGACAAATTAATATGCACTCAAAATTGAATAGTCACATTCATCAAGCTAAAGAATATTTAAGGTATATCTTCTAGCTAATGCGATCCCATTCAACTATAAAAATACCCACACGTAATATTGTGACTACAGAATTGTGACGTCACTCAGGCACATAAATACATTGAATGTTGGATAAGTAGTTAAAAAATATTCACTCGGCACAACCATATAGGGTACAACAGACAAGTCTCAGCGCTTTCACTGGAATTACGTAGGAAGTATACATTAAGTAAGCGATAGTAAAATTCATAAATTTTTAGAACAATAACTACACAAAGACCAATATAAATATTAAGGTCTTTCAGAAAACTTAGGAGCGAACTCAGAACTCACATGTCGTTGAGCTGCTGTTTAAATTTGTGTTTGTGTGCTTTGAATATACAAAGAATATTTGATCGTGTTATATCGCTCTAAGGCCATAAATTGTCGCCAAGTGTTCGCGCCTTTATACTCGTAAGTTATGTAAAGTTTCTGTAAGTTTATAGTTTACCCACACATTGACGCCTAAAAACGATTAACTCTTTTATTATTACAAAACAAACTATACTGGTCCCCACATACTTCGCTTAGTAAAGAAATTAATTACTGTCCTTTTCTAATTACAAAGGAGAGTTACGTGCAGTAGAAATACATGATGAAAGTTAAGGCACAAGTTTCTTTAGACACAATAAAAACAACATAAGAACATAACGTTTTGAAAGGCACAGGGTATAATGTTTTTGTAAATAATTTAATATACACGAAACGTATTTTGAATTAAAACAAAACCTTATTCGACTTGAAGGTTAATTTGTAAAAGCTAGTATGTGGGGCTGTTATTAAATATATTATGAAGGTATCGCCAAATATTTTAAAGGCGCACACACCATATTCTTTTACCCGCGTTCGTTTACAACAAATGAAGTAATATTCACTGGGAACACTGCACGTGGGACTTGTTGCCTGAGATCCGATGTGACTGACCACGGACGGTAGAATTACCGTCTTATGTTTGTCTGAAACACACAAAAAACGGTATGAAAATCTATCTGATTGTTTGTTTGCATTGAATAGTCTAAAATTTATAAGAAAATCTATTATATAACTATATAGAACCTGCGATATCACAATGAAGACTTAACTTTATATTTTAAAATATGACAAAATATACCAAGCATTAAACATGTTTCTAATTTCTATACTTAAAATTATAAAGAGGAAAGATTTTATCGTTTGTTTGCATTGATAGGCTCCGAAACTACTGGGCCGATTTTGATGAATATATAGATAATCCGATACAGATAATCCGACCAAGTGAAATTGCTTATTAGTTTCTGTCAACGCCATCTGTTGACTCATCCCGCCACTATGTCGGCGCCATCTATTAGCGCTATTTGCAACATCAACGCGACGGTCGACATGCAACCTGAAGTGGGATATACACGGTCGCACACGGCGCATGCGCAAACATTCGCGCGAACTTCACCCCCGTCACCACCAAAGCTGCACTTTTAAATTTTGAATATACGCTTGTTAACTTTCGTCTGAGAATGTTCTTATTTCTGCACCCTCTAAACACAGTAAATATATTAAACTCGCAGTCACTAACAGTTTCGAATGATCTTGCACAGAGTGTCCTTAAAGTGTGGATAAACTTCACTACACAACACTGTTCTGTGGTCGGTAAGTCAAGGCTTAGGCCGGACTATGATTCGGAATCCGGCGGGGCCCGGAAAATTCTGAGCACTGAAAATAGAACTCGGCGCTAATACAATAGAGTTGAAAATCGAAGTGTCAAGTATCGCGGGCTGTCATATATGACATTGACATTTGACTCGACACATGTGTGTTCGATTTTCAGCTCTATTGTACTATCGCAGAGTTCTATTTTCAATGCTTTGAATTTTTCCGGGCTCGCCGGATACCGGATCATACAGTCCCAGCCTTACTTTTTGTTTTTCCTCCGTGCGGGCGAGCTGTTGTTGGAGTGTCCGGGGCTGTCGCTCAGCTCCGAGCTGCTGCTCCTGATGTCGCCCTCCATCTGTAATTGCACTCATTACAGTAATTTACAGTGATACTATATAACGGTACGAAAGAAAGACTAACAACTGACAAAGATACAGTATTATAAAAGGCAACTGTTAGTTATAGGCTGTTAGATAAGAGTTGGCGCCTACAACATGTATACATGTTACGTTATGTGCTGTCTATGAAAAATCATGATGTGCCAAGTCACGTACATAGCGCACAACGTAACACAGAATACATATTGTAACAGCCAACTCTTATCTAACGGCCTATACCTATATTCTAACACACAACTTAAATGAATTGCGCCGAATAAATAAATTATGAGTCACGACTCATAGCTACCTACATCCATAACCATCCGCTTAGGATATAAACGGGACTTACCTGACGAAACATAATTATATATAGACTATTGTTATTAACATTGATTACCTGTCCAGCCTTGATGGTAATATAAGCGATCTGAAGTATGAGCACCGTCCACACAACGTGCAGCACCAGCAGCAAACACAGTAACGAGTTGAAGATGTAGTAAGCGGGAAACATCGGCAGCAGCATGGGCGCTCGGATGGACGTACTGGAAATATTGTCTTGAAGTTAGGTAAATTTTGCTGTCTGGTTAGTTAAGATTGTTACAATTGTAAGAATAGATATATTAATCAAAATTAAAGACTATAACCCGTCTACGTAAATTATATAGCCCATGTTACGCGGGCCATTATTACGAATCTATTGACACCTCATTCATTAAAATCGCTATTCACTAGAATAATAGACGCTACGGTGGAACGAACATACATATACTTTGTGGAATCGCAGACCGTCGGGACATAAATAGGGTAGAATAGGTACATGAAATAGAGTACTATTGCATACTTACACCCGTATCATTAGTCGTTTCCTCGGATACGCCTCGACTCAACCTCCACTGAAGTATCCTTAAGAAGTTCCTCGAATTTGGTATTCTTAAACGTGATTTCTACTTCAGCTGTTTGCTCCTCCAGTAAGGTTGAGTGGGCGTATGACGTCATAGATAATCATAGAAAAATATACTTTTTATGTTAACAGGCGATAGTTATCATTAAAATTCGATCCGAATTTGGCAGAATGATGTTATAACCCTTCGTTTAGCTCGTATTGTCGTATTCGCAACACTTTAAGTAGTTAGTAGTTGTATAATGGGTGGGATTAGTAGTCCCTGTTATTTCCACGAATTGGTAGGTTCAAAAGTGGTAAAATTACTTCTACAAGTGTCTTTTCTAAATAGTTTTTTTTAAATTCCTCGAAATCCACAATACCGCTCTAAGTGGTTTTGAGCTTCGCGTAAATATCTACGCACTGCATAATTATATGGATTTTCCAAAACGGATTATGGAAACTCCAAAAAATTCTCTATGCTTCTCCCTCTGTAATTGGGTAATTACTTCAAATAATTCCACTCTGTTTATAAATAGAATTGATATAAATGTCGAAAATAGACGCTCGAGAGAGCCTCAAGGTACGTCCTGAGGTACCTTAAGTTTAGACAGTTGATTCCTGGACGTTGAGGTTGAGTCGAGTGGAAGAAATTTCGAGGAAACAACTCGAGGATGTAAGTTTACTTTTTTTTTTCTATTTCGAGTATGGCAAAAAAATTGTTTTACAACATTTCACTATCAATTTATAATTATTATTTACTAATTTAAACATTAATATTATAAGGATTTCAGAAAAAATTGTAAAAATACTGAAATTATAAATAATTGTCACCCGGACTGTTACACGATATAAACTGTAATAATAATTCATTTCTCACGATTGACTAATAGTCAAATGCACACAGCGGCATATCCACACAAACACACGCCGAATTCCTTTGTCAATACTGATAAACAACACTCACTCACGCGCTCACTCCGCGCTCCCTGCATTTTTTTGTAAAAATTCGAAAAGAATGATATTTGAAAATTTTGACGATTGTGTGGATGTTATTGTGAGATAACATCCACACAATCGTGGAAACACCACCATATGAATAATTCGACATTATTTGTTGTACTGCTGAAATTATTGACATATTTTTCCATGATATAGAGGTTATTTGTTGGACGTAGTCAATACGTTAAAAATGGAGATGCGAGGGATGAAGATCTACTATATGTATGACCGATATTGGACTGTTTCTTAGTATTCACTGAATATGGTTTCAATTGCTCAAGTAGTAAGAAGTACAATAAGCAAATCTAAACACAATTTAAACCTGTATTTTTTATATTTATTGTATTCTTACTTACGAAACATACTATTGCACTTTTAAGTTTCTACAATCACAGAATGCCAAATTAATTTGACGACTTAAAATGAAAAATGGTTTAACTACATTTAACTATCTTCTAAATAATGTATACCTAATTCCTAATACCTGAATCTTATCTCTATGAATAAATTCTTTAAAAAATTTGGGATGTAGTTTTGGAATCGATAATTCGATTAAACACTATCCTAATCTAACCGGTCAGTAGATAAACCGCATGCAAATCAACGCTCCTGTTTTTGCATAGAAGTAATTATTTTTTAGTTAATATATTAGAGTTAGGATGTAGATGTCAAAAATAGCACTAACGTTTTGTGTAAACCAGTGTTAGTTTTTTTAGTTATGTAGTTTTCATCTTATGGACGCGGAAACTTCAAAGTGCAATGACGAGTAAATGTTACTATTGATTTGTAAGTAAAATGTTAACATAAAGATCTTAAAACAGTTATCGAGTTTAAATTGTGCTTAGATTTGTTAATTGTACTTCTGTTAACTAACGAGGGAATTAAAAGCACCATTTAGGTGTTTTATTATAACCCAAACAGGTGAGGTTTTTACTTTTGATAACTCATAATTGGTCCAATTTCGACCATACATATGGGGCTTCAAAATATTTGTTAGATTTTATGATATTATAAGACACACATATATTCAGGGTCAGACAGGATCTGTCGTAAATAATGGATAACCCGTAAACTGGAGTTAGTCCGGATGTGAAACTGTAAGAAAATCGTAATTTCTTGCCAGGGTTTCGAACCATATGAAAATGGCGTAGCATTTTATACTTTTTTATAAATTTTGCTACTTTTTTCGTTCATTCCGTTGCCATTTCATCAAATTTAGGTATTTCTGTGTGATTTTTTTAGTATTATACTCCTGAAGACGTGTATTATTTAATTTTAATACAATTTTAGGTGTTTTTAACGTAAACAATTTTCAAAATCATCTTTTTATGCTTTTTTTTAAATTATTTTTTTCTTAATGTCAACTTTGATCATTTACTGTGAAAAAAAAAAGTATGGCGCTATAGCTGCCCATTATCTTAATAAATTGTCTAGTATGTGTAGTTTCTAAAAAGGTAATACAATGTGTACTTTACTAGCAATATTAAGTTACAGGAGCGAGATCAATATCAAGGTCAGAATTCAAAATTTTTAAGTATTGTTATAAAAGGTTATAAAACTCCGTCATAATGATCTTATTCTACCAAAATTCTTTACACAAACGTTATTAGGCCACTAATAAGGATTTTCAGAAGAACAACAGGTTGTTTTTAGTAAAAAAATATCATAACTCCATGGTAATAATGTAATAAAATTGTTCAAATTTAAAACTATTGTGCTCTAAATGTTTCATGCGATAAACATGTTGCGACAAGTTTATTCGAAAAAAGGATCATCAGGTAAAAAACTAACAAAGTAATACAATGGGCCTCTATGCGTGAAAATGACGATTAATGGTCATTGTTACTAGGCAGATGCACACTGTCCCTTTCAAACTCACGGTGTGTGAAAAGGTTAGCATGTTTTTGCCTTTAGGGCGCGCTCCTGATTGTAGAGTGTACACATCTCAGTGTGATTTTGACTATCGCATGTGCTCTTGTTTTCGTTACTTTCGTCAATTTGTTACTGCTTTCTAATATCGGACTTTGATTTGCCTTGTGATTTGGACTTGTGAACCTGGTGATACTGACGACTTAGCTCTCATTTACGGACATCGTTTTGTGCTATCGATTGCATTTGTTGTTTGGAAGTTTTTGCATCATGCCTCAGCAATACACGTCGGCTGAATACACAAACATGCATTACATTTAGGGTTTATGTAATGGCAACGCTACCAGAACAGCAAGTGTTTACCGTGAAAAATATCCAAATGCTCGACATCCTGATTACCGTGTCTTCATTAGAGTGCGCAATGCATTTATGGAAGGACGATTTCCTGGGACCGACCGGCATAGGCGGGGCCATGAAGGACGACCTCAACGACACAATGCAGCCGAAGTACTGGAAATAGTCGCTGAAAACCCTGGTACGTCCATAAGTGTTATTTCACGGCGTACCAGGATACCTCAAAAATCCGTGCACAGAATTTTAAAAAGGCATGAATTATATCCCTTTCATTATCAAAGGGTTCAAACACTAATGCCAAGGGACGCTGCTGCGAGAGTAACATTTTGTCCCACAATGCTGCGAAAGATGAGAGAAGATCCAAGTTATTTTAATAAAATTTTATGGAGTGACGAGTCAACGTGTCAAAAAGATGGTTTTTTGAACCTCCACAATTTACACAGCTGGCAACTTGAAAACCCAAGATTGATACGTGAAGACAGATCGCAGTATCAGTTTAAAATAAATTTATGGACTGGCATTATTAACGGACAAATCATTGGTCCATTTGAGTTGCCGGCAATATTAAATGCGGATATGTATTTGGATTTTCTAATAAATACTTTACCTGGATTACTGCAAGACGTTCCACAGGAGATAAGAAACGAGATATGGCTTCAAAATTATGGGTGTCCAGCACATTACGCTGTTCGTGTAAGGGAACATTTAAATAATACATATCCAGATAGATGGATAGGGCGATTGGGTCCAATTTTATGGCCTCCGCATTCGCCTGCAGACCTTAACCAGTTGGACTTTTTTTTACTGGGGCTGCATTAAGGAAGTAGTGTACAAGGAAGCAATAAGTTCTGTGGAAGAGTTGCGTACGCGCATTCAAGTAGCATCAAGTAAAATCGCAGAAGCCGGCTATGCGCGTCGGATTAAAAGATCTTTTATTAGGCGATGTAGAGCTTGTATTGCTGCCGGCGGAGGGCATTTCGAGCATTTAGTTTAAGTTATTGATAAAATAAATATTTTTTTTACTAAAAACCTGTTTTTCTTCTAAAAATCCTTATTAGTGGCCCAATAACGTTTGTGTAAAGAATTTTGGTAGAATAAGATCATTATGACGAAGTTTTATAACCTTTTATAACAATACTTAAAAATTTTGAATTCTGACCTTGATATTGATCTCGCTCCTGTAACTTAATATTGCTAGTAAAGTACACATTGTAATACCTTTTTAGAAACTACACATACTAGACAATTTATTAAGATAATGGGCAGCTATAGCTCCACACTTTTTTTTTCACAGTAAATGATCAACGTTGGCATTAGGAAAAAAAGTTTTAAAAAAAGCGTAAAAAGATGATTTTGTAAATTGTTTACGTTAAAAACACCTAAAATTGTATTAAAATTAAATAATACACGTCTTCAGGAGTATAATACTAAAAAAATCACACAGAAATACCTAAATTTGATGAAATGGCATCGGAATGAACGAAAAAAGTAGCGAAATTTATAAAAAAGTATAAAATGCTACGCCATTTTCATATGGTTAGAAACCCTGGCGAAAAATACGATTTTCTTACAGTTTCACATCCGGACCAACTCCAGTTTACGGGTTATCCATTATTTACAACAGATCCTGTATATAACACTTTGTTAGTTTTTATTATGCTATCAGCTACGCATATTAAATGAATATTTTTAATAGATACGAGTGTGTACTTTGGTCCAAATAAAATACTAACTATAAAACTGAACATTGAAAGAATTTAAGAAGTAATTTTTAATATTTCTAAAAGTGAAAAAAAAAATATAATTATATAATTTTGATATTGATTGTGTTTTTACTTATTTAGATTATAATATTAATACTTATAACTTAAAATAAGAATGTATTTCAATTCAATTATAAAAAAGTAACTGATTTTTTTTTATTAATGAGTGTAGGTTTTGCTAAAACATCGAAGAAAAAAAAAACATTCAAGTTTTATAAAATATGCAAAAAAAAATTAAAATATTTCATAAAACTTCGAAAAAAATCCGGATTTTGCAATCCCTACTTGTAGTAGTGCAAACAAATTGAAAGTAAACTATATGTAGCTGTTTATCTGTTCCTCTTTATTTAATCTGTGGTCAAAGGCCATGAAACGGATCCTCACCTCCATATGATGTAGAAGGGGAAGATACCGACGCGCGTGGTGATCCAGGTGACGATCAGCCCCAGGAATAGCGTGTCGCACAGCCGCTGGTAATTCGCGTACTTGGCGGCCTTCACCGACTGTGGATGATTTAAGTTGCTTGACAGTTGCTTTCAGAGACTCACAATAGAAAAACTCAACACTAACTCGGAAACACTCACACTAACAAATCATGAGGAACCAGTAAAACAATCATTTTATTTAGTACCAACTGCACCGTAGAAATAAAAAAGCACACAGATTTTTGCTACAAAATCTGTCAAAGTCACATATTTATTCCTCAGGTAAAAGATATCTGGCGATTGAAAAATCATCCCATAGTAAAATGAAGTTATTCAATACTGGTGTGGCCAGGTTGTCTGTACACACTACACTATAGGAATGACGAATTTATGAATATTTATTATCAGTTGGGACAGCGGGGCTACGAGTAAATTTGCTGACACCTCATTTATAAAAATCGGACTAGTAATTTAGGCGCTACGGTGGAACAAACATACACAAATAGACTGCCAAAATCATTACCCTTCATTTTGGCTTCGCCGTAGTCGGGTAAAAAGTTATGTTAATGTATGTTAATCTTGTCCCGGTAAGAAAAATATGTATTCCCCATTTGTCACAACTGACTAGACAACACATGGCTTCATCTGTTACTAATATTATGAAAAGAAATGATTTCGTTGTTTTTTTGTTTGTATGTTTGCATTTAATATACTCTGAAACCACTGGACCGATTTTGATGAAGTTTGGCACAGATACAGATTAAACCACGGAAAAGGACATAGGCTACTTGTTATCGCGGCGTAATGTACGGTTCGTCGAGGGCAACTATCTAATATTAGGTCCTTACATATGAAATTGGCGTTTTGTAAAGGAAGAACATAAAGTCGTTTTTTTTTAAACATAATATATTTATTTAATCAAAGTATATACCATTGCTATCTATGCACTTTTGTCATCTCATAGGTAGTTCATTGATTCCTTTACTAAAAAAACCATTCGGACAGGAGTCAATAAAATCTTTGAAGGCGCTTTGGACTGCCCCATCGGAGTTGAATTTTTTCCCTTGCAAGAAGTTATCCAAATTTCGAAAAAATCTTAGACATTCCAATTGAAACTCCTCTAATTTGATAGCCGTCTGTTGTGCAGTGTGTGGTCTAGCGTTGTCCTGAAGGAGCAGTGGCCTAGAGCGAATGAGCAACATCGGTTGTTTAGCAGCTAGCTTTTCTATCATGATTTGCAGCTGTCGGCAATAGACATCTGCCGTAATCGTCTGGCAGATTTAAGAAAGCTGTAGTGAACGACACCCGCACTAGTCTACCAAACGCTCAGAAGTAACTTTTTTTGAGTCAATTTTCGCTTGGGGCAGGCTTGGCTGGTTCGACAGGGTTCAGCCATTGTGATGAGCGTTTCCGATTATCGTACAGGATCCACTTTTCATCACAGGAAATGATTCTATTTAAAATACCTTCATTCAAATCCCTTGTGCCGGATTGAGTAATGTAACGCAGCAGTCGACGCGCGTTTATCGGTTTGCTGCACTCAATCATCATTCACCTTTCAAGCTTTTTCACCTCCCCGATTTGCTTCAAGTGGATTAAAACAGTTTTATCACTAACACCGCAGCCTGCAGCTAACTCGGACGTGGTTTGCGATGGTTCCGCTTCCACAATAGCCTTCAATTCTTCATTATCAACTTTGGTCTCCGGCCGTCCACGGGGCTTGTTCTGCAGGTCGAAATTTCCAGAACGAAAATGCTGGAACCAAAAACGCACTGTGTTTTCTTTTGCGACACCGCCGCCATACATATCATTAATCCTTCGAGTTGTTTCTGCAGCACTGGTCGAACTCGTACTCGAAAATAATACGATATTTCAAGTTTTTCATTTTGTAAACAGAGTGACGCAAAGAAAAAACCAAGAGGAAAAAAAAATTACTGTTTTCGAAACACAAATACATGAGTAAATAGCGGTATAAATTTAATTTAACTGGAATTCCTAACCAAAGAAGATATATTTGAGATCAAAGTGGCCAGTACGACAAAACGCCAATTTCATATGTAAGGACCTAATATATTATATTTACTATCTAGTATATAGTTATATTATATCCATGCACGATCTGTTGACTCTCAGTATCGATATGGCGTCATCTGTGGTTTACCTCGACAAATATGTCCGCGCAGTCGTGCAGCAGTAACACCAGCGTGCCGATACGGTGCAGGTTGCAGACCCAGCTGAAGGATATCAGCGCGATGGTGGCGATGTGGTGGATGAACATCTGCCAGAAGTCCTTGCGGCGCACATCCGAGAACTGCGAGATGGTCAGCGCCCAGTAGAAGGCGGCGGACACCATGTAGTACCACCACACGTCATCCGTTAGGCCCTGATGACAAATGTTGATTAGTCAATCTAGCAATGTGAGTGTAGAATTTGGCCGGAACAAATGCACAGTATTGAAAGAAGTACGAAACAAATTCCTGTACATGAGTGAAAAGAACATATTTTTTTTAAATGGCGTTACAGTTTAAAACCATCAGCCAGTGTCAAGTTAAAAAGGCGGGAAATAGAATTCTCGTTTATGTTTTCAACACCGTATTTCAAGTCTAAAGTCTAGTCAAAGTCCAAATAAATAGTCAGTGCAGTCAGTCGATTCAGTAAAGTGGTAGAAGCTTTACTGAAACTTCCTAGGGTGTTTTAGAGGGAACACAAAATAGCACGTTTTTAGAATTTTCCCACACTTGTGCACGTTAACGAATATTTAATGGTTAATATTCTACCAAAAGTACACATTAAGAGGCGAAATAACACAACTTTAAGGAAGACATACAAAAACATCAACGTCACACTTTTGCATACCGCCAAAACTCCCTTATATTCTTGATATTTTTTATTATTAAAAAATTCCAAGGTCAAGAACAAACATACAGAAATAAATTTCCAAAATATAATTGTGGTAAGAATAGATAATAGATAATATTGTGTTTCATGATCAAGTTAAAACCTTGAGTTTATACATATTTAGTGGGTATAGTAATATATAACGTTTTATTCTTGTGGTTACTTACAAAGTTAGTTTTAGTGAAGGCTAGCGTGTTTTGTAACACACAACTAACGCCTGTAGACGCAGCTACATAATCTCAGTATCATTCATAAAATTAGTTGTATACTTTAGGCTGCGATTACTAAATCGTCTGAGTTACTTCCTCAAGAATGCATACTACATGCATCCCAGATTCTAAGATAGATGAAGTCTGTAGAAGGCCCTGGTTGTTGCTTGCAAGTTGCAACTTCGTGCGGGCTCATCATTATGCAGACCGCGCATTTCTGTAGGATTAAAAGTAGGCTGTATGCTATCACAGAAACAGAAATTAATATGTCAAGAAAATATCGTAAAGATTGCCTTCACCGTTCCATTGTTTTCTTATATGAAAAAGAAAACCCAGCAAGTGCGAGTCGAACTCGCGCACGAAGGGTTCCGTACCATTATTCCGTACCAATATTTTGCATGTTTACTTATTATTTCGTTATTTTTGTACGAAGTTTTCCAAGTAAGCGATTTTACAAGTGAGGCCTCTATAACTCCTCAACTAACAAAGTTATATAAGCCGTTATAGTTTTCCTTTAAACTTTTTCACATGGACAATCATCATGATATTTTTTTTCAGATTTCGAGCCAGCCTATTAGAGGGGGCTATATTCTAAATAAAAATGCGTTTTAAAGTATTTAATATATTTTCGTGATTTTATTTTAGCACTTTGTCGGCGTGGTAAATACACACATCACAAATTCATAAGCGTTATGAGACGTTGAACTACGGAACCCTAATAAAAAAGATACACAGATTGATTTATTAGCTGTTTATTTATTTATTATCTCAAGCAATTGACCGCCGCGACATGTTTGCGTCACCTTTGCCCGCTATTGTGACGAGTCAGATAGCTAACGGTGACTCTAGGACAACGGTAAATACGCATTCCCGAACTGACAGTTACGACAGGGGCAAAAAGTTGCCTGAATATCGACAAAAAGTTGGGCGACCAAACAGTTTCTAAGTTGTCATAAAAACTTAAACCCGCTTTTGGCCGCCAGGTGTAATTTTAAGCTAGCCATAGACGTAAGGGTATACCTGACTGGCTGCACAGTTGTACCTGTCAGGTAAGCTTGAGCTGATTCTGTATGGAAACCTGCATAGTTGTGCAACATACGCGCTTCGGTTTACTTGTAGGCTGTATCTGTCAGGTAAACCGAATACGTGTTGCTAGCATAATATAGTTCCTACCACAGGCGGGGCGTCCATACAAGCCGGCTTCTCTTATGAATATTGCTTATTTATACTACATATTTATTTTTAAAATACAGCACTAAAACAAAGCAATAATAATTTGTGCCCCATGCACCCATAACTTTGCGCTAACACCTTGTGACGAAACAATTCCATTGGACGCACGAGATGCGCCGAGATTAATAAATAAAAAGTCACTATTAATTTACCGGCTTGTATGGCTAAAAACAAATAAATAATTCCAAAAATATTAGATTTTCATTACTTCCAGGATTAGCTCGATAATATGAACCTTACCCAGGTTCATATTATCGAGCTAAGCGCAATAAAAACTAAGTATCGTTATTCTGTATTATAATAGATATTTGCTTACGCGGATTTTTCCGCGATTCTCACGCTTTACCACTTCCTACGTATTACCAATAAATTGCGAATGTTAGAGATGATAAGGTAACGTACTTTTGCTTGTTACTCTTTCAGGCCTACATCACGTGTGAGGACCAATAAATTGCGAATGTTAGAGATAATAAGGTAACGTACTTTTGATTGTTACTCTTTCAGGCCTACATCACGTGTGAGGGCATTTGGCACCCGGCCGGCAACACAATCTCGACTCTTTGGGCGCGTACTTATGGTACATTTTTTCTCGCTTCGTAGTAGTAGTAGTTCAAAAGTAGATATTATTATTAAGATTTTGTAGGCTATTTTAGCTTAGGAATTTTCGCTTTTGTATGGGAATGATGTATCTGTTACGTAGTAACTATTTATTAATCTGTGCCAAAGTGTATATCATAGATTAGAGCAAACACTACTTTTTCGAGAAAAATATACTGTTTCCGGTAGGGTGGTTATTATTTCTACCCGGGTGAAAAAACTTGCGGGCGGCCTTTAAGTGGGGGAAGTTTTGACGGAAATGTGAAAGTATGACATTGTTGTTTTGTATTTCTTTCTTAACTTTGGCTTATTTCTATTCGTAATAAGTAATATTAACCATTAAATACGAATATTAATATATAACGAATTAACATGCAAGTATGGGCAAGTGGTACAACTGCAAAAAGCGTGTTATTTCGTGTCCTAAATTCAGTAAAGCGTCTATCACTTTACTGAATCGACTGAATTGACTTATTAACTGTACTGACGATTTACTAAGATTTTGAATTTGCAATTGACTATTTAAACGAAACGACCTGGATCGAGAATTCTATTTTCCCGCCCTTTTAACTTGACACTGGCAATGGTTTTATGCTATACCGCCATAAATAAATATTAAAAAAAAACTACTGCAAAAAAATATTAACTACTCACAATTAGCTTTTTGTATTTTTTTTATTTAAATTAGCTATCCAAAAAACCTATATAAGCGATTTGACACAAACCACCAGGTTGACAGCAACGGCTGCTAAAGCTTTTGGCAACGAATTACAATACCCTCCGCTGAGCGTCGCAGCTATACGATCTTGCACGTTTCTAATCTTAGTTAACTAAGTAGCAAACGGTTTTTTCTTGTCCTTGCTATGACTTTCATGTAATTGTAGAATTTAGTCGATATTATATTAAATATGAATAATGATGTAGAACAAGCAGTTCAGCACTAATGACACTCCCATTATAGAGCATCGATCATAATAAGCATGTACAGCCAGCATAAAAATTAAAAAGTTATTATACTTCTAGGTTTATATTCAATTTTATACTTTATAATATTAGGTGAATAAAAAAACTTAAACCCGGCTACGTAAAAAAGGGGTAAAAAAAGGCCGAAACAAGAAAATAATTCAGACAGAAATCCAGAAATGTATAGGTACAAAAATGGTCAAGGTAAAGGCCGTGGTGGCACCCACTAATGGCATCTAAACGTCAGATCACACCGAGATGCGTCACATCTACCTGTGAGCTGACCCTAAGGCCTAGAGAAGTTTCTAGGAAATGCGTATATTCATCATACACATGCGTATCCCAAGATAGATACAAACGACTGTGATTTGACATTGACATCGACTGTTTCGAACCTTATAAAGTAGGTGCGACCACAGCTCTATCTTGACCATTTTTGTACCTATGCATTTCTGGATTTCTATCTGAATTATTTTCTTGTTTCGGCCTTTTTAGACTCATTTTTTACGTGGTCGGCTTTTAGTTTTTTTAACTTACTTTTTAATTTCGTATTTTTCCGTTTTCCCAATCGAACATATTTTTGGAATAATATTAACAAGTAAGCAAAACACTTGAAATTAAAAATATCTACTTCACGAGCGCGGAGCGAGCTAATTTTATTTTCTAGATTAAATGATAATCAAGAAACACAGTTGAGAATACATAAACAGAAAATTTTGAAAAAAATTATATAGCCTATGTTACCCGCGGCATCATTACGCAATCTATTGACATCTCATTTATTAAAAATCCATCCAGTAGATTAGACTCTACGATGGAACAAACATACATACATACGTCGACTGCCAAAATCATTACCCTTCCTTTTGGCTTCCCGTAGTCGGGTAAAAAAATCAATGTAGTAAATGCTACAAAATTACTTTTTTGTGTTACATCGTAGTCATTTATTTGTACCTACATGACGAAATAGCCTATAAATTTGCACACATTTAGGTTTTAACTTTAAAATGTTTGGTAGTATAAGGTATAAGGATACTAAGTAAGGCTAAGCCATTTATAATAGAAGTATGTGGGAGACGGAGCTTTGCTGGAAGTTTTAATAGAACGATAAAACATTGTTATTTTATCGCATCACAAAAATATTCGTCTGATCGAGATTCCAACCCAAGATTGGCCAACAAAGCAAAAAGTACGATGCTAATCAAGTCGCTTACCGGAACGTGACGAAAGAAAAACATATGTTTATAAAAAGACATACGTTTCCAAGGGACAAGACCTAGCTAGTAGCTACATCGATTTTTCTCCGCCAAAACACCCTGCATAATATATTTTATGGAAATACTTGCAGCCGTTTCCGAAATTCCTATTAAATAAATTGTAAATACCGTAAAATTTGATTACAACTAGGGTGATTGCAAACTGTCCAAAGATTGTAAACCGAAACATACTACCTACAATTTAACGCATTCGGTGCCTAACAATAACTTATTTATCATTCAAACTGTACTTTTTGGTTAATCACAGATTAATTTTACTTCTATAAGTAATTAATTGTAAAGCTGAGTTATTTTCCACACGAAATCAATTAACAATCACCAAAACATTTATGGCAGCGAGGCATATGCCATTCAACCAATCAGCGCGCGAGGTGCGTCCCTTCGCATGCCATTTCACAATTTAACGGCTTCTTTTCGATAGATTATAATATTGCGAAAAATAATGCGTTAAATTATAAGCAGCATGTTTAGTTTACAATCTTTCGACATTTTACAATCTCACTAGTTATATTTATAATCTTACTGTATTTACACATTTATGATGACATATTATACAATATTTGCTCGTGTAATGTATAAGATTTATGGTATCATTTCTATAAATGCTACCGAAAATTCTACCTACTAACTCAATGAGTTTGTGCATACATTCTTCTTGGATCTGATGATAAGCAATTTTAAAGTAAAACTCATTGTTCCAAGCAAACCCTTGGTAATATCGTAAAAAAACACAATTGGCACTTACGAATTTGAATTGCAGTAAAAATGTGAAACCACATTATTACTTTTAAATGAAAAGATACATGTCTTTTAATGAGGGTTTTAAATTCGTGACATCTGACAGCTTTTTGACACAACAAGGACCGTCGGGCTATGAAGCGCCGCCAGGTGACAGAAAAAGAATCGAAAATTCTTATTGACCGTTTTTGATACCACTTAATCCACCAGATGAAACTTTGTGTGGGTTGGGTCTGCTCCCTAGTGGCAGAAAAAATATCAAACACCCTCATTATTTTATAGAATTACACCATAGGAACTTTAAGACACACTAAAGAATAAAATAATTCATCACAGGGCACGAGGTCCCGACTCACTCTGCAGTTCATTTTTGTTGTAGCTCTTAGCAAAAAATTTGTGAAAAAAAAAGTAAAATAGTACATACCTGATGTGGATATCCAATATAACACTGATCAATGTCCCACAGCCACGACTTATCCCACAGCACGTAGATGCCAAATATGAAGTTGCAGACATAGAAGGTGACCTTCCATATGTTCTCGCAGAACTTCACTAGGGTGGATGGCTTATCCTGACTCCGGCGGAGACGGTACCACCGCTCCACCTCGCGTTCCGTCATATCCAACTTCTTCACTACGTAACATAGCTGAGGACAAAGATTTTATACTGCAACTGATTTATTGTAAATAAGTACTATGTGATATGTTATATCTCTCTTTAAATAAAATTACACAACACAATACCTTTTCTGTAGTTATTAGAAACTACAACTCAATGTATTATAATTTATAACAAGAGAAAGATTATAAAATAATAATAAATAGTTTCGTTGTTACAATTATGTACCTCTTTTGCTTTTGGATTAGCTCTGTATTCAGCCTCTAATTTTGGATTAGTTGGGGCCTTTTTAGGCCTCACATTACTTATTCCCAGATATATGCCAAATGGGGCATAGACAAATCTGAAAATAACAAGAATTATAACAAATTACTATAGATAATATTATTAATAGTATTCATTTAAGTAGTAAGAAATAAATTTAAGGACTTCTTTCAATTGTTATTATTGAGTCCAACTTAGACAAGATAACTAAATGAGATGGGTCGATCAAAGAGGTTTTCAGCATAGACAATAATAACTTAATCACCAGTATTCTGATAGGCATGACAATAATTATCATTATCATACACATGATTTGAGGATTGGGAATAAATGCAATTATTAAAGGCATATAAATATACAGCTATGATGATATTAAAATCAGATGTTCATCATACAGGAAATAGGTGTCGTATATAGTAAAAAAATATAGCTGTAACCTTTAGTACAAATAGAATGACAAAAAATATGAATAAAAAATTCTCATTGTATTCACTGGCTACATAAGCAAGTAAATTTTGACAATAGCCTTAACCCTATTTATACAAGGACTTTTAAGACTGCTTATCTAGTTAGATTAATGATTGGCAAATACCAAAAAATGTAAAGATAAAAACATCAGATCCAATTTTCTTCCAGTAAATTAATCTCCTAAATTTTAAGCAACGGAAACCGGGATTTTAAATAATAAGAAAATGTTATCAGCTGGATAGGATATCCTCTACTAAACCAAAATAATTTCATGTTTGTTATCATTAAATCCTAAAATATCAACAACAGATAAGAAGTTTAAATTCTAGTCATTTGACATTTTATATTATTTTATATATCACTAACAATAGAGGGATTAAGGTCAAAAATGTGTTAGCAGTGAAGTTTGAGATATTGATGTTTAATGGTAACTGGTTAATTCTCAGTATTGTTATATAAACAGTTAAATATTCCGAAAATTGTTGGTTTGATAATAATTATTAATTTCAGAGGAAGGCAATTGATGTCATTGTTGTAAATTTATGCTAAGCCAACCTGTTTCCAGGGAAAACTTACAAGTGCAAAAAATTTAATTAGGCATTATGCGAGGTGCACGCTAATTATTAATGTAAATTCAGCCATATTAAATACAAGTTATAATTAACATAATAGCAATACGACAGAAGGTCGTGTACGCTCGGTGCCGCCCATTTTTTATAGTTTTGAACTTACCTCTCTAATAAGTAGCGCAGGGTTATAAAAACTAAGGCTAACGGTATCGGGTAAAACACATGCGTATGATCTGTATATATTACGGCCTTATCCGGCCCGGGCGCGATGTCTGCCCAGGTTGTGTTCGGCGGCAACCACACGTCCTCGTTCCAGAACGCCTCCACGAGTGACCGAATCATTTCCAAACAGTCGTGCAATCCAGTGAGGAATAATAACTGTCTATAGTTAATAGAAATTATCGTCTATTTAGATTCAGCTCCGCGAAATTCACTTCCTACGGTGCTCGCTCTTCTTCTTCTTCTTTTATGTATGGCGGCCTCAATGAGTTGCCAATGTCCGAGTGCTAAATATGTTTAAACCCTGCTCTATTGTAGGTCTAGTGAGGAAACAAGGGTACATTGATCTACATAACTGATGCTATGTTGTTGAATAATCTAAAACACAATTTAATATTGTTACAACGAATATATGCACATAGAATTTCAATAAAAGATATATTTACATAACATCGAGATGATTTGAAATTGATAGGGCGGGGAATATAGGAAGGGAGAGGGTCATAGAGGGAGGATTGGTTTCTAGAGCAACAGAAAAATATATGGTCTAGGGCAGGGGTCTCCAAACTTTCCAGCCTTAGGGCCATACTGATTACTCCAGTAAGTTCCGAGGCCAAAACCATATTATCATTGTTGCCGGTGGTAAAAAGTGAAATAGTCCACTGATGAAAAAAAAAGTCCGAAAAAGTACGCAACGTTTAAAAAAGGCTGCAAATCGGACTAAAGTCCGCAAAACGGCAACACTGCATATTATTAATTTTCCTGTCATTATCTGTAATTTCTAGATTAGTCGTAGAGTACGAGCCATGAGGAGTAACGTGACACGACATCTGGTGGACACAAGCGGAAATAGGTAGTACCTTCTATCGCTAACAGATAGCGCTAATAGCACGTACAGAATAATCTCGTTGGTTCGAGAAAGTTCTGGTGTCTTCCACTCACTTCTAGATGGTAGTAATTGGAATATATAAGAAGGCTAGTGTCAGTCACACCCACAAGTCAGTTCCTATGACACTGTTGTGAAATAAAATAGTGCGTACCTCCTTAAAACGTGTTTGTGCGTGTTTAAGTTTAAGACATCTTTGTAACAGTATTTTGATTTGAATTGTTGCTTTTGTGTGTGATTTAGTAGTATGGAAAAGAAGCGCAAAATTGATAGTGAATGCAGAAAATTCAAAGATCAGTGGAACATTCAGTATTTCGTAATTGAGTCCAGTAACAAGGCGCTATGTTTGATTTGCAATGAAAGCATAGCCGTTCTCAAGGAATATAACATTAAACGTCATTATGAAACAAAACATTTTCATAATTACTCAAAATATACAGGAAGTTTGCGGACAGAAAAATTCGAAGCTATGAAGCGCGGATTGAAATCGCAGCAATTTTCATTTACAAAACTCAAAACTGAACAAGAGGCTGCAACTCGTGTTAGCTTTCGTGTGGCTCTTGAAATTGCAAAACGTGGAAAACCATTCTCCGATGGAGAAATGATCAAAGAATGCATAATTGCTTATTGCAGTAGCCGAAGAAATGTGCCCTGAAAAGGTAAATTTATTAAAAACTGTCAGTATGTCAGCAAACACTGTGGCTCGAAGGGTAGAAAACATCGCTGAAAATATATCCTCTCAACTGTTCGACAAAAATGGACATGTTGAGTGGTTTTCTTTGGCCTTGGATGAGTCAACGGATGTGTCAGATAGTGCTCAGGTGTTGACTTATATAGATAAAAGCTATGAAGTGCATGAAGAACTTCTTGATATGTATAGTATTCATGGTACAACTACTGGTACAGATATATTTAAAGGAGTTGAAATGGCCATTAATCAAAAAAACCTTCGATGGAAAAACTTGAAATGTATTACAACTGATGGAGGCAAAAACATGAGTGGGAAAGATAAAGGAGTGGTTGCTCTTGTGTCAAAGGCTGTAGAAAATGACGGTGGTTCAAAACCATTAGTCTTACATTGTATCATTCATCAACAGTCTTTGTGCGGAAAATGTTTGGATATGTCTGAAGTTCTGAAACCAGTCATATCAACTGTTAATTTTATCAGATCTTTTGGGCTGAATCACCGACAATTCCGAAAATTTATTGAAGAGATTGGAGAAAATGTACTACTTACCTTATCATACTGCCGTACGTTGGCTTAGTTGTGGGAAAGTCCTTCAGCGCTTTTTTGAACTTCGAGCAGTGATCGAAATTTTTTGAATGAAAAGCATCGCCCTCTTACTGAATTACAAAACAACGCATGTCTGTGGAAGTTAGCATTCTATGTTGATTTGACAAAACATGTGAACGAACTGAATTTGAGATTGCAAGGAGAAAACCAGCATCTTCCTGATTTATACACTAATATCAAATCATTCCGGAAGAAATTCAATCACAACTTCGAAGTAAATGTTTTTCACATTTTAAAATATGTGAAATATTCAGCCACACCACTGAGACTGAGTTTGAGTGCTTTGAAAATAAATTTTGATACTAGTTTCTCGGACTTTGATGCCATTGCGAATCAAATTAAGATTTTTCAGAATCCTTTTGTTACTGACATTGAAACCCTAGCCCCGGAACTTCAAATGGAAATGATTGATCTACAGTGCAGTGATATAATTAAGAACAAATATCAAAACTCATCTTTGTTGGAATTTTATAAAGGTCTTCCACTGACACAATGTGATAATTTGCATAAATTTTCTCGTGGGCTGTTTTCTGTTTTTGGTACTACTTATTTGTGTGAGACCTTCTCCAAAATGAAGTACACAAAAAATGTTTACAGATCTAAATTAACTGATGAGCATCTTAAATCTCTTTTAATAATTGGTACAAGTAAAATTAGTCCACAACTACAAACTATTGTCAGTGGAAAATCTCAATTACATAAATCTCATTAGTATTTCATATGTCATTATGCTTGTTATAAGTTATGTTTTTATTTAAAATGTATAAAATGTTAGTTGGATACATTTCAATAATTTGTTAGTTATTATACAGGTTGACCTGAAATTCGATACATTCCTTTGAAAGACAGAAAGTAGACCTCATTTAGAGTAATATTTTTCATGGCATCCCCTATCCGAAAGTTGATATTTACAAAGTTATTGAAATTTCAAAAAAATTTTCTTTATTTTCGACTTTTTGACTTTGACATGACGTATTTTTAAAAATGTTTGTCTTTTTAGTGATTTTTTTATGTATTTTAACCGTCAATGAGTCAAATATTATTTTTAAGGAATAAATAGGGACAAACTAAGCGAGAATTTTTCATTATGAGACATGAAACAGAATTTTCTTTTAAGAAAAATGCACATTTTTCTTAAAAACAGGTGATTTTATGATGTGTGATACAAATGTACGTCACCTTGAATATCAAAGTAGTGTTTGCCTTTAATGTTTCTTGATCTATCCCATTCACGATTCCACCTGATGTTTAAGTGATTTTTAGCTATGGGAACTAAATCCTGGCAATATAATTTGTAATGACTAAGTCCATCTGATATTATAGCTTCTTTGGCAAAGGCATCTACACTCTCATTGCCAGTAATTCCGCTATGGCTTGGTATCCATGCTAAAATAACATGAATATTTTGTAACTCGTATTTAAGGACTAGTTGCCTAATTTTCAAGATCAAAGGAAATCTATTCTTAGCTCGAAACTGATTGGCCATGACACCTTCCAAAGCGCTCCTGGAGTCCGAGAAGATAATGGATTTGTCTAGCCCATGAGACTCGATAAACGAAATAGCCTCATAGATAGCAAGTGTAGGTACTTGCTTCACCTGTAAAAACAGACGAGGTAGGAGGCAGTTTAAAATTCAAAATCACATTAACCCTCGGAATCCAGACGCCAGCTCCAACACAACCATCATCAGAGAGCCTAGAAGCATCTGTAGAAAACATACAACCAGTCTCCAAAATGCTGATCAATAATTTGTTTGAATTGTGTATTAGCCAAGGAGGAACCTTTATTTATAGGAAGGTTGAGGATTACTTTTGGAGAAAATTTTAGGGCATCAAATGGGATAGAAAAGAGAGGATTGAGGATGCACTGGAAGACTGGACAAGGAAGACGAGTTATCTTAAGGTAACTGACTAAGAGGCAGGGAACCTCCCTCCCTCCCTTTGTGAAGTCAATAATTCGAAGATGGAATTAATTGAGATAGTGTGTGTAGCTTACCAATAAGGGGATGAGATGAAGATTGATAAACTTTAAAAAGAAATCTATCTGCTAGATACTGCCGCCTGATGTGAAGTGGAGGGTTTACGCATTCCACCTGAAGGGCATTAGTGGGACATGACTTCATTGCGCCTAGGATAATTCTTAAAGATTTACTCTGAATTTTATCCAGGTCTTTCAAAGGAGCTTTGTTACAAGGTAACAATATAAATGATCCTTAATCCATATGGCTGCAGATAAGTGCACTGTACAATAGTTTTTGGGTGTGAGGATGAGAACCCCACCATACACCACTAAGTGAACGCAAGATATTTATATTCTTCTCACACTTTTGTGTGATATGACGACTTTGTTGCACGCCAGACATTTTACAATCCAAGATGACACCTAAAAATTTTACCCTATCCTTAACAGGGAAAACTTGAAAACTTCTTGTTTATATTGAACGTTAATGTTAGAAATAATTTTGGAACGAGAGAAAACTACTACCAAACTTTTGGGTACAGAGATGGACAGTCCATGCCTATCTAACCAATCGTATAGGTATCTAATGGCTAAGTTTAGGCGAGCAGAACATTCATTAATGTCCTTTGAGAAAACGTACGAAGATAAATCATCCGCATACTGTTGGACCTCACCAAAACTATTAACAGACAAATCCAAATCATGTGTGTATATATTGTAAAGGATAGGGCTAAGGGGAGAACCTTGAGGAAGGCCTTTATAAACTAATCTAGGTGGAAGGGTGTAATTATGTGTAGAAATAGTAACAGACCGGCAGGAAATACTGTTGCAAATATAATTTGTCAACCTCACTGGGACACTCAGATTTAGCAGTTTCGCCTGAGTACCGGAAGATGGACATTGTTATATGCGGATAATATATCAAGGAACATTCCTACCACGTGTTCACCTTTCGAAAGGGAAATGCGGATATCAGTTACGAAGGTGGCTAAACTATCCACTGTGCTAAAGCCCTTTCGAAAACCGAACTGTGTTTTGGATAGAGTGCCCTTACTCTCCATTAGCCATTCTAATCTATTTTAATCATGTGTTCTAAAATTTTGGCTAAGGTAATCGAAAGAGCAATAAGCCTATAACTACTCGGATCACTATTAAGTTTTCCCGGCTTAAGGATAGGCAAAATGATCTAAGTTCTCCATTCCTCCGGGGGAACTCCAGACTGATAAAAAGCATTTAAAATGTTCAGGCAAGTTACTTGAGTACTTGGCCCACTGTTCACGATGAACGAGTATGGAATCCCATCACTGCCCGGAGCGGTATCTTTTAATGAACCAAGGATCAATCTAAATTCATTCAGAGAAAAAGGAGTGTCAAGATGATTCAAAGACTGATTAGCAGAAATAAAATACTGACACTCGTCAAAAGAGGGAACTGACGGCCGCGCCAACCTCTGAGAGAAGTCATTTATCCACTCAGATGAATCATTGGACTGACGGTAATCGCACGATAGAGCGCCTCGGAATTTTCTGACGTTCTTCCATACAGCCGAAGGACGAGACGAGGGCGAGAGGCTCAAACAGAAATCATGCCATCCATTTCTCTTTTTCTCTGTTAACAAAAGTCTCACTTCTGCTGCAACTTTTTTATAATTTAAAAAATGTATTTGACCTAGAGTATAACTTTTCAGCTTCTTTACGCCGCTTATAAGCTCTAGTGCAATCAGCATCCCACCATGGAGGAGATAACGTTTTTTGGCTGCTTGTACATTTTAACGGAATTGCCCTATCCGCAGTCAATGACAGCACTTGTTTTAGGTTTTGGTATGAAGAAAGAACATTATCTGAATTGATAGGGGGGAAAAGGCAAACTTCAGAGTCTGTCATTTCTGCAAATTGGGCCCAATCTGCAGAATTAATTTTATATTTAAGTCGGGGAGAATTCGAGGATAAAGTCGGTCTTGTATGTTTGTATATTATTTTTATAATGATGGGGAAGTGATAGCTATCCAAAGAATCCGGAATAACTGACCAGGAACACGAAGAGGAAAGGGAGGGGAACACAATGATATATCAACCACACTCCTCGGATTCTGTAAAGGTGAGACCCGATCCATCGAAACCGAGAATCCATCATTAAGAATTACTAGATTATTATCATTAATCAAATCAATGAAGGAAGAGGAATTAGGATCATTAAAGTGGGAACCCCAAGATGTGTGATGAGTATTAAAATCACCCAATACAACCAGGGGGGAAGGAACTGTAGAAATTATGGAGGAAATTTCAGAGAAGATGGAGGGATTAGGGTGAGGGACGTACACAGACATAAAAATAGTATCTTAAACATGGACAGCTACAATATTAAAATAACTACTATGAACAGGAAGTCTATATAAAGAGTATGTACATTAGCTGGAGACCAAAATGGCTGCTCCAGTTCTGCCGTCAGACCTGTCGTCCCGGAAACAGGCGTATCCTGGAACCCGAAAGCGAGAGCCAGGCACCAACCAAGTTTCCTGGACGGCAAGAATTGACGGCTTATGATTGTTAATAAGCCAATGAATGTCAGGTTTCTTATTCTTTATGCTGCGGTTGTTCCACTGTATTATAGTGTGAGCCATTATTAGGTAGAAGTTTTATGAGTTGTGTCAGGTTGGTTGTGTTAGGTTTTGTTCGGTAGGGAGTCGCTAAACCTAGAGATGAGGTCTATGAAAAGGATAGAAAGGTTGTCAAGTAAATTATCATTCTGGGACATAGATAGGACAGAGGGGTTTTCGGAATTAGGGGGGTATGCACACCCATTAGGAGCCTGAGAAGCAGGTTCCTCGATTATGTTTCTATGAGCTTGGTGATCATACCCAGGGGACATAAGGGTAATGGGGCGGCGGGGTGTAAAAACTGTCTTTCTGTAAGACACGGTATTGGAAGACTTAGTCTGTCTGTCTGTCTGTCTGTCCTGAAATGCTAGCAATATCAGAAGGAGTAGTTCTGGCAGAATCAGCAAAGGATCGCCTTACACGGGGGAATCTAGCCGAAGCCTCCAAATAAGAGACACTCTCCTGACTCACAACCAATTTTATATCTTTTTGCCTACTATATTCCGGAAAAGAAATATCATTGGCTGCGTGCGGACCGCTACAGTACAAACAAGTTAGAGATGTTGTTGTGCATGTTGCTTCTTCATGATTTTGCGAGCATTTGTAACAACGGGGCTGTGACCTGCATTGTGCTTTAACGTGCCCAAAACGGCAACAGTTATTGCACTGAATGGTAGGTAATTAATATGTTTCTAAGGGAAGGGAATTGTAATAACAATAGACACGGGAAGGAAGTTTTTGACCAGTGATTGTGATAACCACTGATTGGGTAGGAACCCAGATGGAAGAATTCTGCTCACTCATGGTTTTACGACTCAATCTACGCGCCTTAACAACTCTACCAAACCCTGGAGGAACCTGCAAGTTTTCCACTAGCTCTTCCATCGACCAGTCCACAGGAACATTACGTATAATGCCCATACGGGATACACTGTACGAGGGTATTGATACAATGTATCCAGCACTTAATATAGCGGGTAGGTCAATGAAGGAGTTAGCATGATTGTGCGACTTAAATTCTATCGAGACACGATTGCGACCAATCTTTTTAATTCCATCCATCTTAATCTGTTGAACATTGTTTTTAAAAAGGAACTGACCAAATAGGATGGGGCTATGTACAGAATCGCTTTCAGTCTCGGGTTTTGACACATGCACTATATAAGGCGCAGCATCTTCGGGGCCGTATACTTTTTTACTGGCGAAATCGGGGTTTACATAGTGTAATTGTATAGATGGCACTGAATGTGAATTGTTGGTGGCCTTTTTAGGCAACGGTTCACTGATATCCCGATTTGTTCTCTTCCTAATGTTACTACCTCAACCAGGGTCCGGGGGATCAGTGTCAATTTACATTGTTAAATGGAAAGAAAAAACAAGTTATAACCTAAAAACAAGAACTAATTAAAAGTAATACTTACACATAGACAAACACGAAATATATTACAGAAAATAAAATAAAGATAAGATAATTCAACAAATAATTCAGAGACGCTTGTTGACAGCACTCAACCAAAGAGCAAAGTCCCGGTGCACGCTCCCACATAAATTTGACAAAGTGACAACTGACACTTCACAGTTTCACATTTGACAGTTTTGTTTATTTTTATTTTTATATGGCATCGGCTTATAAATAACTATTTGCCAGTGTCAAGTTAAAAAGGCGGGAATAGAAATTTCGTTTCAATTTTCAACACCATATTCCTATATCGCCAAGTCTAAAGTCTAGTCAAAGTCCAAATAAATAGTCAGTACAGTCCATGAGTCTGTCATGAGAGACTGACATAGTCGATTTAGTAAAGTGGTAGCTTTTTGTAGTTGCACCACTTGCCCACTCTTGTGCACATCCACGAATATCTAATGGTTAATATTCTACCAATATTACATATTAAGAACCGAATTATTACACATTTTGGAGGACATACAAAAACAACAACGTCGCAAATTGACATTCTAGGCAAAACTCCCTTTGACACAAGTTCTTGTGATTTTGACAATGATAATTGACATTAGTGCTACCAAAAATGAGGGTTTTATAGAGATCTAAGGTAGGGGGTTTTAAATTCGTGACATCTGACAGCTTTTTGACACGACAGACTACCAAGCTACCAAGCGCCGCCTGTTGACAGAAAAAGAATCAAAAATTCTTATTGAACGTTTTTATACCACTAACGCCACCAGATGACGCTTTGTGTGCGTTGGGTCTGCCCCCTAACGGCAGAAAAAATATCAAACACCCTCATTAATAATTAAAATCGTATGATTTTGTTATCTTTAGCTACCTACCTATATGGATTTATTATAATCTTAAAATCTACTATCAAATAAAATTGAACTTTATAAAGAAAATAAAAGATCTAAAACAGAAGTCATCATGATTGATAAATAATGAGGTACAATTATTTATACAAAATAAACGAATTTTATTTTCAATATTTATTTATTCCAATGTATCGTTCACTTGAAAAACAATACTGTGCATAACAAAGCTCGCATAAATACTATTCTCTTATATACTGTCACAACACAAAACATTTTTAACAACACACAATTTTTAAAATAACATTTTTAGAGTAAGTATATTGTTTTTGTCATAAGAAAGTATTTTTAATCAAATAAATTTTGACACACAATATTATAACAACTTAAATTATGCTTAATACTTCTTTGGTATATAAAATAACAGTTACATACAAATTACAATAAACAGGTAATAAAATAACAGTTTTGGAAATAACATCTAAATAAATATCAAACACCAAAATAATATTTTCAGTTATGACTTAAGGTATAACGATAACATTTATAATACGAGCCCCATAAAACCGCATAAAAATGATTATAATATGCTTGACATTAAAATATTTTATAATTGATATGAAAGGAACACATGTAGAATCTAAAATGATACTTTGCACATAATAATAATAATAATAATACTATGGACGCTTCACACCACGTCAATCTGGCCCCGTGCTAAGTATCCGAAGAACTTGTGTTACAGGTACCAGAAAACGGGAAGTATATTTAATACTTTTATACGTATAGTATATATTTAAGATTATTATTATATTATACACATTTTTAATACACATACATGACCCAGGAACACAGAAAAACTTTTTGTTCCTTTTGCGGGATTCGAACACGCGCCCCCGGCTTGAGCACCAACGCGCTGAGCCATAGAGGTCGTCATGCCAAGTCATAGCCAATAGCGACTGTGGCTTGCAATTAAAGACAAACTAAAGCCTCGTACCCGCGAGCATTTTTGTTGTGGTGACACAGAAAAAAATGCACTGTACTGTACATAGAACTGTGCGCTAATACAAGAGAGCTGAAAATCGAAGTGTCAAATGTCAGATTTGACAACTCGCTATCATTTTTTTTATTTATTTAAATATATGGCGTCGGCTAAAAACCATTTGCCAGTGTCAAGTTAAAAAGGCGGGAAATAGAATTTTCGTTTCAATTTTCAACACCGTATTCCTAAATAGATAGTCAGTGCAGTCAATGAGTCAAGTCAGTCGATTCAGTAAAGTGGTAGAAGCTTTACTGAAAGTTTCTAGGGAGTTTTGGAGGCAACACAAAATAGCACGTTTTTCGAAGTTGTACCACTTGCCCACACTTGTGAACGTTAACGAATATTTAATGGTTAATATTCTACCAATATTACACATTAAGAACCGAAATAACACAAATTTATAAAAGACATACAAAATCCACAGCATCACCCATCGAATTCCCCGGCAAAACTCCCGAAATAATTTCAGCTCTATTGTATTATCGCACAGTTCTATGTACAGTGCAGTTTTTTTTGTTGTGGGTTTAGGAGGCCAAGGGCTAAGGAGTAAGGAAACATACATTATTTAAAATGCCATTGTTTTGAATATACACTTTACGTTATAAAACATAGTTTAAAAATTAAAGCATTCATATTTGTTCAATAACATTTTGCCATTTAATATTTCTAATCCACTTTACTCACATTACCATTTACAGCACATATTTTAATAACTTTTGGAATGCTCATACTTTATCTAGCTCAAATTTAATTTTTAATTATTACAATAATATGTACAAACTGGACAATTTTGTCAAAACACAGTTGAATGTCTAATTGCTAAAAGGGCACGTCACATTTTTTCCCAAAATATTTTTTTTGGTATCACTTGGCAACATGTATTTTTATAGTTTTGTGCGATAACGACACTTGTCCGTGCGATATTCATACAGTGACAGCTCGGCCAATATAGGGTTAAATACTTAAACGGCACATGTCCAGAGGAACGTGCCCTTTTTGCTCCAAACTAAAAAAAAAAGAACTGTCAATGTCAGTCGTTTGGCGGTTAGATCTGTTCCTAACCTCAATGTTTTGTATATTCGTGAATTTTAATTAGGATAGAAAATAATAGTATTGATTTGTGAATATTGTGAAAGGTGAAAAATGAGTGAACGAAAAAGAAAAAAGTGCGTTCGCTTTGAAGAAGGATATAAACGAAATCAAATAAAAAAATCCAAAATTACTGGAGAGTCACAGGAATTGGAAAGGCCGGCAGTAACACTACTAGAAATAACCCGAAATCTATTAACCTGAATTGGTAATTATATTTTTGTCACTTTTCAATGAAGTAGAAATCAATTTCTGTCTTTTATTTCAATTTTTCTGTCGTGTTTCAGTTGCCACAAAAAGTGCCTGACTTCCAAACCAAGAGATGTAATAAATGACATCCTCATTTCATTTATAGAATGAATTCAAAGAATGAACAGGATATTTATCTTCAGGGACTTATGGAGGTGAAGGAGGTGATAAGGAAGAGAGGAAGAGATAACACATTAGTTTCTAAAGGAAAACCTAAAGGAAAAAATATGACATACTATTTAGTAGTTGATCGTAAGCGACTGAAGGTTTGTAAAAAAGCTTTCATCAATGTTCATAACATTACTCAAAAACGTGTCCGTCGCATTGCAAACTTGTTGGAGTCTGGAGAAATTCCCCATGACAAATGTGGTGAGCAACCTGCTAAAAATGCGATTCCGGCTGATGTATGCCAAAAAATTCAGGAACATATTGCTTCATTTCCCCCAAAAGAAGCACATTATCTATCAGAACCACGCTACTACTTATCAGCCGACTTATCAGTTCGCCAAATGCACAGGATGTTCTTACAAAAATATCCTGATGTTGATGTAAAGTATCAGTTTTACTGGCAGTACTTTAAAAATAACTTTAACTTGTCATTTGGTAGACCTGCTGTAGACGCATGCTCAACATGTGAATCTTTGAAAGCCAAATTAAAAAACAAATCTTTAAATGATAATTCTAAGAGAGCTTATGCAGCTGAACTTTTAGTACATCAAAACCGAAGCAAGAAATTTTATAAAAAAATTAAAGAATGCACTGAATTGTCTCAAAAAAATGAAAAAATACTTTATCTTTGTTTTGATTACATGGCTGTTACAGATTTGCCCCGTATTCCAGTGCAAGATGTCTATTATTTTCGGCAACTGTCTGTAAATACATTTGGAATTTATAATTTAGGTAACGACAGAATACATACTTATGTTTATCATGAGGGAATAGCTCACAAATCGCCTGATGATGTATGTTCTTTAATATTACATTATTTAGAAAATTTTGTAGACAAAGAATATGATGAACTTAATTTGTTCTGTGATAACTGTGCAGGGCAGAACAAGAACCACGCCATGGTGAGATTTCTTATGGCACTTGTTGAAAAAGGAATGTTAAAAAAAATCCACTTGTATTTTCCAATGCGTGGTCACTCATTTCTTCCATGTGATCAAAGGTTTGGCTTAATCAAAAGAAAATTAAGAAGGACTGATCGAATTTATACTGTGGATGAATATGTGCATTCTATTATCATGGAATGTTCACAAATAAAAGATAAGTTTGTGGTATATTTACTTGAAACTGCAAATATTTTAAATTTCCAAGAATGGTATCCAAAGTTTTATTTTAAGAATAAACTTAGTAAATCAGCTGAACGTGGGCAACTGAGGGAGAAATTTATGATTTCCAAGTACCATCAATTTTATTTTGATGCACAACATCCTAACAGCGTGGAAACAAGGGAATTTATTGATGGCTTGCAAAGATTAACATTTGATTTGAGAAAATCAAATGTTAATCAAATGCATCTACCTTCACAAAAAATGTATAGTAGTCCAATACCAATAGCAAAAAACAAAATCACTGATTTAAGAAAATTGGAAGAATACATTCCCGCAGAATATATCGTCGCTTTGGTGGTGAAGAGAGTCAAGCCACAAGTTGTTTCAAAATGAAATAAGTATTCTATTAGAATCAAAACAATGTGATTTTTACAGTGGTGAATAGAGCTAACTGTCTGTATTTTAGTTACAAAAATAATCAGAAAGGTGAAAAGATGTTATTAGAACTACTATACATTACTTTTTTATATAAAAAGGAATACAATCCGCATAGATTAGTTAACTTCTTGAAATATCAGTGGTTTTAATAAATAGTGAAAAAAGTCAAGCCGCTTAGATCATTAGTTTTTGAACGAACTCTGCATTTGAAGCGCCTTTTTGTATGGCTTGACATCTGTCAGTCTGTCATGATCTGTCAAAAATGCCTCGTTTTCGCGCGCCGGCGGCTGTGCTGTGAGTTTGTACTTTGTGATTTAGTGTTTTGAGTTGTCTATTTTGCTTGTAAAGTTTCATTGATTTGTATTAATCTATTTAAGAAAAGATTTGTGCGAGACGGAAAAATGTACAGCTATAATAATTATCGCTCAAAGTTAATATTGAACATGGTAAACAATCTCAAGAACTCTAGTGATCGAGATCAAATATGTGATCAAGACGGCACCCATGACTCAAATTTGTGCCTGCAGCTGGATCAGTACCAAGAACCTCACATTGAAAAGCCTGTCTACATGGATCTGGATGAAATCACAACTGGTGAGATACATAGACCTTTACGTAGTTAGAATTATAATTGTTATTATACCTTTCTTCCAGCAGGTAGCTACTTACATCCTTTTTTTCAAAACATTACATTCTCTAAAATCACTTAGTAGTTTTATAATTTCAAGGTAACACACAAATAATTCAAGAATATTATTTTCACTTGCACCTTGTTCTTGCTAGTATCTTCATGCCATAAAATAAAGTAGCAGGAGAAGAAGGGTGGAGGTATATAGTTAGGTATATATACTTTGTTACAGTTTTAAATTTAAATAGGTAACTGATTGTTCTTTTTTCTGTTTGTAGAGAGCGAAACAGCTTGTTATGAATGTCCTGATATAAAGAAGTCAAGTGACCATGATCAAGTATGTGATCAAGAAGCCACACATGATTATTTGTGCCTGCAACTCAGTCAGTGCCAAGAACCTGACAGTGAAACCCCTGTCATGGATCCAGATCTAATTACTACTGGTGAGATTATTACCTATATACACTCTCTCAGTTATTATTTAATTATAATAAATACATTTTGGAAAGAGTGGTGTGGTTTCAGCTTATTGTGGACCACCCCAAATCTTCTCATGGGTATTGTATGAGACTTAAGGGAATAAAGATTTCTTATGTGGTGTTCTTGTGGGTGAAAAGCTAGCTACTTATCTCCACTTGACATGCCATTCCATCCTAAAACTTTAAATGCTAAATAATAAAAAGACAGGCCTTTGCATTTACCGGTGAGATGATTTATACAGCGTCCAGTGGCACTGCTATCTACACTACCACGCTGCAGTGCCTGGGATATTGTTTAGATGGAGTAGGCTTGCCCAGCACCTATCCATCCTGGCAGCTTAGTTGACCTAATCCACAGGAAAGACAGAGTCAATACATGTGGAGTCAACTTATCTACGGGTTTCCTCACTATGTTTTCCTTCACCGTTAGCGAATGGTATTGCTATTTAAGTAAACAATTACTGTACGTAACTTGGAAATAAAGGATAGGTGCTGGGCAGTTACAGTCATGAGTTTATAATTATAGTATATGATTTTTCGTTAATAAATACTTAATTCATAATATTATTCATTGTTTTGTTCTAGATGCAAAGCAGATTGATGTGGATTCAGTAGATCCAGAAACAAAAAGCTCAAACAGACATAATAATACTCCAGGTAACTCTTTTGTAGATCCTGAACAAATATTATCAGAGTCTGACCCTTTCGCTCAATCAGATTGTTCAGAACATGATCCATGTTATATACCAGAATCAGAAACTTCACATTACAGTGATAGTGAACCTGAAATAGTACAAAGAGAACAAGAGTATTTAAGAAATAATAACCAAGAAGAAACAGTGGAAAACATAAACAGCCAAGAAAATAATACCCTGACACGAAAAAGGAAATGTAAACCTCAAATATGGAAGAGAAATAAAAATAAAAAACTAAGACTTGAAGGTAAAGAACATACTTCTCAGTCAGGTAAAAAAGTGAGAGCAAAAGCAGTTAAAGAAGTACCTTGCAAGTGCCATTACAAATGCAATGATACATTTACTTTGAATGATAGACAGAAAATATTTTCTGACTTTTTGACTTTCAAAGAAGATAGAGCCAAATGGGCTTTTATAAACAGCTCAGTTCGTAAAGAGCTACCAAAAAGAAGGTACAAGTCGAAAGACTCTAGTTCAATGGAAGATGATATTCCTGATAAGAGAAATTATACTCATGTTTACTCTTTGACATTAAATAACAAAGCTCATCAAGTATGCAAGATGTTTTTTCTTGATACTTTAGACATATCAGCTAAAAAAGTTGGAACTGCTCTCAAAAAGAAAATGGATAGTGGTGTTACTGAGCATGACAAACGTGGATTGCACCCTGCACCTAATAAAATTTCTGAAGAACGAAAGAATATAATCCGTGATCACATCAAGGCCTTACCTGTAGTAGACTCTCACTACTGCCGAAGTTCTTCTAAGCGAAAATATCTACCATCTGGCCTGACTGAAAACCGCTTGTATCAAGACTCCATCAAGTATTGTGAAGAGAACGGAGCATTACCTGTATCATCTTATTACTATAAACATATTTTTACTACAGAGTGCAATTATGGCTTTCATAGGCCAAAAAAGACCAATGTGATTATTGCGCCCAATTTAAAAACAAATCACCAGAAGAGAAACTCCAGGAACAAATAAACTATGACTTACATTTAATTAGAAAAACAGAAGCTAGAGAACAAAAAAGCGAAGATAAGGCAAGAGCTAAGGCTGATCCAACGTTTCGTGCGTACACTATGGATTTAGAAAAAATCTTACTTACCCCACAGTTAGAGATTTGTCAACTGTATTATAAGAGAAAATTGAAAACTTATAACTTTACCATCTATGATCTTGCTAAAGGCACAGCAATTAACTATATGTGGCATGAAATGGTACAAAAGGAGCATCTGAGATAGCTACATGTATTTGGAAACTCCTTTCTGAACTGCCGCTAGAGGTGACAGAAGTAACATTTTACTCCGATACTGCTTCAGGACAAAACAGAAACCATATAATTTCTGCTATGTTTATTAGAGCACTTTGTTCATTTCCAAATCTGAAGATAATAAACCATAAGTTCATGGAATCTGGACATTCCGAAATGGAATGTGACAGTGTTCACTCGGCAATTGAATCAAGGGGTAGAAAGATTAACATTTTTGTCCCAGACGGATGGTACACTGTAGCAAGAACGGCGAAGACCACTCGACCTTCATACGTCGTAAAGGAGATGGACTTTAGTCAATTTTTAGATTTTAAGTCATACAGCCAAAAATTAATAACCAATAAAAATAAAGGAGATAATGGAACTATGAAATGGCTTCTTGTTAAATGGCTGCAATATAGACGTGAAGAGCCCATGCATATTTATTACAAAACTCAGTTAAGCCAAATCGAATTTGAACGACTACGTATTCGCCTCAAATCAACTCGAAATAATGAAGAAATACTTGCCACTGAAGTAGCTAATCTTTATAAGTGTAGCTTAAAAATAGATGCCAAAAAACTTAAAGACTTACAAGATCTTTGTAAAAAAGGTACAATCCCTACCTCATACCACGAATATTACATGAATCTTATTGCTTCAGGTGATGATATTGATGTTACAGATGATGATAATGATGATTGAAAATTTCTGACAATAGTTTATTATTTGTGACATAAAAATATTTAAAAAATAAACCTATTATTTTTTTTATGTCTACCAATAACTACCAACCAACCCTGATCCTATCAACTATTTGAATATATAAATAGATCTATGACACTTGTATCTTTTCACCTCCCTGTTTATTAGTAGATTATTTTCAAAATATCTAAATGGTGAAAAGAGCCAAGTGCAAAATAGCAATTAACAGAAAAACTAGTTAAATTACAAAAACGATTAATGTACTGAAAATACAAGAATCATGTTTAGCAAAACCGATGCCATTCTTATTAAAATCTAATTTATGGTTTGGAAGATAGGGACTAGTTATTATTTTTTGTTTAACCTCGTCACTTAATTGCTCATTATTTCAGAACTTGTTATGTGTGGGTTGACTCTCTTCACTACCAAAGCGACGATATGACATACTGGAATGAGATTTTTAACTGGTCATCCGTATAAAATATAGATTTTAATATGTTATCATAATTTTGTTACCTACTAAATAAACTTCTCTGTCCTTTATTTGGTTTTAATTCATCATTTTATGTCAAATTGAATGTATTGAACTCACTCAGGTTTATGTTAAAAGGGAACATGTCCATAGTTAATTACAAATAGGGCACTTGTCCGTAATTTTTTCTCTTTAATAAACTATAATCTAATAAACTAAAACGCATTTTTATAAATGAAATAATAAGATATATATACCCTTTGCCTTATTACATAAAGTAAATATCTAAAACCTTCAAGATTTTAAGTTTATTCAGTTTTTCATTAATCCTGTAAAATTAATTCCTCAAATTTTTATGTGACAAGTGCCCTTTTAGTAATTAGACATTCAGTTGATCTAAAGACCTAAAACCTCATACCACGTAATATTACGAAGTAACCAATACATGAATTAGTCGTAACTCGTAATTATACAAAAAAAAATGCTTCCTAGCAACACTGACAAACTAACAAAGGTATGGTGTAAAAAACTAAAACCCTTTGTTTTTTAAATCATACACAATAATAATTATAGAACTATTTTTTTAACAAATAGTTTTCGGCACGTTTTTAATTAAAAATAATATTGATGTCCTATTACTAGGTTTCAATTCTCAGTTATGTAAATAACGGCCAAATTCATTCAGTCATTTATGATTTAGGTACTGAATGTACTATCAGGGAATCTTATTCATAAGCATGATGACTGTTGTCATAATTGGTTCGTATTAAAACAAATAAATTATGAGAACACTATTTGACATTCATCATCAACTCATACTCTAACTCCCTTTCTAAATATTTGCACAACGGATAAGATATTCAACGTTGTTGTCTTTGTCTGCCAAATGACTTTTCCGACGTATAAGAGAAAGACAGCTACATTTAATAATTAGTTGTGTGAATATTTTTATTAGTATGAGAGTAATTATATAAAAAGTAAATAGTAACATTAATTAAACATACGACAACCAATTACTCTGGCATAAGGCACTAAGTGACGTTAATTTTTGACAACATTCATTTTTCAACATAATTGCACTTGCCATATAAAAAAAGTAAATAACAATCTACTTTGTTCTAAACATAAATTTTAAGTAAAGCAGTAAGCATATAGCGTTATTTTATTAGGAGGATTAGTTTTTTAAGTTGGCAACATTTGTATAATATTGTAATTAACTTTATCTCGATAGATAGCAATGAACGTATATTACCGTAACTATGTTGTGAATGCAAGCCCTGTAGGTTCTTTTAACACTGTCCTTAAAGCTTTTACATAAGAATAATGTCAAAAGAACCAACATTTGGGTAGACGACATATTCTTTTGCCCTTAGTTATTACTATTTAATAATATAAATTATAGTCATAAATTATCTCTAGGTATAATATAAAAATGCCATTACGCCCCTATAAATAATCTTAAACCAATAAAAGTGGTCCCATGCCATTGGTAACACGAATTATTATATGCATAGAAGGAACCGACCAACAAGACAACAGCTAAAAGGGACATAATATAATTTTTGGTTTAATTTTAATACATTACATTTTAGTCAAAAGTACAATACGTCTTAACCTAGTGTATAATTCTCTATTTGGGGTTATTCCTTATTATCTAGAGCATTACTTTTAGAAAAAAATATTAAGACGATAATCCTAATATTTATAACTGGTATGGATATTTATTTATTATTTATATACAGAAATTATTGTATATTTAATAAACAACAGATTTAGTATATCAGTTTGTGCTAAAACTTTTAATCTCTTCGGTTCCCGTATTAATTGCATGTAAGTTACTACTCAAGAGTTAAGTTAAGTAAGTGAAGTAACAGTTAAAGTTAGTAAAAAAAAATATCATGACTATAAAATAAAAAATAAGTGCACTCTTCGTCACATAACAACACATAACAACAAAACTTTCCGTAGTGTAGTTTACAGTTTATTATGGCAACACCGTAGTTACTGAAAGTTAAGCCGAGCAGAAGACCGGAATCCAGATGTTTCAAGGCCGGATAGCTCATTACGTATCCTTAGCAGATAGTTTACAGACAATATTAGTGGTATAGTAATCGCTGAAAAAAGTATTACGTACGACTGTTGCTCTGATGTTGTTCGATGACTTTTAAATGCATTTTTAACGGTAAACAGCGCCACTAGCGATCATGTGGCGACATGTGGAACTATATACTGTTATGAAGTATCAAGTGTTTTGTTGACACAATGGATTCCTTGCTGTTTATAAACAAAAATGGGACGAAGTTAAGATAGAAAGTACTTTATGTGGATGTAGAATAGCACACCATGCTGACATTTCAGCGTAATATTCTATTGTAAGCCTATATAATTGAGCACTAATTGCCTCATTCCTTAGCATTACACTATTGCAAAAATCAAAATATACCGAACCTAAAAATAACAGAAACGCACGATATTTATTATTTCTTTGATGTAATCTATATGTTATATATAAGAAAGTCGTGTTAGTTACACTATTTATAACTCAAGAACGGCTGAACCGATTTGACTGAAAATTGGTGGGGAAGTAGCCTAGAACCAGGAGACGGACGTTCCCGTGGGACGTGACATAAAGTTGATAAAATGTGCGATTATTAAATCACAAAGTAATAGAAAATTACAAAGTAATAGAAAATCTTATATATATAAAAAATGGATTGCAATTCCAATGTCTCGCTAAAACCGGCTGGACATAAATGGCTAATTTTGGTCTTGAAATTTAAACAGTGAGAAATATTGGAAAAATTGCGGGGAAAATATTAACACTATATTTATAGATGCGACAGAACATGTGTCGGGACAGCTAGTATATTATATAACATATTGATACACTACAATATATAATTTCTTCAAATTAACGTCAAAAACACTGCATAACTTAGAACGGCAACCAATTGAAATTGCTTTCCTTCTGCTGTCGCGTTGCTGTCAAATGTCATACGTAATACCGATTTTTGTTGTTACAAGGAGAATCGATTGCGTTTTTAGTTCCCTAATTGTTCGCTAGAGCGCGATCCCATAGATTGTTCACTGTCGCGTCGCTATTGCTAATACGTAATATAAAAATTATGTTTGACAGCGATATTGTACAATTAACGCCAGTCGCATTGCTGTTGCAATATACAAAATCAGCCTGCGGGCCTATATCGTCTATTCAAATAGTATATAATAGATCTCTGCGCTAATACAATAGAGTTGAAAATGGAAGTGTCGAGCTGTCATATATAACATTGACATTTGACACGACACTTTATTCTATTAGCTCTACTGTATTAGCGCAGAGTTCTATTTTCAATGCTCTGAATTTTGCCTTGTCTTGCGGATTCCGGATCATATATATAGTTTTTATTAAAAATTTTACTTTTTTTTGTTACTGTATGTGCTCTTTTTATTTATTTCATATAAGTATAAACTCATAAATCAGAATTGTAACAACCTCAGTTAAGTAGATAAATATTTGATATTAAAATTATTTATTAAGCATTCTAAATAATAAAAATCGAAACACTAATATTGTGTTATTGGTGGGGTAAGGCTTATATACTAATTTAACAAGACTAGAAGTACAACGTGCTTAAGCTGAATAGCCAAGTGATATATTGTAAAGTACGGCCGCGCGCCGCCGCCGCCAGTTTCGTATTCACTTCAAAGATGAAATATTTTTCATTATTTTCTGACTGTATTTATATTTTCTTTAACAGTGAGCACATTGTGTGTAGATATTTTTTCATAGATATGTACACGTTTCACTGCAAGTATGTAACATATTTTTTAGTAAGGAAATCATAAAAATGTAAATAAGATACGTCCATACTGAAATTATTATACTCTTTACACTAATAACAATGAAAATAGCGTAAATTTAAAAATCAATATAAGTACTCGTATTATTAATCATCACTCTTACGCACATAAAATAGTTACAATTATTTGCAACAACTACAATCTTTTAATTTCCACGCGAGTAAATATTATTATTGCCGAAAGTAGCAATAATAACAAAGGTATAAATGGGCAACACTTAATTATAAAAGTCAGTAAGACGTTAACGGCAGCAGTTTTCTTTGCAAATACGCGACAAAACTGTGCGCCTAGTTCAATTTTTCAATAACTACTACTAACGCAAAATATATTCCTACCACACTTAATTCCTCAATTGATATTATTTTTGGAGACTAAAAATTCAGTTCTATATAAATATAGCTACATTTTCAATGATTTGCTCGATGTTACCATGTCTATAAATGTCAAATTCTATTTATTTCAATTGGTATAATAAATAATAATATCGTGATTTTATTTTTCAATTTGTGTAAATAAATCAGACACAAATTGTAAATATTTCTATCTAATCACACCTTTACCATCAAGAACACTGAAATAAGTAATTGTTTCTATCATGCCACTCCAAAACTATAACAACTCACTTGATAGCGACATTAAAAAAAGTATAAATAATATGATATGAATTTGATATATATACATACGTACATTTGATAAATATTAATTAAATAATATAATATTTACTAGTGCATTTATACGATAAATATTATTCAGACATCCTTATGATACGCCTTGGCTTAGTATAAGCACTTGAAAAATTAAAAAAAAAAATTGAATTTGACTTTTCTAAGTTTTAACCCTTCATAACTTATATATAATGTCAATAATTAATGTGACATTTGATCATTAGTCTAGAATCTAAATTATTATAAGCAAAAATGGTGTATGTATACCTATTAAACGTTTTAAGCTTGCATCTCGAACCTCCAAACGCCAATACTTGACGTCTCAACCGCGAACCCTACGAATCCCTGAAATTAATAAACAACGTTAAAACGTATAAAAATACTTCAAGTTGGTACAGTATAGTCAAAAAAGTTAAATTAAATTTTGTCGTAAATTCTGTACTATGTACTAGTGCTATGGGCCCTAACACATTGTTATCAGTCATTTTAGTTTTTTGTGATGGCAACACGTCTCTTATAAAAATATGACGAAGAAAAATTCTCCCATCTGGCTCCTTAAAATTAAAAACAAAACTCACTTCTTATGATTGGCGCGGTTCGGTGTGTTGTGGTTGGAGTTGTGAGAGCTGTCGCTTATCTCCGAACTAGAGCTTCTAATGTCACCCTCCATCTGAAAATTAAATAGTGGGATTTAATAAAATCATTACATATTATTGAATTATTATAGGTTTATTAGTTTACTAGATGTTACCCGTGAAACAGGAAATCCAGCTGGAAACGTACATTTTTCCGCGATAAAAAGTAGCTTATGTCCTACCCCGTGGTCTATATCTTTGCCAAATTTCATCAAAATTGGTCCAGTAGTTTTGGAGGCTACTTAATGCAAACAAACAAACTTATCCTCTTTATAATTATAATATTAATATATATGGGCTATTCCATGAGTTCATTTTAAAGCCTAAAATCGAACACATGAGTGTCGAGTCAAATGTCATATATGACAGCTCGACACTAGAAACTTCCATTTTCCACTCTATTGTATTAGTACTATTTTCTGTGCTCTTAATTTTCACCGGCGTTCCGGATTCCGGAGCATATAGTCCCAGCCTTGAGCCGACTTCTGGTATTCACTAGGGGATTTTCGAGCGTTATTTAAAGCCAGTTTATAAGACCGAGGTAACACTCCGCTCTAGCCATTCGAAAAAAACAAGACCCTAGCACAGGAGTTTCCAACCTTTCACCCTAGATGCGCCTAACCCAATATAAAAAAAAAATACTACGCCCCTGCACTTCACTGCAAACCAGGGAGAAGACTTGATCCCAACTTACTACCAAAAGTACGAGCCGCGCGAGATTTTGAACAATTTAAATAAAAATGTACAGTTATTTTAATAAAAAGTAACATAAAGCTGAAGCTTTCCCCCATAGAAACATTCTACGCCCCCCAAGTGGGCTCGTGCTCTAGCACAATAGATTTTTTTTAACCGCGACCAAGTTTGCATACTATTCTAGACTATTCAAACCTACTGGACTTTTCTGGCGCTTAAAGTATCCACGAACGGCAATAGTCGCTCCCATAAAATTACCTTGCCGGCGTTGATGGACTTGTAGGCGACCTGCAGTATGAGCCACGTCCACACCAGGTGGAGGGCCAGCAGCAGGCACAGGAGGGAGTTGAAGATGTAGTACGCCGCGAACATCGGCAGCAGCATGGGCGCTCGAATGGATGTGCTGGGGGAAAAGGGATTAAAATTGTTTGTTTTAAATAAGCTATGCACGCATACCAGTGTTGTAAAAACGCTCCCTAAAGATGAGACCATATGATGCGGAATCCGGCGGTCCCGGAAAATTCAGAGCACTGAAAATAGAACTCTTCGCTAATACAATAAAGTTGAAAATGGAAATGTCGAATGTCGAGCCTTCATATTATATGACATTGACATTTGACTCGACAAGTCGACACTTGTGTGTTCGATTTTCAGCTCTATTGTACTAGAGCAGAGTTCTATTTTCAATGCTCTGAATTTTCTCCAGGCTTCCGGATTCCGGAGCATCTTATAGTCCCAGCCTAAAAGGAAACCTACCTATGATGTTCTTGTGCAACTGTAAGATCCGTGACGTTTCATTTTCAGAAGTGTACAATAGGTACCTATCGTCTAATCGGCATGACGCTTCCGATTGGATCAGTTAGAACTGACCGTGTATGGGCAACGATTGGCATGACAGTTATATGTGTGTAGACTGTAGGGTATATGGTCGAACTGTAGATTGAATCAAGCCTATTTTTCGCCGAGAAAATGCGTTAAAGGATCCTACCCGCGAGCACGTGAGACTCTGCTGAGCCCGAAACGATGGTGAATGGGCGCAGCCCCTACTCACAACGCGGTACTCCATTCAATACCGCCCTTGGCGGGCCGCGGGATCGCGTGGACCTGCACCGCGACTCCGCCGGCGGGCGCCTACTATCCTGCTGGCCCTTCTGGATGGGGGTATTTATGGACCCCTAAAATTGAATCAAGACTACAGCATGTCGGTTGGACAATAGGACGTATGGTAGTCTGCCTGAACACTCCGTCGTAAATATCGAAAGAAACGGACTCACCTCCATGGGCGTACCCAGGGGGGGAAGATAAAATAAACGTCAACTTTCCAATTTTTAATATACCAGACCGACTATCTTCTCGAAACAGGTATGAGCTGCCCCCCCTAGCTGAAATCCTCGATACGCCCTTGCTCACCTCCATATAATGTAGAATGGATATATCCCCAGTCTGGTGGCGATCCACAGCATCGTGAACACGGCGAATATCGCGTCGCAGCACTTCTGGTAGTTGGCGTACTTCGCCGCTTTGGCTGCCTGAAACATTTTAAGGGAGCCATCATCAAGAGTTTGTTTTTATACAGTTTAAATTTCATCTAATCTAACATATAAATTTCTCGTGTCACAGTATTTGAAACCTCGGGAACGCCTTAGGCTGAGACTATATACTCCGGAATCCGGTGAAAATTCAGATGAGTAAAATTAGAACTCTGGACTAATAGAATAGAGTTGAATATCGAACACATGAGTGTCGAGTCAAATGACGCACGAATTTTAAATAGAAAACCGACTCGAAATGGAAGTTTGCGACAAAGCAGTTTTTTCTGTGTAATTTAAAAAGTACAAAAATATTTTAATTGATTTTTGGAAAAATCCGTGTAAAACAAACATATTTATAAAACATAGCGGCAACAGAAATACATCATCTGTGAAAATTTCAGGTGTCTAGCTCACCGTTATGAAGATACAGGTTAAGGTGACAGACAGCTAACAGACGGACAGACAGACGTCCCGTTTTGCCCTTTGTGTATGGAACCCGAAAAATAAGTGCACATTGACTATTGGTGAGAAAGAAAAATAGGCATCCCCGCAACCAAAATCTCTCATGCGCTCTCTTCAACGATTTTAATGTTTTTTGTGTATTAGAAATTGGCGTTTTGTCGTAATGGCCACTTTGATCTCAAATATATCTTCCTTGGTTAGAAATTCCAATTTCAAATTTATACCGCTATTTACTCATGCATTTGTGTTTCGAAAACCGTAATTCATTTGTTTTTTCCTTATTTTGCTTTTTTCTTTGCGTCACTCTGTTTACAAAATGGAAAACATGAAATATCGTATTATTTTCGCTCTGTTTACAAAATATAAAACTTGAAATATCGTATTATTTTCGAGTACGAGTTCCACCGTGGCACCAGTGCTGCAGAAACGGCTCGAAGGGTTAATGATGTGTATGGCGGCGGTGTCGCAAAAGAAAACACAGTGCGTTTTTGGTTCCAACGTTTTCGTTCTGGAAATTTCGACCTGCAGAACAAGTCCCGTGGACGGCCGGAGACCAAAGTTGATAATCAAGAACTGTAGGCTATTGTGGAAGCGGATCCATCGCAAACCACGTCCGAGTTAGCTGCAGGCTGCGGTGTTAGTGATAAAACTGTTTTAATCCACTTGAAGCAAATTGGGAAGGTGAAAAAGCTTGAATGGTGGGTACCTCATGAATTGAGTGCAGCAAACCGATAAACGCGCGTCACTGCTGCGTTACATTACTCAACCGGCACAATAATGAAAGGATTTTAAATCGAATCATTACCTGATGAAAAGTGTTGAAAGTGGATCCGGTATGATAATCGGAAACGTTCATCGCAATGGCTGCATCATGGCGAACCATCCAAAGCCTGCCTCAAGTGAAAATTGACTCTAAAAAAGTTACTTGTGAGCGTTTGGTGGACTAGTGCCGGTGTCGTTCACTATACCTTTCTTAAATCTGGCCAGACGATTACGGCAGATGTCTATTGCCAGAAATTGGAAATCATGATGGAAAAGCTAGCTGCTAAACAACCGAGGTTGGTCATTAGCTCTAGGCTAGGCCACTGCTGCTTCAGGACAACGCTAGACCACTCACTGCACAACTGACGGCTACCAAATTAGAGGAGCTTTAATTGGAATGTCTAAGACATCCACCGGACCCCCCGGAACTTGCTCCAACAGATTACATTTTTTTTTTTGAAATTTGGATAACTTCTTGCAAGGGAAAAGATTCAACTCCGATGGGGCAGTCTAAAGCGCCTTCAAAGATTTTATTGATTCCTGTCCGAATGGTTTTTTAGTAAAGGAATACCTATGACATGGCAAAGGTGCATAAAATATATTACGTTTAAAAAAAATCGACTTTATGTTCCTCCTTTACAAAACGCTAATTTCAAATGTAATGACCTAATACATTCGGTAGGTCCGAGAATAGGTTGTAAATTATTTTTTACACCAACTAGTGATAATGATATCGCAGAAAGTTAGTTGGGTAAGTTAATTTTATATAGATTTAACAAGAAAATGTGGTAAAACATCAACGTAATAGTGTAATACTCGTCTAAATTTCTTCACGTCTCTTACACTTTATCTCGAACGACACTGGTACTGTTTACTCAATCCTCATGAAAGTCATATTTTACGATACTCACATCTAGCAAAATATCAGCACAGTCATGAGTCAATAGCACGAGAGTGCCGATACGGTGCAGGTTGCAGACCCAGCTGAATGATATCAGCGCGATGGTGGCGATGTGGTGGACGAACATCTGCCAGAAGTCCTTGCGGCGCACATCCGAGAACTGCGAGATGGTCAGCGCCCAGTAGAAGGCGGCGGACACCATGTAGTACCACCACACGTCATCCGTTAGGCCCTGTCACAGTCATAGCTCTTGGTATTCGTGTCCGAATATAGCACCCTCTTCTGAGGAGATTCCGAAGAAACGGGAAAATGTTATGTTACAAGCACAATAAAAGTCTACACAGGATTCTTATTCAAATTCTGGATTCTCATTCTGGATTCTTAGTCAAATCAAGCAAGTAAGGATTGAGGACATATCTACACTAATATTGTAAAGAGGAAAGATTTGTTTGTTTGATTACATTAAATAGGCTCCGAAACTACTGGACCGATTTTGATAAAAAATTGGCACAGAAGAGTAGAAAATTTGCGGTTCCCGCGGGATTTCTTTTGCGCGTACAAATTAGCAGGAAACATCTTGTTAAAGAGAAAGAGTATAAAGACTATAAACTCAATCGTGTTTTCCAGTCTGCCCAGTGGCGACTCATGCCTCATGTTATATTAAAATAAACTCTGCCAAGTAAAATAATGTCGCAGGACTCAGGAGGCAGTCATGCTTTATTTACCTGATGTGGATACCCGATGTAGCAATGATCTATATCCCACAGCCACTCTTTATCCCACAATATGAATATGCCGTAGGAGAAGTTGCACAGATAGAAGGTGGCTCGCCACATGTTCTCGCAGAACTTGATCAGGGTGGAGGGCTTGTCCTGGCTGCGGCGGAGTCTCCACCATCTCTCCACCTGCCGCTCTGACATGTCCAGTTGCTTCGCTAGACCAAGTGTCTGAAAAGTATATTCACGCTGATTTTCTTATATTTAGGATCCTTATGAGACCTTAAGGTAGTTCATTTCATTCTCCGTTTTAGCGACGGTTCGGATACTTTATAACAACTAAGTTAAAAAGCCAAGAAAAAAGAATATTGATAAAGATAAGGACCAATTGTCAAGCGGAATCACGGAAGCATTAAATGTCCTACCATTACCAGGGTAGGGTTGCTATAAAGTATGCGGAAGGTCGGGGTATTTATAATGAATGTATGGCTTATTTGAAAACAGCAAAAATCACTTAAACTAAAAATGTATCGACCTCTGTGGCTCATTGGTTGAGCGTGTTGGTGCTCAATCCGGGGGTCACGGGCACGAATCCCGCCGAAGGAACAAAAAGTTCTTCCGTGTTCCTGGGTCATGGATGTTTATTAAATATGTGTATAATATAATAAAAATCTTAAATATATGTATAGTATAAAAAGTATTAAGCAAATATATTTCCGTTGTCTGGTACCCGTAACACAAGTTCTTCGAGAACTTACCACAGGACCAGATTGGCGTGGTCTGAAGCATCCATAGATATTATTAATAGGTATTTACCTATGAAATTACCGTTCTGCAGTACTGGCCATTTCAAATCAAAATAATTTTTGTTTTGCTAAGAATTCTAATTTCAAATTAGTTAATTTTATTTTAAAAACGTGGAATTCTTTTTCCAAAAGTAGTCATTTGTTTATTGATTAGTTTTACATTTTCATCGCATTTCAATCTTTTTCGTCATCATGGATACGTTAAAAATTCGAGTAATTATGGAATATGAGTACCGTCGTGGCAGCAACACGGCACAAGCGGCACGCAACATCAACGACGTTTACGGAGCTAACACTACGAGTACAAACCAACGCACCACCTGTTATTGGTTTGCTCGCTTCCGTTCTAGAAATTTGGACCTGAAAAATGAACCTCGCGGTCGTTCGAAGACTTTGATCGACAATGACGAATTAGGCGATTGTGGAAGCTGATGATACACAATCTACGCCTGAATTAGCAGCAGCTTTCGACGTTAGCGTCAAAACAATATTGGTCCATTTGCGTCAAATTAATTTGCGGCAAGGTAAAAAAGCTTGACAAATGGGTGCCCCACGAACTCAATGATCGCCAGCGCGAAGTACGCGTCGAGACGTGCCTTGCACTGCTCAACAGACACACAAATGAAGGAATTTTGAACCGCATTGTTACCTGCGATGAAAAATGGATTCTGCTTGATAACCGCAAGCGCTCAGCAAGTTGGTTGGATCCTGGTTCAGCACCTAAACTATGCCCTAAACGAAAACTTAATCCTAGAAAAGTGATGGTCACGGTTTGGTGGTCTAGCGCCGGTGTGATTCATCACAGCTTCTTACCAAACGGGGTGAGCATTACTGCAGATGTGTACTGTGAAGAACTGAACACAATGATGGAGAAGTTGGCACATCTCCAACCAGCATTGGTCAATCGCTCGTCTCCGCTGCTCCTACACGACAACGCGCGACCTCATACTGCACAGCAGACGGTCTCCAAGTTGCAAGAACTGGGGTTGGAAGCTCTCCGTCATCCGCCGTACTCACCAGACCTTGCGCCTACAGACTACTACTTTTTCCAGAATTTGGATAACTTCTTAGCGGAAAAAAAATTCAATACCCGAGAGGCAGTACAAAATGCCTTTGAAGAATTTGTTGCCTTCCGTCCAGCTGATTTCTTTAAGAAGGGCATCAATAAACTGCCACTGCGTTGGCAAAGATGCATTGAAGTTATAAATCACTTTGGAGGCCGATTACTCGAAAATGGTTGACTTTGTAAAAAGTCGTGTATGAAACCTTGCATCATGTGGCGGACCAATTAGCACCACAAACCTGAATATCGAAGTTTTCTAAGATCGGCGGTATATATACAACACCTGAAATGACTACAAGTGGGCTTCGGCCTGACTGAGCATAGCACATCGCTCGGTCGGAGATCTCCCTTTGGGGCTTCCACTCTCTCCACATAGGTGACCCTCGACAGAACACGCCACCTTCTGGACATCATCATCATCACTCCCCACCCCTCCGCACCACGCCAGCCAGCTTCAGCCTCATCGGGTACCTCGACCACCAGCCTCAACGCACCGCGTACTGGTTGAATTATCTACAACGATCGGTTAGCAAGCAGAGCACGAAGCACCTCTCCTGATTAGCACACGTGTAGCTACAACGATCGGTTAGCAAGCAGAGCACGAAGCACCTCTTCTGGTCAGCACGTAGCATCGGCCCAGCACGGTAGTACAGTTCCGACTCACTGGGACTTTCCAGTGGCACCTGGCGACACAAGCGTAAGACGCATCGAAGATTTCGACCTCTGGTCTTCGGAGGGAGTGATGTGGCGAACCAATTACAGCCACAATCCTGAATCGCGCTATCGAAGTTTTCTAAGATCGGCGATATATATACAACACCTGAAATGACTACATGTGGGCTTCGGCCTGACCGAGCAATACCATTTCGCTCGGTCGGAGATCTCCCTTTGGGGCTTGTGATCGGTATATATTTCCACAATAATATTCCCACAGTCATTTTAAAATACCTACTCAACGCTACCCCACACAATGGGGTAGAATGAAAAAATATTTTTCATCCCCACTTCACATGTATCCACCACCATGAGAGCCACCCCTAAAATATAAAATTATTATTATTTTATGATTCCAAAACCGAGATTTATATACAATCTATTACTGTAAGCTTTTTTTATATCCGTAACTTATAGGGTTGACCCACCGAAAAAAATAGATTTTCATTTTTGACATAATATTTTTAAATACATATTTAACACTAAATTTTCACCCTTTTAACACCAGACCCCTTTGTTGGTTAGCGATATTAGTACTGTAATAATCTTCAACCCTCAGTTGTCGATAACTCTTTCACGCATCACCTGTAGGTTGTTGGGTTAGGTACTAGGTAGTAGGTGTAGGAGTAGGCAGTAGGTGTAGGTTGCAGGTGTAGTTGTTAGTAGTTATTTATTTATTCCGGTTCATAGTTAGTACATAACAACGTCTGTTGGGTACAGCTAGTTATGATAGAACAAAAAATAAAAGCTATAAAAATAAGTGACCCATGCAAGCGCACATAAGTTTAATGTAGAAGTCGTTAAAGATAAAATGATAAATGTAAATGATAAGATGATATCAAATAGGTACTGATACGGGCAAAGTTAGATTGGTCAGAATAGGGGAATGGGTAATTATTATTGATATAGGTCTATTAAGGTTAATAGTTAGTTAATATCGTGTCATGTGGTTGCGGGCGGCTATTATAGGGTACATTACATTGATTTTCAATTGATACCATGCGAGGGAATAGATTTGGAAGGGTAAAGAACATTATGAAGATGAACCAGATAATAAAATAGATACCAATGATAGGTACTGAAACTTATAAAAATAGGTCCATTTTATGCCCAAGCATAAAATGTCATAAAATGTACCTATTTTTGGCCGCATTATCTCACAGATAATATAAATGACTAAAAAATTGATAAAGGCTTCAAGAGTGAAAACAATTTATCGACAAATATGGGAGATATCGGAATTCCAATAGTTTTTGATAAGGATAAGACGATCATCGTTGTTACGAGCAAGAAATTTTCAAGTCAGTTAATTTTAATGTTTTATAATTTTAATAGACAACAATAATGCTAGGAATGTCTTAAGGCTCAGATCCAAAAAGACTTGCTATAAAATTTTGTAATATTAACTGAAATCAAACTTTGCTCTGCAGGTGAAACCAACAGTTACAAACGCAAGTGCGTAGATTACTGATAAGTTACTTGAACAATTATTTGATAATTTACTATATAGATCAAGTTGCTAATAACCACAGGTTAAATTTGTACAATATTGTTGTACTATCTGTATTCTGTATTATAACTACTAAATTCTAACGAAGTAAACGTAGATTAAATTGGTTTCAGGCAAACAAATTTCGTGTGTCAGCGTTTGTATACAAAACGCATTCGGAGCGGTTAGCCTTTGTTTTACGTTCATTATCTATTCACTTGTCCACACAAAAAGCCAAAGTACAAAGTAAACGTAATAACCATAAAGTTTAATAGAGGCACGAACAAAAAATTAATTCCGCGTGTAATTGTTGCCCGAAGTGGGTCACAAGCCAAGGCTCATCTCGCAGGGTTGACGCGACACTCTTATATTGACACATTTAAAACGTGCCCATTATACCCACAGAAAAGTTGGTACCAAAAATATATCATCGTCGCAACGTAAAATCTGAATGTTAAAGAAAGCATTTACTAGCTAATATTTTTAAGTCACTCGGATTTCTGCTCCGAACGTATATACTGTCTCTAGACATGATCTTTCATCATCTAATTCATTTATATAATAATATAGTATATTATTTATCTTATCTAGCAGCGGTGTGACTGAACGACAAAACTAGACAGGAATAAAGAGTTCCCAATCCACACAACCTAACCAAGAGCATGTCTTATAAATCACTTTGGAGGCCTCCAAATTGGTTTATAAGATATTTTATATTATATACAGATTTATATACATTACTCGAAAATGGTCGACTTTGTAAGTAAGTCGTGTATGAAGCCTTGCTTTAATATTAAAAGTACCAATAATTAACAATACCCCACACGATGGGATAGGATGACAAAATATTTTTCATCCCCACTTCACATGTATGTTATGAGGCCAAAACCGAGATATAGACACAATCTTTAATTATACCAAATGTCATCAATTTATATTCATAATTACAGAAGCTAGAAGCGCGGACAGACAGACAGACAGACGGATTGACCGAGCGAATCTAAAAGGGTTCCTTATGTATTACGGAACCCTAAAAATGCGCTATTTACAATCATCGGATTCCATTAATTTGAGACTTGTTCAGGAAAGCATGTTTTGTCTTTGCTGGTGGGCGGTGGCATCCTTAGTTCGTGAGACTAGGCGTTAATTAGAAGCCCAATAGCTCTCATTGTTCCTAAACGTTGCTCTGATTTCTTATGCTTACTCATAGTAATAATTCCTCCATGCTCATATTCAACTCTAAAATCGAAATGTTTCCAGATGCTTCAAGTAATTTACAAGAATTTGTTAATTCATGCCTCCATCCAGAGGTCCAGACTCTGACTTAATCAAAAGTGTAGGAATAATTTCTAGACTCCTTCTAGATTATTAATGAATTAATCCATGGACTCCATCCATGGGCCGATTCTACTTGTGTTGTATCGGATTCAAGATTTCGAGGATTAATCAAAGTTCGCATATAATATATTCAAGGGATTATGCTGACATAGAAATGTTGAGAAATCTAATAGAAGTTAGCCTAAAATCCAACATGCTTCATTTCCATACACAGAGGAATGGAAGAAGAGAAAACTGTATTTGAATCTAATATAGACGATTTCGTTGACAACAATGACTGAATCCATCGATATGGATGGATGGTATGAGGTAACCCTAAATCCTAGTTATTTGAAAAAAGGAATAAAACGTAAATATGGTGATTGATATGACGACATAATCCGGTAGATAAATGATAACTTGTTGTGTCAGCCAGATAAACCCCCATTAACCCATCAGCAGATTAGGCATGTGAAGTTTATCTACTTATGACACTGGAGTACAAAAATTCTTGTATAAACTTAGCTATTATATATTTTTATGGAGTAAAAAAGCCTGTGATACAAGGTGTTCATCTCAATAAACTAGGCAAAGTGTGGAGGATCACAAAATTTGTGTTTGGTTCAGTAATATTTATTATTTTATCAAGCAGCAAAAGTTAGAAAAAAATTATGATAGTGAGAGCGTTAAGCGACAAAAGAATGCTTTCAAGGAAATCAAGGAATGCATGATTTTATAGTTGAAAGTTATCTTTTGGTAAGGCGCGGATCCAGTACTTTTTTGCGTGGATTTAGCGCACTCATCACGTCATGGATAAGCCGATGTCGATATTGCTAATGTATTTAGCGTCACTCATCTTCTTCAACATAAATATATTAGATACCACGTAAATCTCATTACAACCTATTGTTTGAACGGGACTTTGATACCGCGCACGCACGTATAATGTTTTTAGAATTGATTAATAGCCTAGAAATAGATTTTACCTATGAACAAACGCTCTCAAATGGAATGGTTATAATTATCGAAACGGCTACCAGCGCAATGATTTGCAAATAGTTGAGGTCGTTAAGAGATTTAAACCGTATTAATAAGTTTATTATTGCTAGACATTTGCTCTACTTGTCATTTACAAGGTATTGAAAATGCAGGTCACTATCGACTTTGAACCGATCTTTTTACGCTCTGAGTTATTTACCTCAGAGTAACATTATTCAAGCCCAACATTTACTTTAACTACGTAGTTTTATTTTGTCTAGGTATATTATGTCCATCTAATCGGGATTGGTTCAAACCCTCGGCCTCAAAGAAGAGTCCGGGTGGGAGCCACCAGGAAAGCTATCAGCGAGTCAGAAAAAGAGTGAGACTCCAACTTCATGAGTACGGCCTCTAGAATCCATCATCTATATGGACTCATAGTGCCACTATATAAGGTTATCCAAAAGTCAAAAGTTGTGTAAGAGTCAAGACGTTTAGGCAGAAAATAATAAAAAATTTGGTAAAGTTATACGAAATAAAATTACATTACGTTCTTTACGGCGATGTTAAGGTCATTGACCTCACACAGCTGATTGTATTGATGTTATTTGGGCAAAGTTTTTGCTTCCTCTTTGAATCACCTGTTTCTGTGACTGACAATTTTAAAATATTTTTATGGCTAAACGTCTTTATATAAGCAGTTGATCAAACTTAGGCCTTTTCATCCGTTATTGGATGATGTTTACAGTATTCTCCAAGCGAAGTAACCACTCTTGAAATACTGTAGTGCCTGGGACAGTCGATTTTGTTAAATGTCGTATGGTTGCCCAAGCATATACGGCATTCTCACAACACAGTCAGCCTATTCCAGAGGAATGACTGGTCAATACGTCTGTGGCCAAACATGTGCAAACCCGCACATGTTTGGCCACACGCTCTAACATTTGGGAGGGTTTCCTCACGATGTTTTCCTTCACCGTTAGAGCGTCCGTATATGGTACTCGAGATCTGAAAATGTCTCATTGGTACCTACACGCCATAACCTATGAATCGAACCTTCACTCTCTCGAGTGCGAATCAAACGGTCTAGCTACTAGGCCACGGAGCTCTTTGCAGTAATATCGTAGTAGATCATATCCCCAAAACATCCGTAATTTAGTTTGAACAACCTTATACAAGCTTCCATGTGAACAAACCTTAGGAATCATAGCACGCGTCCCAAATGTAAGCAGTGCTAATACGGATCATGGGCGCTCTGATTGAAGCTCTTTTGTTGTTAAACACTCACTTCAACAGCCATAATATTAATTATGCATTCGAATGCCAAGCGGTTTGAAGTCTGTACGCCCTAGCTTTGTGCCAATGACCTAGATACGATAAAAAGTCAGAAAAACCCCTGCTAGTTGCGACCTAATGAGATGTTATTTAAAACAGCCAAAAGTATACACGTTATATTCGAATAGCCAATAGCCATGGATTTATAAACTACTAGCTTTTGCCCGCGGCTCCGCCCGCGTAAATACAGTATACCACGGCAATACTGTAATTTTTCGGGATAAAGTGTAGCTTATGCAGGTCCTAAACTACTAACCATACCAAATTTCATCGAAATCCGTTAAGTAGCTTTTGGATGAGAGAGTAACAAACATACATCCATCCATCCTCACAAACTTTCACATTTATAATATTAGTAAGATGAGTAATTTCAGTACCTGGCTCTATATAATGTCTGAATATAAAAGTTGCCAAATGTTTTGTCTTACATTAGACAGTGCTCTCTGTCCAGACTCCAGATCTAGAAAATTACCAATTTTCAAAACTCCGGCAACACTTTCCAGGTACAACTACCCAATTAATGGGGTATAAATAGGAAAGAAGAGTTTTTAGATTGATTATTGTTATTATCTGTCGTTGGGTGACATGAAATTGTAATGACTCACACACAAGTATAAACCAGGTGCGATTTGAGATGGGTTACCAGGTTACCATATACCAAAGTATAAGATATTGTTGGACTTATCACTAATCTATAAGGGCGTGAGTATTTAGTTTATTTATCTATATAATTTAGGTACCTATAATATGAAGTATAACATTAATTACTTGTTGAGTGATCTATTACCACACAGCCCTAAACCCTGAAAGATATCTTTGAATTAGGAAACTACTAGGAAAAGATTTTCCAAAACTCTACTCCAAACTTTGAAAGGGTATGTATGTAATTGGTAAAATATTATGATGCCTAAAGGAGTTACATTTGAACATAGATAAATAACAGTATTTATCGATGTTTCAATGTAACTCCTCACGCCGCCGTTGACGGTGGTCGGTTTCATTGTAACCAAGCCAGTTACGCAGGAGTTATTTTATAGTGCCCAATTGTCTGCGCAGTACACAAGAGCACTCTCCTCCTTTACTCTCGTAACCCATACGACGGATAACCGACACAACTGGCGAGAGATCAGGTGCACGTACAACTTTTTACATGCCCATCCGACGCATGGATCGTCTTTCTTGTCAGACAATCAGGTGATCAGCCTGCATTGTCCTAACGAAACTTGGAAACAACATTTTTTGTTGTTACAATGCGGGAATCGAACCCACGACCTCCGAGTCATGAGCCAAGCTCTAACCCAGAGGTTCCCAAACTTATTCCGTCTAACGCCCACTTTGAAAATCATTCATTTTGTAGCGCCTCCCATTTTTTTCACCTTAAAAACCTCAATAAGTAATAACGTATTAGTATCGGCTGGAGTTTAATGAAACCTTTATTCTAAACGAGACTTTTCTTACCAGAGAGAACAATAATAATGCCCGATTGAATAATACGATATTGATAATAATTGTATCTTCTAATTAAAATTTTTTTTACAGATCAGTAAAAATAAAAATACATAAAAATCCCGCACGCGAACAAGTGCTCTGATTGGCCGCAACAATAGATGTACTTACCTATTTTTAATACGTGTCTTCGGAGGTCCCCGACCTCACCTGCGACACTTGAAAACACGAAAATTTTTCAGTGTTTGATGCCTATTACTAAAAACCTTAAGATATAACATTAAAAAAAAAATATTTAATATACCTACATATTTTAAGTTTTAAATTATGCCATAAAATAGGATATAAATATAAACTAATAAATGGATGTTGTGTAGTAAGAGGATTTTAATTTCAGTGAAATTTAAAATATAAAGTAGCTGAACTTACAAATCACCCGTCGCCCCCTTAAATCACATCAGCGCCCCCCAATTTTTCTGGGCCCCTTACCCCCCTCTAGGCCTCCTGCGCCCACAAGGGTGCGTTATCGCCAACTTTGGAAAAGACTGCTCTAACTTCTAGACCACGGAGGTTGTTATGTTCAAAATAATGGAGTGTTCAAAATAATATTCGAATAATGGAGTGCTAAAAAATGGTTCTAAACTTTGAAAAGGGTATACTATAGATTGTTAAACAAATGTGTACAGAGCGCGCGCCCTTGATTCCTTCTATTTTGTATGAGTACTTAGCGCTCATTTTATTAATTGTAAATAATAGTTTGATTACATAACATTGTTTGTGCAATTGTAGCTTTTGAGTTTTGATGTTGTGTCCATGCTTGGGCAGTGTTTATCGTTTAACAGGTCTGTCTTTAAGAAATCTCACATGTAAATTCCCCATTCGGGATTCAAACCTGCGCAACACATAACCACTGGACCGGAGCGATGATAGAAAACAAGATCGCTGCATAATAGAATAACCGTAAACTACAATTGCGGTTTACCGCACATCTATTAATACAGCGGTGTTGTGTTTTATGTCATGTGTATGCTCGTCTATTTCCGATAAACTCCTAAACCACTTATCATGTTCACAGGTAATGATAAAACGATAAAACGAATGAAATCCATGATCTTCATGAAAGCAATTTTTGATGCGACGGATCAGGCCGTTAATTTTGGTATGACAACGACGAGACGTGGCAAAGCTTAGCGAGTCGTCAATACCCTATGAATAACAGTCACGAAACGTTAAAATGAAAGGGCGTTTAAAAGCTGAATAAACAAACATACAATTTTTTACTCACAATTGCTTTTAGACAGCCTTTCCTTTATCTAAAATCAACTATTTATTGGAACAAAAAATGTTTCTCCTCCTTGTAATACCCCAGTAGAAAACATTATTTTGGCTCACGTCATCACACAACTCCGTAAGCTAGCATTAATTGGGCGATATTATATACAATTGCCACAATCACTAGCAATAACCATAAAATATATATTCTCATCTAGAGTCATCGTTGTTATCAGCTCAGGTCTAATGTATCTCGCTCTCTATGACTATTCTCACAATTTAAGACAAATTTTCTTCTAGACGGAACTCTGGTGACCTAGAATGAACTGGATTATAAGATATTTATTCTAAAGACAGTCCAAATTGACGTTACTGCTGATGAGAGAAAACATCAAGTCCCGTCTAGAACAAATAGCGTATTAAGCGCGATAGGTCACAAAGCACGAGGTACTTTAATCGTTGGATAATCGTTTGAAAAATATTAAAATCAGAAATTGGACCTATATCTATCACCGCAGTGAATAAACTTATTTATTCCCTTCGCGATTCATCCCAAATGTATGTAAGGCTGGGACTATATTGTCCGGAATTCGGTAGGCCGTAGAAAATTCTGAATATTGAAAATAGAACTCTGCGCTAATACAACCGAGCTGAAAATGGAACACATGAGTGACGAGTCAACTGTCTCGTTGTGTGTCTGTTTAATTTTCAACTCTATTGTATTAGCGCAGAGTTCTATTTTCAGTGCTCTGAATTTTCACCGGCGTTCCGGATTCCATACCCAGCCTCATTCGCGCCTCGTTTACGCGCGATAGACGCGTGTGTGAATGCGACACCGCGCGGACCAAAACAGGATTATTATCACAATTAGTTGCGAGAATTTGGCTTCTGTTCATTTGCTTTCCTCGTGCAAAGTATGTATAATGTATAGTAATGGTTCTGTTTGTACCGAGTTGTGAGTATACAATTACCGAGTCAATAGCTCGGCAGCCTTGTACTTCACTTGCTAATTCACCTGCAACCAGTAATAGACACAAACTATATTTTATCAGTCAAGTCTTTTATTTCCAGTGGGGTTATTTAAATGTTTAATAGTTTATTTTAAACGGACAATTGAGGATGTTCAGACAGACAGACGAGCACCTTGCGGGCTGTAAATGTGGAAGGTGAACAAGAACCTTCATGTTCTTATGACATTGACGAATTTATCCTACTACTATCCTACTAATATTATAAATGTGAAAGTTTGTGAGGGTGGATGGATGTATGGATGGTTGTTACCCTTTCACGCAAAAACTACTGAACGGGTCTTTGAAGAAATTTGGTATGGAAGCTTGAGCTCTGGATTAAAACATAGGAAACTTTTTTCCCGAAAAGTAGTGTTCCCATGGGATACTGTATTTACACGGGCGGAGCCGCGGGTAACAGCTATATAGTTATTATAAATATGAATGTTTGTGAGGATGAATGAATGAATGTTTGTTACTCTTTCCCGCAAAAACTACATACATATATATACAAGTGAAAGTCGTGTTAGTTACACTATTTATAACTCCAGAACGGCTGAACCGATTTGGCTGAAAATTGGTGGGGAGGTAGCTTAGAACCAGGAGACGGACATACTTTCTATCCCGTTCCCGTGGGATCGTGACATAAATCGTGGTAGAACAAAACGCAACTGACAGCTAAACGTAATGTTGTCTATGGTTAAGTATGGTTGAAAATTTGACAATTAGAAATTTTGAAGTTGACCGGTTGATGTTTTTGTCTCGAGTTTCTATGAGCTTATTGTGCCGATATTATCATTAACAATTCCGCGACCAAGACGATCGAATATGCTAAAACCGAGATCTATACACATTTTAAAACTATACATTTTATCCATTTATATTCATAATTACAGAAGCTAGGAGAACAGACAGACAGACAGACATACAGACAGACGGACAGAGCGAAACTATAAGGGTTCCTTAAGTCTTACGGAACCCTAAAATGGATTGCAATTCCAATGTCGCTAAAACTCGAGAACGCCTGGAACGATTTGGCTAATTTTGGTCTTGAAATAATTGTGGAAGTTCAGGGAAGGTAGAGACAGAACAACGTGTCGGAACAGCTAGTTTTAAAATAAAATTTTAAAAAATCACTGCACAAACGCTCGACAGATTTACTGCAGTATTTTTAGGTTATGTCCTGAAATATTCAACATATTTCCAAAACGCGTGACGTCACAAATGGCGAATGATGTATGATACGTCAATCGATGCCCCAAAGCGCTCCCAAGACAGTTTTGCTGGATACGCTAGTCGCTGCAGGAATTAATAAAATGCAGTGTGCAAATCTATGCATGATACATGCATCTTAATTCTTAATGGCGTGCAAAGTGTGCTTAAGATAAAAAATAAAAATTAATGATAATTTAACATAGAAGAATTTTTAAGACTCCTTTAACATAGTATACGCAGTCTTTTAGACAGTGTAGTTATGAACCAACTTCAAGAGCCCCATACACGGTCCGGTTTTCCTTAATTTCGGCTTGAACGGATGCAAAATCGTATCGTCTGTGTGCAATTTCGAGATCGCATCAGTCGGCCGTATGGACTGAAGCGATTCGTTCCAGTGTTGCTTACTCTGTTTTTTCGAAACTACTCGCGTCGTTTTCTACTAAAAACTACTGAAAGAGTACCGATAACTATCAAAAAGCTACTAAACTTAGGAATACCTAAAAGTTTTTTTTAGGGATTATGTGTTTACAAAAAACCACTGCATTTTCAGTTTTAATATTAATTTGAAAATATTAAATTTTACCGTTAAATTAAAAAAATATTTTATAGTAGGAAATATTACGTATATAGAAATTAAATCGGTAGTATATTATGTGCTATTATGACAAGGTGTCATATAATAGCACATAGTAGCAGGCCATTTTGCATATTATGAATACTGTAGCTATTTTCTACAAAACCATTACTAACAAATAAATTCCTACTAAAGACGGAATAAAATACTAAATTTAGTAGTAAAACTTTGTAAAACAAAGTTGGCAACATTAATTCTGAACTGAACGGATGGACTGAACAGTAATAAAATTGGACTTAACGGTAATAAAATTCGAGTGTAAAATAAAACCGCTCAAGTGCGAGTCAGCAAGAGGGGTTCCGTACAAAACGGAAAAAAATACGTTTGTTGTATGTGAGCCTCAAATTTTTATTTTATTGTTTTTAGCATTTGTTGTTATAACGGCAATAGAAATAAATACCTACATCATTTGTGAAAATTTCAACTGTCAGCTATTGAGAGGAAAAAAATACTAACAGCAAAGTCTCAGTAATAGGGTCCCGTTTTTACCCTTTGGGTACGGAACCCTAAAAATGACGCGTGGTATAAAGATTATTTATTAGAGTTCACTGAAGTATTTAAAACTTTAGAGCCACTATGGTTGATAAAATCTAAAGACTATTACTATAAAACAAAGAGAAATGATTTCTATAACACATTACTGGAAAAATGTATGACACAATAATTCGGTTTTGTCTATAGCGTGACTACAGTTGTAGCAAAATACAATTAATAAAAAAATAATAGCCTAAACTAACCAAGAGCATGTCACGACATGTCTAAGGAGAGTTCCGTATGTTCCGTTCCGTGCTCGAATCCGTTCAGGCCGAACCTTAGATTAAAACGCCTAGAAACCGGGTACGCGCATGAAAAGTGAAGCAAATCATACTGAGCAATATCGGCTCAGTTTGTTCGAACGACCCGTCAGTTGTCAAGGTCAAGTTCTAGTGCATACTTCTCCGAATATTAAAAACATTATGACGGTTTGTGTCGTTATTGGGTGTCACAATGCATCAGAAAATAATTAAAAAAGCTTCGCACATAACATTTCATATGTAAGTATGAAATGTTATGTGCGTTATGAAATGTTATGAAATGTAATGTAATGAAATGTAATGTAAAAAAACGTTATGTTATGTTATGAAATGTAATGTAAAATAATGTCCACAAATTATGTTTAGATGGTTTAAAATAAAATATAATTTTTACATCTCACCATATTAAGAAAAACAAATACAATCATTCTAATTTTAAGAGTACACACTCCACAACTTCAAAGTTTTGTTTGTGTGCGTGTCGGTATGTAATGCTTACGCCTACATCTATCTGTTGCTTGCTTCACTTTGTACGATGCGTTTGTCTGAAGACTATCTAGGCGTTATTAATCTAAGGGCCGAACTGACGTCAGTTCGGTCGGATGCGATTTTTTCCGTGTATGTGCTCGAATCCGTTCAGGCCGAACTGACGTCAGTTCTAACTGAAGCGATCGGCCTCTCGTCTCTGAAGGCCTTTACAGTTTTTTAATAATAGAATAACAGTTTGGCATTCGTAATAACATAATAACATAAAAATACTACATTTGTTCTTTTTATCAAGCAATGCATAGAGCACAGATATTGCAAGTTGCAACGAAGCAAACCTAGATTGTGAGCATTCATAAAGTGATACATTTAAAGCGCCTTCAATACTACAGGAAGCGTAGTGAACGATAACAAACATGCCACATTTACCTCATCCTCGCTCAAACACAACTGAAAAAGAGGAAGTAAAGTTAGAGGCGAGGCGAGGGAACACAGCTACTTAACACTTACATTAGTACTGGCACACAACTTTGACCAGAAAATCAAAAAACTTATCTGTCGTTCGAAAAATTTTTTTTTCAAACTCCATGCGTTTTCACATATCGCTTATTGGCACTGGAAAACTCTCATAAGTCGTCGGAATAAGTGCGTTTTCCCATTATCCGATCCGATATCGCGCCGGTAATGGCATGTATTTCATAATTATTATTATCGGCGCGTTATGCGATATCGTATCCCGTCATGTGAAAACGCTCTTACGCCTTTTTCTTCTTCCTATTTGTCCAACGATAGATGATCTTCCTGTTAGTATGGAGGCTTAGTCACTGCTAGCACCTTTTTAAATAATCATCTGGTCTTTAAGTTTTCACAGCAGGAACTCAGACAAAAACCCAGGGGGGTTTAGAAGGCTGGAAACGTACATGTAACTCTTTTGTTGTCGAGTGTACACATGGGCGCCGGTAATACATGTACCAAGTATGTTAAATAACATAACTGACAATGATAATATTTAATCACAAAATGTTGTTTCTGTTGTTCAGGTAGATTTTCGTTCTCTGGTCAGATTGTATCTAGGTACAAAATTACATCTAGGTACATTTAATTAACAGGTACATAGCTGCATTTTATTTTACCATTAAGTCAGTACCGATATCTATGACTGGGAAACGCTCTTATGTCGTCGGCATAAAAGCGTTTTCGCATTGTTTAGATCCAATATCCGATATCGCGCCAATATATTATCATGTAATGATAAAGACAGGTATGTGTTTCATTATAAAACGTGCTGCCTCTCACATTATCGCGCGCGATATCGGTTATCGTTATCGCGTAATCAATAATTTGAAAACATTCTTACAGTTATAATTTAAAATGTGTCAAGCAGAGACATCTGTTGGTTATGGAATTTTTTACTAATATGGTACAGAGTCTCTTGTAATTCTCTGTTTTCTTAGGATATGATTTACAATTTTCTGTGGAATTGCCGTCATATAGAGGCCGTAAAGCGGCGGTGATATATGTAAAAAAAAACCTTGACAAATACAGCTCTCTAGGAAACCGTGCCATTTTGTTTTTATATATAAAATGATAATTCACCGCTGTATAACGGTCGCTGTACATGACGGCAACGCTTTTCTAGGAATCACAAAACTTGTCAGTTGTTGTCACTACTCGCCGTAAAGAAGTTAACTACAATTTGTATGACATCGAATTAGTCACCATTGTTTGCCACTAGGGGCTATGTTTCAATGATGTTTCACGGCGAGTAGAGATAAAAACTTGCACACTGAGAAACATGAGTTCGGAAGTTTCTCGTCTACAGTCTACCTTTTCTCGCCCGCGTGTAGAGTTTTGTCTCGACAAATGTCAATGTCAAATCTGACGACTCGACACTGACCTGTTCTATTTTCTTCTCTATTGTATTTGGTCCAGAGTTCTATTTTCAATTCTCTGAATTTTCTCTTGGCGTTCCGAATTTCGGACAATATAGTCCCAGCCTTAGCATCTTCTTCGGTTATATTTACAAAAATATATTCGACTACACGAGTAATTAGGTTTTTCTGAATTAACTACTAAAAACTGCACAAGTCGTCAAAAATTTTAAATAATTTTTAAAACTAAACTCAAATCAATTTACTCGTAACTTCCATCCGTCTCTTATTGCTTACTTCATATCACACACCCTTCTGACTCTAGCGCCATTGTGGCCAGTTTTGGAACTATTATTTAACTACTTTTGTCGGACACTTTTTAGCTTCTCTCATTTCTGTACTAGATAGACGGTACTCCATTACTCTAGCATCCATGGTTTCAGCCCCCGTCCGCACGAGACGTTAGAATAGAAGAAAATTACGCATTTATATTTATCTGTTCACACGAGCGTCGCGTTTTTAAAGCGCTGCCGTATGTTTGTTTTACAGCTTTATTTTATCAACTTTGCGTTAGTGGTTCTATTAATGCAAAGTTCTTTTTTCTGTTCGGTTCAATTTCATCGCGTATTATTATTATTATGCGATAAAAAAGCGCTTGTGCGACGTGCGCTTATCTTTATTTTATCTATGCTTGAGCATTCAAAAAAAATCAATATTAATAAATTTGTATTTATGTATATTATATATGGTTGTTCAAAATCATTTGCGGATATTTTGGGTATGTGATCAAGGATGATTGTGCAGAAAAATAATTACAAATATCGAAAAAAAATAATTAGACTAATTAAAATGACATTGTGATTTATAAGGTGGTCATTAAGGAGATCATTAACCTCACAGAAACAGGTGATTCGGAGAGGAAGCAATGACTTAGAGAAATTTTCAATTATTTTCTGCCTAAACGTCTTTAAATAAGCAGTAGATCATAATATGCCAAAATATCCGTAGTTGATTTTGAAGAACCTTTATATCATTAATTCTAGAGATCGGTACTCAGTGGTTTGTACACTAATGTTTCAGTCGATAGCCTCATCTACGCACACATTGTTACGATCAAAATATAGATTTTTTAATTCATAACCTACGTGAATACTGAATACGATTTGTTTGTAATTTCTAAATGAAGCTCTCGCTTCATGTAGGTATCTGACGAATTTTAGCACAACAATACAAAACACAACATTACAAATACACAGCGCAGTATGACAAACAACATTACGCTTACACGACACAACATTACAGATACACAACTCAATATTACAGAATTACAGATACGCAACACACATGCACCCAGCACCTCTATTACGCGAATGCACACGCATGCGGCACGCACGATTCCATGCGTTATCCTATTTTATTAGCGTTTACTCTTAAAAATACGCAATAAAAAAAAGGTATTATGAATTACGAAAATCTGTGTTATTAAATAATATCTACAGAAATTATTCAAAATACTTCATAGGCCTATCTGAATATAATTGTGATCAGAGGAAAGTTATATTTAGTATCCAAGTAAGTATTAGGTAAAGATTCATCAAAATTATTTTAAAAGAACATGGAATGTGTAACGTTTTTCAAATTGTTTTAAGGGCCTGTATCACAATCGCCTAGTAAGTGTCGAATAGCTTATCCGGCAGTTTTGTCATTGCTTACTGTATACCGAGCGACAGAGACAAAGCATGCTGTTAACTGTTAAGCTATCTGACACTTATTAGTAGATTTTGAAACAGGCCCTCATTAACTAGTTAATTAAATAAATGTTGTGTATTGCTTGTAGTTGTGTTACCAATTTCATTATATTTTGATTATATAAAAATGTATTGTTACTAACATTCGTTATGTAACTAACATAGTTACAAAACGAAAAAATCAGTGTTAAAATAGTAACTAAAAGACAATACAATCTATACCTGCTTGTGTTTTATCTTTGAACACTCTTGATATGCAGCTTCTAACGTAGGATTGGGTGGAGCTTTCTTTGATCTGGTATTCTTTATACCTAACGACTTTCCAAAGGGGGCGAACCAATATCTGCAAACAAAGTACATCTACTGATAATCGACCGATAGCTTATTTGGATGTTTTGTCTCTGTCGCTCGTTATAAAGCAAGCTGCCTGCAGCAGCGACAACTTCAGAATAAGCTATTCTATAGGTGTTTGTGGAACAGGCCCTTAGGGCCCCCATATACAGTCCGGTCTACCTTCAGTTCGGCCTGAATGGATGCAAAATCGTATCGTGTGTGTGCAATATCGAGATCACATCAGTCGGCCGGATGTACTGAAGCGATTCGTTCCAGTGTTGCCAACTCTATTTTTACGAAACTACCAAACTCGCGGCGTTTTCTACTAAAAACTACTAAAAGAGTACCGAAAACTATCAAAAAAGCTACTAAACCTAGGAATCCCTAAAAACACAAAAAACCACTGCATTTTAGATTTTGTTATATTAGGTCTTTACCTATGAAATTTCCGTTTTGTATGAAAAAATTTAAACGATTTTTTTTCATGTATTTTTTATTTGTATTAATCGAAGTAATCACCCATGCAATCAATGCATCTTTGCCAACGCAGTGGCAGTTTATTGATGCCTTTCTTAAAGAAATCAGCTGGATGGGAGGCAACAAATTCTTCAAAGGCATTTTGTACTGCCTCCCGGATATTGAATTTTTTTCCCGCCAAGAAGTTATCCAAATTCTGGAAAAAGTAGTAGTCTGAAGGCGCAAGGTCTGGTGAGTAGGGCGGATGACGGAGAGCTTCCAACCCCAGTTCTTGCAACTTGGAGACCGTCTGCTGTGCAGTATGAGGTCGCGCGTTGTCGTGCAGGAGCAGCGGAGACGATCGATTGACCAATGCTGTTTGGAGATGTGCCAACTTCTCCATCATTGTGTTCAGTTCTTCACAGTACACATCTGCAGTAATGCTCACCCCGTTTGGTAAGAAGCTGTGATGAATCACACCGGCGCTAGACCACCAAACAGTGACCATCATTTTTCTAGGGGTAAGTTTTCGTCTAGGGCATTGTTTAGGTGCTGAACCAGGATCCAACCAACTTGCTGAGCGCTTGCGGTTATCAAACAGAATCCATTTTTCATCGCAGGTAATAATGCGGTTCAAAATTCCTTCATTTGTGTGTCTGTTGAGCAGTGCAAGGCACGTCTCGACGCGTACTTCGCGCTGGCGATCATTGAGTTCGTGGGGCACCCATTTGTCAAGCTTTTTTACCTTGCCAATTTGACTCAAATGGACCAATATTGTTTTGACACTAACGTCGAAAGCTGCTGCTAATTCAGCCGTAGATTGTGTATCATCAGCTTCCACAATCGCCTTTAATTCGTCATTGTTGACCAAAGTCTTCGGACGACCGCGAGGTTCATTTTTCAGGTCGAAATTTCCAGAACGGAAGCGAGCAAACCAATAACAGGTGGTGCGTTGGTTTGTAGTGTTAGCTCCGTAAACGTCGTCGTTGTTGCGTGCCGCTTGTGCCGCGTTGCTGCCACGACGGTACTCATATTCCATAATTACTCGAATTTTTAACGTATCCATGATGACGAAAAAGATTGAAATGCGATGAAAATGTAACACTAATCAATAAACAAATGACTACTTTTGGAAAAAGAATTCCATGTTTTTTAAATAAAATTAATTTGAAATTAGAATTCTTAGCCAAACAAAAATTATCTATTTTATAGGTAAAGTCTCATAGGATAAGAGATATTTTATGACTTATATTATAAATTTTATCGTTAAATTAAAATATACTAGGAAATATTACGTATATAGTAATTAAACGGGTAGTTTTAAGAAAATTACGGACGAATGCTACGATGTATTATTATGATAAGCTGTAAAAAAAATATTAGTTTTTTTTTGTGCCTAACCTAGGCCATTTTGTATGCAGGGGATGCGGAATGATCATTATCGTAATAAACGATATTGTGTTGTGTTCAAATTGAACAAACTAACAAACAGTGGCACATTTATGAGAGAGACAATACATACAATGTATGTAATATACTGAGAGAGAAATATTCATATGAATAAAAATATAAATAAATGAATGAATTATCGTAATAAACGATATTATGGTGTTCAATGTGTTGCACAAACGAACAAACCAATTAGGCCATTTTGTATATGATTACTGTCTGGCTCTTTCCCACTAAAACACTACTAACAACTAAATTCCTACTAAGGACTAAAATACTTAATTTAGTAGTAAAACTTTGTAAAATAATTAAGTTGGCAACATTAATTCTGGACTGAACGGACCATGTGTGACAAATCGCTTCAGTTCTCGCCAGAGCCGCGGCCGTGCGGGCGTGTATCGTGTACAAGCGTAGTGAGTTTACAATTAATAAACACGACCGTAGCTGGCGGCAAAACAGAAAGAACTGGTGCGATTTTTCCGTGTGTGTGCTCGAATCCGTTCAGGCCGAACTGACGTCAGTTCTAACTGAAACAATCGGCCTCTCGTCTGTGGGAGCCTTTAGAAATGCCAGGGGGTTATGTGTTATAAATGCCAGTTATAAACCACTTTGGAGGTCGATTATTCGAAAATGGTTGATTTTGTAATAAAGTCATGTATTATTATTTATTTATTTTAAAAGACTTATTCAACGATACCCCACACTATGAGATATAATGAAAAAAAGTTTTTCATCCCCACTTCACATGTATGGAGAGCCACCACTAAAGTATAAAATTATTATTATTTTATGAGATTTATGTTGTCAAAACCGAGATCTACACATTTTATAACTATACCAAATTTTATACATTTATATTAATAATTACAGAAGCTAGGAGATCAGACAGATAGACAGAGCGAAACTATAACAGTTCCTTAAGTATTACACTAAAAACACGACCGTAGCTAGCGGCAAACCAGAACGAACTGATGCGATATTCCGTGTATGTGCTCGAATCCGTTTAGGCCGAACTGACGTCAGTTCGGTCGGATGCGATTTTTCCGTGTATGTGCTCGAATTCGTTCAGGCCGAACTGACGTCAGTTCTGAAATAAACGATCGGCCTCTCGTCTGCGAGGGCCTTTAGACTCTTATTTGTGTTTGGTGATCACATGAATTTTTGACTATTATATTATATTTTCATCACTTACTAACAATAAGGACGTAGTCCTCCAGTGACCACGACCGCTGGAAGGTAGCCGAAACGTCGGGAAAAAGAGAAGTGCACCGTGACACAATCCGTACTTAAGTGTTTTTAAAAACAATTAATAAATATTCTCGTAAACATAATAAATCAATAAGGACCTGTTAAAACATTGGCCAGATTATATTAAACAAGGCTAAACGTTGCCCGAGACTTCCTGTGCGCAAAAAGAAATATCTCCATGGTCTGTGCCAAATTTCATTAAAATCTGTCAGTTATGGAGCTCATTCAGTGCACACAAACAAACAAATCTTTCCTCTTTATTATATAAGGTTGTTCAAAATCTACTACGGGTACTTTGGGCATAATATGATATTATTGCTTATGTAGGTAGAATATATCTTTTTCTCTTATACATATAAAAATGGATTGCAATTTCAATGTCTTGCTAAAACACGAAAACTTCTGGACCAATTTGGCTAATTTTGATGTTAAAATAACTGTAGAAGTCTGGGGAAGGTTTAAACAGCTAGAAATATTAGAGGTGTCGGTGTAGTTTTTTATTTATTCCAGTTCATAGTTAAGACAAAACAGCATGCGTTGGGACAACTAGTACTAAATAAAATTGAATTGCGCTCTTTAAGGCGCCGAGGTCATTAACCTCACGGAAACAGGCGATTTAAGGAGTAAGCAGACTTTGTCTAAATACCATCAACACAATCAGCCGTGTGAGACCTTAACAGTGTCGTAAAGAGCATAATGTAATTTATATAGTATTTTTTAAACATCTTGACATAAGCCTGTAGATCATATGCCAAAAAATAAAATATCTATAGTTGATTTTGAACACCTGTAGAGTGTAGGATGATGCTGATGATAAGATATAATAATAAATGACTTTGGAGTTTGGCTACTATAGACTGGAAGATTATCCTACTTAATGTGAAACTTTGTGAGGATGGATGGATGTTTGTTACTCATTCACACAAAAACTACAGCAAGAATTTCATTGAAGTTTGGTGTGGTAGTAGTTTAGGCTCCGGATTAACACATAGACTACTTTTTATCCCAAAAAAGTAGTGTTCCCATGGGATACTGTATTTACACAGGCAGAGCCACAGGCGTAAGCTTGTATTATTATGCTGTTGTATAAATACGCATACTTTATAGCTTTCAATTATGTGTCAAGACTCTTGAAAAGCTGGTCAATCTCGGTACAATAACACACTTCAGATAACAATATAATATACATTGGACAATTTAATATGCATGTAAGATATTTTTACGTTATTAGCATATTCCATTGTTGATTGAACACGACTAAACATGCAATTACTGAACAGTACCATCATAATATATTATATTATTAGTTTTTGCGAAATTTTTTTTAAATACATAAACATACATTCTTAATTGATAGCTGTATATACTAGATTTAAATAATTAGAGCAAGTTATTAGTAGGTACCTAATCTTTTATCTATAAGCGTTATTTAGAGATAAATCCTTAAGCAACCATCCGCATAGCGCAACAATGTGTAAATACGTCAATTTTACTACTAAAAAAGTTTTTTCAAAACTAGATATCTTTTGACTTACTTTTCTAATAAATAACGAATTACTATCAGGACGAAGGCCAAGGGTATGGGATATATAAGATGTCTGTGATCAGCGTATACCACGTCCTTGTCGGGTTCGGGAGCAATATCCTCCCAAGTCGTATTCGGTGGCAGCCACACATCTTCATTCCAGAATTTCTCCAAAACTGAACGTAACATAACTTAAAGTCAAGCACAAATTAACCGTATATACAAATATATGTTAACTACACATATTTTAATTGAATTCGCAAATACAACTGCAGTCTGCACTCGAGTTCGAATTTCTCAAAATAAACGACTACTCGACTTCGAAGACAATAAATTTCTAAAATTTCGACGTTGAAAAATTGAAATTGACGTTTTAACGTCAAATTTTGTCTATTTTTTTTATTTATATATATGGCGTCGGCTTACAATCATTGCCAGTGTCAAGTTAAAAAGGCGGGATTTAGAATTTCCGTTTCAATTTTCAACGCCGTATTCATAAATCGTCAAGTCTAAAGTCTAGTCAAAGTCTAAATAGATAGTCAGTGCAGTCAATGAATCAAGTCACTCGATTCAGTAAAGTAGTAGAAGCTTTACTGCAAGTTCCTAAGGAGTTTTGGAGGCCCACAAAATAGCACGTTTTTTGAAGTTGTACCACTTGCCCACACTTGTGCACGTTAACGAATATTTAATGGTTAATATTCTACCAATATTACACATTAAGAACCGAAATAACACAAATTTAAGAAGATTTACAAAATCCACAACGTCACCCGTTGAATTCCCCGGCAAAACTCGAAATTTGGCTATGAACCAGAAGTAAAAGAAAAAATAGTATCGCTTATGCTTTTTTTATAAGCATTTTTTATATATAATTTATTATGCTTTTTAGCTATTAACGTTAAATAAGTATATTTAAGCCGTATGGTAAGTTGGTTAAAGTACTGGAATAACGCTATGAGTAATGGGACTATAACATGCACCGAAATCTGGAAGGTCTTAGAAAATTCAATCAGTTCGATTTTCAAATCTATTATATTAGTTCAGAGTTCTAATTTAATGCTCTAAATTGTCACCGGTGTCCGGATTTCGGAGCTTATGGTCCCAGACTAGGTAAATATTTCCTCAGATTAATGCGCCATACCCATAGATTAATCATTGGTCTTGCTGGGCGCTCTACAAGCGAGCGAGACCAATCAAATATCTTTGGCCATAACTTAGAGCAGGGATTTCCAAAGAGGTCCCCTAGTAAATTCCATCAAAATTCCGTAAAATTCCCCCAAGGGATCGATATCGGTTTATTAGGGGTCGACATAAACGAAAACTGATTTTGGGGGTTGACGAGGTCTAAAAATCGACCCCTATTAAATTAACACAAGTTCTTATTTAAAACTTTCAAGATAGGTAGGTACTGTATTGTTTATGTTGTAGTACGTGTACTTAAAATAATTATTATTTTTGTAGGAAATAGCATTGTTGTAGTAATGTAAAGTCTCAAGTTCGTACAAGATGAAAAACTCGGCAAGTCAGTGTGGACAAGTTTGTGCAAAATAATGAGTTCGAGCGTACGTCTTTCAGGCGCGTTTTGACTTGCTCTCTATTTGACGCTTACGCAATTTAACACGAACGATCAACAAGTCCAAACGTGTTCCTGAAATTTTACTATTTAATGAGCTTGCACTTAGGTTGAAAGTTCATTTGCGTTTTGAAATTCGTTGGAGCTTGAACGATAATAACTCATACAAGCACTCATTTATTTCAAGAGATTACATAGCTCATGGGCGTACCCAGGTAGGGGCAGGGGGGCAGCTGCCCCCCCCCCCCCCCAGAAGATAATAGAGAGCCCCCCCCCGCTGAAATCCTGGGTACTTAGCTAAATTAAGTGAAGTAAAGTGACTAAAAAAGAATTTACAAAATGCTGAGCTCCTTACGCGAGTTAATAGCGTAACCATATGTGTGATAGTGATCAGTTGAGCTATCTGTAGATTGTTTGCAACAGTTTGCAGTTGCCTCAGTTGTTTCAATTGTAAAAATTTACCAGTTTAATTTGTTTTAGTATTTGATTGTAATTTTTTTTGCCCTATGGTAAACACAACATATTTTAAATAGGTAGATATAAAATAAAAATATGTGCCAAGAACTGATTTTTGCTACATATTTAGAGACTAATACTAATATAATAATAATAGAGGAGAATCGATTTTTCAGGCCGTGGAACATTTTTTTACTGACAAAGCTATTCCATGGAAGAACATTGTTTCTGTTGCGACTGTTGGTGCACCGTCTATGGTTGGTCGTCATCGTGGTTTTTGGTGATTCACAGGCAGCATTTAGTAGCAAAAAAGCTGAGTCCTAGATTGCATAAGTCTTTACAATATGTAATAAATGCTATCAACAAGATTCGAAGCAATTCTTTGAACTCTCGGTTATTTGCTCAGCTATGTGAGGAAATCGACGAAGTATTTACTCGATTACTTCTGCACACTGAAGTTCGCTGGTTATCAAGAGGCTCTAGCTTAGAAAGATTTTTAGCCATTTTTGAATCTGTGTTTGAGTTTTTCAAGAAAAAGATCCGAATTTGAAAGAAAATCTGAACAATTGTAAAACAGATATTTATTACTTGACTGATATCTTTGGAATGTTCAACAAAGTTAATTTGCAGCTGCAGGGTGACGATCTTAAATTGATTAAAACAAAATCAATAATATCGGCCTTCGTGGGTAAACTAATCCTTTATAAACAAAATTTAGGCAGAAAAGAATATTCGCAGTTTCCGCATTTGTCAAAATTACCAGCTTGTTTAATTAAATGCTTCAAGATGATGACATTTTATTATATGTCACTTACTTGGACGCATTACACAAGGATTTTACGGAGAGGTTTGAGGATCTTTTAAATTTACAAATTGCTCAATGGATAATAAATCCGTACAATACCACAGCCATAGAAGAAGCCAATGTGATAATCCAAGAAGAGTTGATTACCATCAGCACAGACGAAGAGCTTAAGCAGAAGTTCAACCAAGGCTATCAGAAGTTCTGGTTGCAACGCAACATTGAAACACAGTATCCTACATTGTAGAACATTGCTGAAAAATACCTTATCGCTTTTCCATCATCATACCTAGTTGAAAAAAGCTTCAGTGTGGTAACAAACATTTTGACGAAACAGAAACCGTTTGAAAATCAACGAACGTGGAGATTTAAGGCTGCAACTCACCAATATTGAACCGGATGTAGCTAGATTGGTAGATAGTCACCAGGTTCATCCATCATACTGAATGTTTTATTTTCTTTAATTCCTATAATTTCCTTAAATAAATTTCAATAAAAAAATTTAATTTCTATAATTTCCTACCTACTTAAGATTCTTTAAGTACTTAATTTGTAATAATCATTATAAATTAAACTTGATATTTACTGAATTGTATGTCTTTTTATTTTGTTAAATTTCGATGAGAAAATGAAGTCAACTTTACTCACTTAACCAAGTGCAAAGTTTTCCAGTTGGTATCTTAGTACCTAGGTCTTTTGTATCAATAGGAAAAAACTAAAGATAGGCCCCCTTATTCCTAATAGTCTGTTAACTTAAAGCATTGCTAATTACTCTGTCTTCTTCTATTGACCTAAGCCAGAATGAAAAATAACACTCTGTAGCAGCTGTTTTAAGTTAGCGGACCATTATGAGTAAGGGGGTTGATCTTAAAAGTATTTAATTTGGCCATGGGGGTCTGAGATAACAGTTCATTTTGGAAAAGGGGTTACTTGTCCAAAATAGTTTGGGGATCCCTGCCTTAGAGCATCCAACCAAATGGATTGCAAATGGAGACAATTTTTTTTTTTTCAAAATCCTTTTTTTTATATAAAGGGTATAATTTGAAGTTCGATCAGTTGTCACCAAGGTGGTAACCTGTCACCAAGCTGGTAAATCATGGATGCATGAGGAATCGAGAGAACTCCTCGAAATTTATATGGACACATACAGTGATTTTGACTATTTTTGAAGTAACTTGAGCATATTTTACTAAAAAGTTAGTTTTTTCAATTTACAATATAAAAGAGAGCGATCGAGCGAACGAGTTGCACCCGCCATACATTTGTCATTACAAAATGTATCGCGGTAGCAACTTGTGACGAGAAAGAGATGGGAAATAATTTTTAATTGCATCAATCTATATACCTATTTCTTTTAGATTTATGTATCTTTAATCAACAAATTTTAAATTTAATGTATAAAAATGTTATATTCCACACTAGGCAACATCCCTATTGTTTATAAAACTGCAAGCATATGTCACTATTAAATAATCATCATCACCACCGCCATCATCACACCATACTATATGATATTATGTTGATATAGGTAAAAGCGAAATGTTATGCCGAGGTATACCCTTGATCCAAAAGGACTAAACAGAACTCCTCAGTATTTAAAGATACAGTTTGGAAATTTTAATATAACCTTTTGTCACTATTAAATAGTCATCATCACCACCGCCATCATCACACCATACATCATGATATTAGGTATATGTCGTAGTCTTTTACACCAATAACTATTTCTTTGAACTTTCACAGCTACCAAAAAGTGAAATGTTGTGCCAAGATATGCCCAAGATTTAAAAGGACTGAACAGAACTCTTCCATATTTAAAATATTCGTTTGGAATTTTTTCCTAACGAGTATTTATTAGAGAAAAAAATAACATATTTTTTAGGAATAAAAAAAACACTTTTACTATATTGTTTCCAAGGGGCATTACAGACGGCGAGGATACTATAATATTTTATGTGAAGATGAAATATCGCTTGCTAGTTGCTATACAGTTTGTTTGAACTATACAGGCGGCTAAGGTACGTACTATAATATGAAATAAATATCCAGGCGTCTTAAGATAAAAAAATATAATATCTTCGACGTCTGTGACATCCTTTAGTCTGCAGAAAAATTGAAATAAGTGAAACTAAAAAACTTCTTCGAATCTTTTTTTTTAAATGTATTTAAAAAAAATATGCACAAAAATAATGATTTTAGAAATACGGATTTTCTTTTGAGACAAATAATTTAGACTATTTTTTTTTTCTACCATATTTAATCCCCGAACTATCTTAAGACGTAGCTTAATTAGACTGTATAGATAAACAAAACGTTTGTGAATGACCTTAGCAGTTCTAACTAGGACGCGGTGCTTAATGCTACTACAATAGACTCGAAGCTGAAGAACTTCAATAATATTATAATCCACCTGTTTGACATGCATGCTCCGCTTCGACCTATTCGCCTTAAACACCTCCCCGCTCCATGGCTTACGAGTGACATTAAAGTCATGATGACCAAGCGAAATGCTGCGAAGGTTAAATATAAACACAATCCTTCAGAAAAAAATTGTCATCGGTATAAGGAATTGCGTAATCGCTGTAGTAGGATGTGCCGAGACGCACAACGCCTCCATATACATCGATCTAAATGAAATGAAAAAAATTGAAAGCAAATGGTGACCCTAGCAAGGTTTGGTTATTTTTGAAAACACTAGGAATCGATAAATTTAGTTCTGCTCCACAAATTAAGGTTCCCCTTATAGCCAGTAACCTAAAACAAGCTACAGTGCACGCTTTAAGTACCAACAAAAATTCTGGACAATCTATTTACTCTTTTAGGTCTGTAACTGAGCGAGAAGTTGAAACGAGCATGAACGCTATTAAATCCAATGCAGATGGTGTCGATGGCACCATGGTCATCATCATGGTCGAATGATTGAAATTGGTTCAGAGATCATCATTCCAATACTCTGCCACATTTTTAACTTTTCGCTCAGTACCAGGAAGGAACCAGTCCTTTCCGAGTTGTTGGCGTAATGCAGTAGTTGTCCCTATTCCAAAAACTAATGATCCTACACTACCCTCCCATTTTAGACCTATCTCCATTCTCCCATACCTTTCCAAAATTCTCGAACAACTTGTTACAAACCAGCTCGATTCATTTATTAATAATTACTCTATATTTTTTTTTTAATATATATCAGTCTGGGTTCTGTCCAGGACATAGTACCATGATTGCTCTTGTCATTGTTTCAGATAACATTCGTTTAGGGATGTCCAACTGACTTGTGACTGCGATGGTTCTCCTGGACTTCAGCAATGCTTTTTGTACGGTTGAGAGCGATATTTTATTGGCTATGCTTCGTAATGTGCTCGGCTCTGACAAAGAGATCACGTGGTTTAGCAGTTATCTCATCGGTCGACAGCAATGTGTCCGCGTAGATGGTAGGTCCTCTGGATTATTTAACGTGGTTGCCGGATTTCCACAAGGTGGTGTACTTTCTCCTCTCCTTTTTTCAATATTTATTAACTTTATAACCCCCTTGCTTACGTGTATAAAATGCCATTTATACGCGGATAACCTCCAAATCTACTGTCAAGCCGATATTAAAGAAATAGATGCACTTATTTGCAAAATAAATCAAAATCTCTCTAAAATTTACATTTGGAGTTTATCTCATGGGCTGACAATTAATCCAAACAAATCTCAGGCAAGTATCGTTAAGCAGATGGATAAGCTCAAATAACTTACAGTTACTCAATTTTTTTTAAATAATGTACCCTTAAATTTAATTAGTATCTTAAAAAATCTAGGTGTCTGCTTTGATTCTTCCTTGTCTTAGGCACCTCATTTATCTGAGATTTGCCGAAATGTTTACACAGCATCTGGGTCACTCAGAAGACTAAAAATGTGCCTGTAAAAAACCTGTAAAAAAAAAAAGAACTTGCGCAGTCACTACTCTTGCCGATCCTTGACAATGCGGATGTCTGCCTCATTGATCACAATGAGGAGGAAGTTATAATACATTTTCATCACCATGTGAAACGAAAGAGATGTTTATATCCAATGTGACACTGACGTCTCATCACTGTCAGAAGTCAGTTATTGCTTGACCATAGTGTAAAGAATTATTAAGTATTAGGCGCCATACTCACAGTCCAGCTTGCAAATCCAAGGCCGCGGACTTGTAGGCAATAATTATTATTACACTATGGTCAAGCGACAACTGACTTGGAGTTTTGCCGGGGAGTTCAATGGGTGATGTTGTGGAATTTGTAACATAAATTTGTGTTATTTCGGTTCTTAATGTGTAATATTGGTAGAATATTAAACATTAAATAGTTGTTATCGTGCACAAGTGTGGGCTACAGTGGTACAACTTCTAAATACGTGCTATTTTGTGTTTCCCGCAAAAACTCCCTAGGAACTTTCAGTAAAGCTTCTACCACTTTACTGAATCGACTGACATGACTCATAGACTGTACTGACTATATATTTGGACTTTGACTAGACTTTAGACTTGACGATATAGGAATACGGTGTTCAAAATTGAAACGAAAGTTCTATTTCCCGCCATTTTAACTTGACACTGGCAAATAGTTATAAGCCGATGCCATATAAAAAAAATGAAAAGACAACTGACTTCTGATATCTGTCAGAAGTCAGTGTCACATTGGATATAAGCATCTCTTTCGTTTCACATGGTGATGACTGATGAAAATGTATTAAAACTCTAAAGAACAAAGTTTTCTTTAAATACCTATTGTTTTTAGTATTGTAATGATAAAACTCTGAAATTCATTCCTGTTGTGATTATTGCTGGCCGTAACTGTCGTTTTGATAGATAATGTTGTCGGTTCAATAATAATGTTGTTTTGTCCAACCTGTGCAAATATTCTTATTGTAGAAGAAGGCCCAGATTCTAGACTTCGATACGGTTGTAACACGTGTCCATATGTTTATAATATAAGGAAGAAAGTTTCTTCAAAAACGTTTCCTAAATTAAAGGTATGTTGTAGGAAGTTAATATACATTTTACAAATTGTCTATTAATGTGTGTTCTTTCATAACAATGCTTTTTTTTTAGGAACTCGATTATATTATGGGCGGTGCAGCTGCCTGGGAAAACGTAGATTCTACAGATGCAGTTTGCCCTAAGTGTGGTCATAACCGAGCATTCTTTATGCAGCTACAGACACGGTCCGCTGATGAACCTATGACCACATTTTACCGTTGCTGTGATCACAAGTGCGCCCATAACTGGAGAGATTAAACAGTATTATGAGTTTTTTAACACTTCAAACATTTTACAGTAGTTTTGTAGCAAATATAAAGACAACAAGGATGAGAATTGAAACTATGACAAAAATTATTGACTGCAAAGATGATCATGCAGTATCTACAGCTTCAAATCTTCTTTCAAATGAGGAAGTTATTGCTGTACCTACTGATACAATTTATGGCTTAGCCTGTAGTGCTAACTGTCCTATAGCAATAAAAAAACTGTATACAATCAAAGGAAGAGATGCAGCCAAACCAGTGGCAATTTGTGTTGGCAACATTTCAGACATTAGGAAATGGGGAGAAGCTGCTCATCTGCATGATGATCTTCTGCACAGTCTATTACCAGGACCCGTAACATTAGTTCTAGAGAAGACTAAGAAATTGGATAACCCATATCTGAATCCACAAACACAAAAAATTGGTATTAGGATACCTAAGCATGAATTTATGAATAAACTTACTCAGATGTTGGATAAACCTATTGCATTGACCAGTGCTAACTTCAGCAATGAACCATCATCTTTAAGAATTGAAGAATTTGAGAAACTTTACAATAAATTAGGTGCCGTGTTTAATGGTGGAGTGCTCAGCAATGGCTTAGAAGTAAATAGGTCTGGATCTACTGTTATTGACTTGTCAGAATCAGGGGTTTTTAAATTAATCAGACAAGGCATTTCATATGAAAAAATTGTGGATATTCTGGAAAATAATGGTTTAAGAAAAATATAAAATTATTTATTAAATAATCTTGTGCATAATTTATTTCATTGATATTATTGTGTCTTCTCTCAAACAATTACTCAAAAAATAATAGCTCAACAATACACACCACATAAAAAATATTGAATGTAAAATATTATGTAAGTATGTAGTAAAATATGTTATAGAAAATTCTACAGAAAATAACAGGGAAAATGATATCACTTTATAATAACAATGCTACTCAGTAGCTTTTATTTAAATTTAAACCATTAAATAGCATAAAGAATATTTTCAACAGTTACAAAATAGTGTAGTACTTTACAAATTATAATTTGGTTGAGTATATTTACATTGAAATCAGATAACTAAATTGGCAGACTAATAGGTTTACGGCTCTCGGGTAGTCTAGCTTCTAAACTCTGCCATCTCTCTGGTGGCCACACAATATAAATTGCTCTAGCATTAATTAAGCCTAAAGATACAGGACCAAATGTGTTGCTATCTAAGGTGTGTCCAGTATGATCACCTTCAACCCAGCAGTGGCCTTCTGGTATCTTAACATACTGACTTTTATATCCGAGAGTGCTGACAACATCGCCTTCTAGCCCTACGACACGCTTGATGATTTTCTGATTTGGATCTTTTGGCGATACTAGGGATATGATGTCGCCTCTCTTTACCGTGTAATTTCTGACTGACCAGCGTGATAGAAACACATAGTCGGTATTCTTTGACTCTGGATTGAGAGCTGGTTGCATAGAAATACCTTCTACCCTGGCTACATATCCTATTGTGTCTAAAAATGTAATTCCAATTGGTACGCCGAAAAGCACCGACCTGAACAAGTTTTTCAACGACATCTACAAGTCCGTGGTACATAGACAATGTTGCAGGAAATGGTAACAAACATAGTACATTTAACTTCAGTGTTTAATAAATAATACCTTCATTGTATACACATTTTTATATAAATAATAATTTTAGAGCACTTTTTTGTAATCGTAACGCTTACGCCAAATTTGACACTTGTCAAGTTTTTTTTTATTTAAATATATGGCGTCGGCTTAAAATCATTTACCAGTGTCAAGTTAAAAAAGCGGGAAATCGAACTTTCGTTTCATTTTCAAAACCGTATTCCTAAATCGTCAAGTCTAAAGTCTAGTCAAAGTTAAATTATATAGTCAGTGCAGGCCATTAGTCATGTCAGTCGATTCAGTAAAGTGGTAGAAGCGTTACCGAAAGTTCCTAGGGTGTTTTGGAGGAACACAAAATAGCACGTTTTTAGAAGTTGTGCCACATGCCCACACTTGTGCACGATAATGAATATTTAATGGTTAATAATCTACCAATATTACACATTAAGAACCGAAATAACACAAATTTATGAGGAATTACTAAAACCACAACGTCACCCATTGAATTCCCCTGCAAAATTCCACTTGTCAAGTTGTCACGCGAAAGTCAAAGTATGTCAAGTTACCATAGACAATAATACAGGCGAAAACACACAGTCGGACGTGTCCGATAGAAAATTTTACGACCTATGATCACCGGATACATTTCGTCAAAAGTCAAAGTCAAAATCAAATCAAAAGTCTCCGGGTTACGAATAAAATCTGTGTTAAAATCTTTGTGTTGCCATAAACATATTGTCCATTAGTGTTTTAATCTGTGAAAATGAATGACCATAGATTGTAAAGTTTTGATTTTCATCTATAGTCTTTTAAAAATACTCAAAAAGTGTTGATGCTTTCTGTAGTAAATCACAACCACAACCAACCAAACAAAATTTTACAAGCGTTTTTTGCGTAAACAAAGTAAAGTATCAATTAAAAATAAGTTAATATGCACAAGTTTCTATGATGTTGGACTAATAAAACCCATTTAAAAGACTGTCTACTGAGGGATGTGTTCCGTGGTCAAGAAAAACTTACAACCTGCATAATCAGCTGTCAGTGAGATAGATCATCTGTACCTGTAAATAAGAAACTGAAACAATCAAAACACGTTTCGTTTTCGTGTGCGTTAGTTATGTAGCAATCAATTTACACACGATGTAAACTGTACACCGTCCCAGGCCAGTCATATCGGAGGATGGATGTGGGTTAATAACCTATCAGATGGAAGTATATTACGATGGATAGGGCTCCTTGAATTCAAGGAGAGTGTTTTTCACCGCGAAAGTCATTAAATGCCGAAACATGTCGGGCGACTTTCCATTCGTGGCTAAACTAGTGAGTCCACTGAAGTGCAATGAGAAGCCGTGGGACCTGTGGGTCAGCGAGATCGGGCACCTGTCCCCACGGCGGGATGAGGTGGCCGGGGTGTTCGCACCGCAAGCGGCGACGGACGGCAAGGCCAACGCGTCTCGGCGCGTGCATGTAGCCCACCCATATAAGTCTGCAGAGAGGAGTCACACGCGGTACCGCCGAGCCGGCGTCAACCGCCTGCAAGCCGACAGCATGAGCCTCCACAGTCTGTTCCCTCAAATGGACAATTTGAACACAGCAGTGTGTCATATGTGCGGTGTTATAGTGAAATGTAGTGCAGCATACAGACATTTACTGGAATCCCATAGCGGTGCTGAACCTATCCTCCCTCCACCCCCTCCAACTGTTAAACTCAAATCTGCACCTGGCAGAAGTAGACACAAAAAGGATCCTCCGCCCCCAGTCCCCATAGACATACTACCTGTTAAATTAGAGAGTTCCCCAGTGCATACGGCTGCGGCGCCTATTTCCAGGATAGTCCTACCGCAGCCAGATTTACAGTACGTGGATGAGCCCAGTACGTCATCTGCGATAAGTGGTGAGGTACAGGTCAGTATGGCGAGCGGAGAATTACCTGTAGTCAGTATACAGGACACAGAGGAGTTACCCCTCGGTGAAAATTTGACTGATGATATATTTGCAATAATGAATTCTGAAGGTATACAGAGTGCCGATGATATCACAAACACTGCCGATTGGAAGAACATAATTAGAGATATAGGAAATATGCATGACATGAATTTTCCAACGGCTCTGCAATCTCAGGATATATACTCCATCACAGAGAATGATTTGAATAGCATACAATTTCCGCATACTTCCCCTATGCTGACCACTGTAGTAGACAATAATGTAAATACTCAAGTTGTAAAAACAATTCCTGCAACACCTGTACCTAAAACCTCTTCTCGGAGGCAGAGCAAAACGAAATTCAATTTAAGAGAGTATGACCCTAACAAACACTGTGGGGTTGTGACAGTTGAGAATCCTAGGCCGTGCACGAGATCGTTAACATGCAAAGCACATGCCCTATCTTTGAGAAGAATGGTGGAGGGACGGTCAAAGCCTTTCGACACACTGCTGGCCGAGCACAGGGCGTCGCGGGACGCGGCAGCCGCGGGTAGCTCGGCTACTGTACCTGCCAGCCCCGCGATACACCCGCCGCCGCCCGCGTCCGCGCCTATCATCCCACCGCTACTAGTCAATACTCCCCTGGATCTCGGCACGTTTAACGGGCTGACGGACGAGCAGCAGGTCAACGACATCTACGCGAGCCTGCTCAGCGTGGAGGACCCAGTGTTGCCCGACACGTCGAGCATCACTTCGCTGCTGAGCCAGCCGCTGCCGGCCGACCTGCTGCTGCCTGACGAGGCCGAGCTGCCCGATGTTCCGGTGCTGAGCATCTCGTCGCCGCCGCGGCAGGTGCGGGAGGAGCAGCCGCCGGCACTGGTGCCCACCGACGTGTGCTGGTACTCCGCCTGCCCGCGACCGCTTGCGCTCTGCACCTTCAACGCATCGCACGCGGGCGGCGCCGTCACGCTGGGCAAGCGGTTCGCGACGGTCCGCAGCAACATCAAGTCGGCGCTGTCTCGGGGCACCAAAACTGCCGTCAACAGCTACGCCCAGAGCCTATCGCTGTCGAAGACGATGCATATGAACAGTGCGAGCAAAACGAACAAACCCGAGGTGCGAAAACTGATAGTGACGTGTAGTGCTAATGGTGGCAAGGAGGTGCAGCAGACTCTGAGCGAGCTGTTCGGCAGTGACGTGTCGGGACTGAACGGGCACGTGGCGCGGCGGGCGCGGGGCAAGCGGCCGACGTCCGTGCTGGACCTGGCCTTCCCGCTGGACCCGCTGCTGGCTGACGAGAAGTGCTGAGCGGTCCCCGCCCCCCGGTTGTGTAGTCGTAAATGTATATTTATTTTTCTGTATGGAATCGAAACGGACGCGCATTGTAAATGTTTAATCACGAATTTTGTCCCGCGAGGAATTTAAATGTAACGATAATGATAAATCTCAAATTTTATTTTCGAGAATCGAACTAATGTTTGTATTATTTTGTATATTATTTGTAAGATTTTTTAAATACCGGCGTGAGTCGGTCTGACGATTGAGAATTAATAGAATATGAAATGGTTGTATTTTTTGGAATCGCGTAAGTCATTGTTGATATTGATACGAGAATGGCCTAGGGTTAATGTTAATTGTGATGAAAATTTCCATGTAAAAATATAAATACTATTAAAATAAGTTTATCCGTAATAGTAAATTGCCTCCTTTTGAAAATACCTCAATAACAAAAGCTATTTGTTTTAATTAATACAATACACCTCTATAAACTGGTTTCAATACGATTTCCCACGAATTGTGAAAGTCTCGAGACAGATATAACGACGTTAAACTAATTTTAATAATCAAATAATTAGGCCAGTAATGGTACAATTTACACAGAATTATAAAAGTTAAAATTATACCTGCTTGTTTGTTAAAATCTTGATTTTAATGGCAACAAAACAGAATGAGTTACCCAATTGCAAATGTTAGAATACACCACAAAAATATTCGATTGTTTTATTTTAAATTAAATAATAAGATATTTTATTATTAATTTGTTTTCGCTCCTTTTGTTTAAATTAAAATACTAATTGGCTTTTGCTACTCGCACTGTATGTATCTCCACAAATGTCCACGATGGTACCATGGGCGTACCCATGTAGGGGCTGGGGGGGGGGGAGCTGCCCCCCCCCCCCCCAGAAGATAAAATAAACGTCAATTTTCAAATTTTCAATATACCAGACCGATCATCTTCTCGAAACAGGTATGAGCTGCCCCCCCCTAGCTGAAATCCTTGGATGGTACTTATTAGGTATTCATACATTAACTCGTGGTGATTGGTCAAGGCACCATCTTATCCTGAAACAAGTTCTTTCATTAAAAAAATATTGTCATCTAATGTTGCCAACATGAGACGATAACGTGGCTAGCACTCTCAGAAAAAGACGTCCTATAGAGTCAAGCTTCCGAGTTCTGACTCCACAAGGCCCTGTACAAATAAGCCGTTTTTTTTCAGACAGTTAAATCCGAAGCAAGTTGTTATAGGTGTACCGTGTTACGGTGCACAGTTTGTTAGGGTACCTGAGTAACGGAGCTTTGCTCAGAAAAAAGAATCTCAAAAATATTTAACTGTCCGGGATTCAGACACTCCAAATTCCAAATTTCTGAAAATGCAAAAGTTAAACATACGCATACCAAACTGCCAATCGGAATGACATATTGGAGTCAAAAAATAACTTAAAAATGTAATTTCCCAGAGATAACACCTAACTAGATCGATTTTTCTCCTCCAAAACTCCCTGCATACTAAATTTCATGGAAATACTTGCAGCCTTTTCAGAGATTCTGATTATAAGTATACAAGATCCTCGAGTTTTTAGTGTAAGATTATGATACAATAATCTAAGCAAGAGCATGTTACGACATGTCTAAGGAGGGTTCCGTAACTATCAACGCGCAATAGGTTTTCTTTGTATTACTTCCAAAGTTATTGTCCGATTTCACTCAAAATAATTTTCTTAAAGAGTTTTTAGCGTGATCTATCAGCATGAAAACTTACAAGTTTCTATCTCTTATAGTTTAGAAATGCCAGGGGGGGAACCAACTTATAAACCACTTTGGAGGCCGATTACTGGAAAATGGTTAACTTTGTAAAAAGTCATGTATAGAACCTTACCTTTATTTTAAAATACCTATTCAACACGATAGGGTAGAATGAAAAAATATTCTTCATCCCCACTTCACATGTATGGAGGCCACCCCTAAAATGTAAAATGATTATTATTTTATGATTCCAAATAATAAGATAACTATACCAAATTTCGTCCATTTATATTGATAATTACCGAAGCGCGGACAGACGGACGAACAGAGCGAAACTATAAGGGTTCCTTATGCATTACGTAACCCTAAAAACTGGTACCTATACACATACAGTCTGGAAAATGAATGCTGAGCACTTTGATGGCCCTCCTATTTTTTTTATTAAGGACGTGTCATCATCACACGCCATCATCATCATATAACTACCTTCGGAAAATGGTAAAATATTAAAATACCAATTTCCGGAGTAGGCCATTCTGCACAAAATTAAATTTTTCTTTCGACGTCGACGAAATAGACTTTGTAACTACAAAACGTAATTTCCACTTTATAGCTGTAGGCAAATACCTAAATAGTATCTGCCACGCACGTTTAGGCACGAGAATCAACATTCCAAACTATTTAATCTTAGAGAAATATGAAATATTGTATTAAAAGAACATTTTCTCCAAATTTACCACTTCTCGCCGGGCTAGTTTCCAAACCGGGGGTAGGCATCTTGTAGGAAAATTCTATAAGAGTTATATTATAACCAATAGGGAAATAAATTTTCTTGAGTTTGAGTAACCATAGGATACATACAAGTGGTCTTCGGCCTGACCGAGCATAGCACCTCCCTCGGTCGGAGATCTCCCTTTGGGGCATACACTCTCCCACCAGTATTTTCTCTGAAGAATTATGCGGGTTAATAATGTACATAAACAAGAGCGGTCTGTATTATAATTATTCTCACCATATGAAGAAAACAACACGATCCTTTTTCTGGCAATGGTATGTATTATGTATAAGAAATACCTATCCATGTTTGCCTCGTTGAAACATCTGGTTTAATGATGCCCTACTATTTCCGGTATATTTTTCACAAAAACTATTTTTTAAAATGTACTAACAATGTGTGTAACATTCTGTAAATGGTTTTGGTGAAAAATATTTTTATTGGTATTCTTATAGAAGAACTCCACACACTCCATGTTTGATTGACTGTGCATCATAGGTACCGAGATACATTTCAATGATAAAAATACTTATACGCATCAAAGACCTAAAAGTGTATACAATTATAAAAATAAAGCGCATTAATGTTAGGCCCCTTTAATAACTTTACATAACCATTCATGAAGACGGTGAAAAAATGAAATAACTATTGTTATTATATCACTTTTTATTAACCAGATTTAGATATAGAAATTATTACAATAGGTATAAGTTAACACTGTACAGCCTATTTCTTCTTGGATATTTTCCCGCCTTTTGTCTTCGATTTCACGATGCCCTTAAACTGTTTAGTGTTGACGGCCTTTTTCCTGTAAGTAATAAATATGTTTCTTGATATTATATTGTACGGACGGTCGCTTTAAGAATGACTGACTGTCTCCGCCAGTGCCAGCACTTTAAAGGCAACCAAATAAAAATAGTCTTAGGCTATGACTATGTGATCCGGGATCCGGCGGGCCAGGGAAAATTCAGAGCACTGAAAATAGAACTCTGCGCTTGTACAAAAGAGCTGAAAATGGAGCACACAAGTCAAATGTCAATGTCATATATGACAGCTCGACACTCGTCACATTAATTTTCAACTCTTTTGTACTAGCCCAGATTTCTATTTTAAGTGCTCTTATTTTTCCCGGGCCCGCCGGGTTCCGGATCATATAGTTCCAGCCTCAGAGCGAGGCTCCATAAGTACGTTGCGCTGCGTCGTTTTTTCAAAGATTTCTATGACACGCCCCATTAATGCGATACGTCGACGAACGCGACGTTTCAACGGAACGATAGACAGGAGATGAAGAGGGATGTTGCGCTGTGCTATCACACTCTTGCGCTGTGATTTCGTGCGTCAGCGTAACGCAGGTGGCATAGGTACTATGTGTTAATCCGTTACGACGACGCGACGCAACGCCCTAATGGGGCATCAGTCTTATATGTATTCAGTGTTTAACTAAGTTAATATAAAGCTTTGCATATACCATACCGATTGACTGGTGTCATTTAATACTTGTTTACTCTAAAAATTTAAACTCTTACATGTTCTATATATGAAAATAATATACCTGTGGGGCTATTCACAATTCCCCTTGGGTTAGAATACTTACCGCGCAGTTATTGGGCAGAGCTTAGCGCGGAAAGCGTTTAGTGTTTACCGCGCAGGGAAATTTTCGAATGGGAGTTGTGAATAGTTCCGATGATCTATGAAAGTTCCTACCACAATTGGTCCCGTACAAAGTATCCAAAGAACTTAACTAAGCGTGTTGTTATTACAAAATAACAAACTAATATTAACCTCTTATTAAGGTTCTTCCTGGAGAGCGGAAGGTAGGCGTAGGGGTCGTGCTTGCCCTTCTTCTTGGTGTCGCCTTTGGCTCTCTTAGATTTGTACTCCGAGCCAACTGACACCACTGATGCCCCAGAGCCGAGAGGCCTGGGAAAGAAACACAAGTTTGGATTATAATAATGGGATAAAACTTTTTTTTAAATATATTTTTCAAGATGCAACTATGCTGAAAAAACTGAGAGTCCGTCACGTATAACATCGATGGTATAAGTATTAGTAGCAGAACAAATCATATTAAAAGTATAAACCTGTTTCCAATAAAGATGGCATACTTTTTTTACATAATGGAAACAGATCTACACATTGGAATCAATACAATCCAGCGCACTGTTTTCTAAGCGTTAATCATCACATAGCCCGATAACTGATTCCAACGTCTCAAAGCCTGATATCTCGCGCAAAATAGTTATCTACATTAGTAAATAACTATTTTGCGCTCAGTGCCGTATTAATGGGACAGATACGCAGGTAATGTACTATCAGGGAATCTCATAAGCAGGTAGATCACTTATAATTTGTAAATATTACAATGACGACCTACCGTCACAATAAAAATGTAAATTACATGCCAAAGTTTCATATGACATTATAAAACGAAAAAATTAGGAGAATGGTCAAACGGAACTTAGGATTAGATTCCCTGATAGACGTGAACTACGGAACCCTAAAAAGTATATGTAATTAAACACAGTACCTGTGTATACCCTTGCCACCGGCCTTGTATTTAGACCCAACAGTCGCGGTAGAGGCTCGACTGCGCGCGCTACGTCCGCTCTTGACGCTGAGAATATCATCGTAGCGCCGCTTAGCTCCGGTCTTGAGGAGCTTGGACGGCTTCTTGGCTTCGCCTTCGTCATCTGAAAAAAAAATCTGCTATATGCAAGTGGGACTCGCACACGAAGGGTTCCGTACCATTTCCTATACAACTAATATCGAGCACTAGTATTAATATCAAGCAAAAAACAGCGAAAGAAATCAAGTTTTTTGCTAAATACTTATACTTAAATATTTATTTTATTTTAATTTAATTACTAAAGAGTTCAACAGAAACAGTTCATTCATTGCTACATGTCTCTTTCACTTGCGCACGAATATATTGGTATCGCGACCGCACTTTAGTAACATTCTCCGTTACTTGACCAGCGAACGGAAGTATCGTGTTTACCTGTATCATCAGTATCCGTGTCAATATCTCCACTAGGCTTAGGTTCATCATCAGTATCGTCGTCGTGCGGCTCGTCGGAGATGATGAGGCGGCCGTCGGGCGCGGTGCGGAACCCGCCGTCCTTCTTCTTCTGAGATTTCTCCTCTGTAACTTTCTTCTGTGTCGGGTCGGTAGCTGGAAAGAAGAGAAAGTTATTTGAAATGTATTATAACTCAATTTATTATAATCTATAGTCGGTAATCTGTATCACTTCCTGTCTTCATTTAATTGGACTTTGACTACGCTTTGGACTAAAATAAATTAAAAATTAATACTAAAAAAAAATAAGACTTATCTACAAATATGACTGTCTCTAAAAATATATATAAATAGAAAAACTTCCCCAGGTCGTCCCCATCTGGCAGAGTACCTAGCAAACTGATAGCATTGGCTCGTTTGATAGCAATGGTCATTCATTGAATTGAGTTGTTTCTATATAATAAGCAGATAAATGAGCTGACAGATTGCCTGATAATAAGCAATTACTACCCTTAAGGTCAGTGCCGGATTAAGCCAGCGCGGGGCCTGTAGCAAATTCTGTCACGGCGTTCGTCTAAACTCTAAATATTCACCGGTGAAAAACTAGATGTATGATATAGTAAATATATAAATAGTATTCGGATACTATTTTCAGCGCTGTTTTTACTATGTATGCAAATTATTTTTACGCTGCTATCTAAATTTATATTTTTTTACGGTCAGACAGGCTTTGGAGCGCGGGGCGAGGCCCTCCCGAAGCGCGGGACCCGTCGCATTTCCTACATTTGCTACACGGCTAATCCGGCACTGCCTGTGATCGTTACACTAGAGTTACAACTGCGTTACCGTTCTTTTAAGCCAATCCCTCGGGCCTCGGCTCACTCGGCGAAACAAAGGCGATATAAAACCGTTCTCTATTCGACCGTGGTATAACTGCCTTCAAACCTGCTTATTTATTCTGAAACACGATCTCCCATCCTTAAACCTGCAAAGCTGATAACAGCAAGCCACTACCCACCCATAAACCCTAAACAAAACTTCTTCAACAAACCTGTAATCTTCCGAGCGGACGACACGTCAGCGAGATCCACAATATTCTCCGGATCGTCCTGGATCCAGGCCTGGTTTCTGGTCTTCTTGGTCTTAGTTTTGTCCCGCGGTCTTTCCTCCTCCTCTAGATATTCCATCTCGGAATCGGAATCTTTGAGGATGTCTTCTAGCGTCTTAGATGTGCCCTTCACGTCGAATTCCGAACCAGAGTCTTCGTCTTGTTGTCTGTAAATGAAAGTTTACATTAGTTGGGATAATATTCTTAACTTTCATTTAAAAAAAAACCTTACTCAAAAATGTAATATGCATTTTTGAGTACGTAAAATTAAAAAACAACATGGCCTTAATTATTTTAAGTTCTTTGTGATAAAGCATAAACTTAAGGTTGATTTTCGAAGCGTGCGTCTATAGCGACGCTAAAAAATAAAGGTGGCAAAGGAGTAGATGTATCACCTGACTAGCTGTTGCCCGCGGCTTCCGCTCGCTTTTTCGGGATAAAAAGTAGCCTACGTTTTAATTCAGAGCCTAATCTACTACCATGCCAAATTTCATCGAAAAAGGCTCAGTAGGTTTTTGAGTGAAAGAGTAACAAACATCCATCCATCGTCACAAACTTTCACATTTTTAATATTAGTAAAATAGTATAATTTACCTTCCATCCTTCATCCTCTTCTTCCGGTTATCCATTTTCCGGATATTCCGGAGCCTCCTCAGCATGACCACATCTTCGCTGGGCACCAGTTTCTCTACAGTATCAGCTCCGAACTTCCTCGTCATCCGCGTCAAGAAGTAGCCAATCTCCAGTCGAGAATGTCGTTTACAGTCGTCTGACATTGTTGATAAGGTCTTGATGAGGATAGGCAAACTACCTAGTAGGACTTCCATTGGTAATACTTTTGTGTAGACCTGAAAAGCAAGACACATTGCTAAAGATAAGTAGGTAGTAGGTTGTAAAGTTCGACCAGAATAATAAAACCTGCACGGATATGTGGACCAGTGGCGAAGACTCGTTTTCCTTCATAGGGAATCCCTAGCCGGTATAATAGGTATGGATTTGAATGAGGGTGTTCAAAAGGTAAGTGGGAAGTGAAGCCGATGGGAATGGAGTTATAGGAACCCCACGCCACTGGTATTTACCACATCGATTAAGTGCTAAAATAAAATCACGAAACTTATATTTTTTTGGGATACCTCAACCCTACGCGTAAAATGGCATAAGTTTTATTTTCTCGTGTCTACCCAATAGTGTGGACTGTGGGGGTATCATTAGATTGGTCTTTTAAAAACATTGAGAGGTTTCTAAGACGATTTTTTGATTTAGGTATCCGTTTGCGAGATATTCAAGTTTAAAGCGCATTTTTTGTTAACGGGGCGCGAAAATCTAAAAAACTTCCTGATGGTAGTCCATATGACCTTTGAAGTTAAAAACTATAACGACATTTATATAACTTTGTTAGTTCAGGAGTTATAGATACTTAAATAATAATAATAATATTTTTTTTATTCAGACCAAGAAGTCCATACACAATCAACACAACAACAATAACACAATTACAAAAAATATTAGACATTTAAACTAAAATAAGATATACAGTAATATAAATAAGGGTAAGAAGTAATTTGTTAGTTAACTTATTCTACAACCTACTTACTTCTTATTTCTATTAAGGTGTAACTGTCCAGTATACTTGGAAGGGACTGTCATCTTTCCAGCTATCGTTTTGAGGACACAGTTGGTACTATTACGAATTTAGAAGAACTATTAGTAGATGCAGTTCTTTTACGAACTATGGCAAAGAAATCGTCGATTCCCTCCACTGCAAACATATTGGATGCACTACAGTACCTGGGTTTTCTCAGAAGTGTCCTCAGCGCATCATTGTACTTGATTCGAAGAGCGTTGTAAGCCCTCCGCGTGAAACTAATCCATAGATAGCACATGTAGAAAGATTGGCGAAATGTTTTAAATAGGAGCTATTTTATATCGTTAGTACAGCGTGCAAATCTACGGGCCAGCATGTTGCAGCGGACTGCCAACGACCTCCTTTCCCTCTCCATTTCTTCATCATCCCGCAGTTCATTCGTCAATACATGACCCAGGTATTTAAATTTGTATATCCTCGTAAACGCTTCCCCACATAACCTAATGGGCGGAATGGACATGACAACACTTTTATAGGCATTGTATTTCAGCCCATATACCTACCCTGCGTGTAGGTTTCACATATACCTCAACAACCTACCTACAAGTCTCCTCAGCGCACATACTGCCGGGCTCAACAGAACCATGTCATCAACATAATTAATATTATTTATCATTTTGCCGTCAATTGAGCAGCCGACCATGGTTCTGTTCGGCTCTTCAAACAACTGGTTAACAAATAAGTTAAACAGTCTCGAGGAAGTCACACCGCCCTGTCTTACACCACATTTTAAATTGTAGCCCTGACTATGCGTGTTTACCCATCTGACTATGTTATCTGCGTATCGTACCAGTATTTCATAAGAGATACAAGCAAGTTAGTCTCTGTTATGAGCTTGTGCCACAGTACATTATAAGACACAAGGTCGAAGGCCCTCGATAGGTCGAGAAAACGCGCGTCTAGGGGGGTTTTCGGATCAGTATAATAACAGATTATACTGATCCGAAAAATACGCTTTATCCCTATACGCTAAAAATCGACTTTATGTTCCTCCTTTACAAAACGCTAATTTCATATGTAATGAGCTAATATTATTATGATATGACTGAAACAAACATGTTTCAGACACAAAATAGCCGATTCTGTTGACAGATTGGGTCTGAAACCAAATAGCAAGTCATGGATACAGAGGTGTTTGTTTAATAGCTTATGTAATTATTAATATAAATGAATGAAATTCGGTATAGTTAAAGACTGTGTATAGATCTCGGTTTTGGCATCATAAAACAATAATAATTTTACATTTTAGGGGTGGCTCTCCCCATACATGTGAAGTGGGGATGAAAAATATATTTTCATTCTACCCTATTGTGTGGGGTATCGTTGAAAAGGTATTTTAAATTAAAGGCAAGGTTTCTTTACAATGTTTTTTACAAAGTCATCCATTTTCGAGTAATCAGCCTGCGAAGTGGTTTATAAGTTGGTCCCCCCTGGCATTTCTTAACTATGAGACTTAGAAACTTTTATCCTGATAGATCATGCTAAATACTCTTTAGGAAAATTATTTTGAACGAAATCGGACAGTAACCTTTGAAGTAATTTGAAAAAAAACCTATTGCGTGTTGATAGTTACGGAACCCTACTTGTCCGTTGTTGATGTCCTGACATGCTCTTGGTTAGGTTATTCTAACTTTCTTAACAGTTTTGGTAGCCGCCGACGCGTTAACTAATATAGACTTAATATTATTGTTCGTAGAATGATCTACCCATCTTACACTGCCGTGCGCCTCACTAAGGTAAGTGTATGTGTTCGGACAAGTAGGTACCAGATTAAGGTAATTAAGATTAAGCACACCCAGTTTAAATAATAAGTAACAAGTAAAATATTAAAAATAAAATCATAAATGGGTGACTACTGAACCCTATTCGATACGAGGCCTGACACGCACTTGGCCGGTTTTATTTAATGCAGCAACACTATGAAAAGCTAGGATGTAATTAGTAACATTTCAATGATTTTATTTCGTGCATTTTCTGCAATATGACGAGGTTTTGGAGCTATTTAATTTGGAAATATGTTTTTTTCATTTCATTTCCTTTTTTTTCATTTTCTATATTCCTTGTCAGGCTATTCACATAATTTTTTTAGATAGATAGATTTACGCAATTTTTTATATACGTTAGTGTTTGTAACTGAACATTATATTATAAAGCTTGATAAGATATGTATTACAAATCAGGAGTTACAACTTCAGCCTTTAGCCAAATATCTGTTCTACAGCCAGCGACTTATGCACAATTATTTTACAATAATTCTAAATTCGATATCTATCGACGCGAGAGAGCGATATATATATATATATATATATATATATATATATATATATATATATATATATGTCAATCGCATCGCATCTCCGTCTGAGTTTTTTTTATACGTGTCTAAACATTACCTTGAGAAAGCTCATGGCAGCGGCCACCACCTCCCGATTGCTGCTCATCATCTGCTGCACCACCTTCTCCAGAAGCTCCTGCACCAGCTCCAAGCCCATCTCCTCCGAGTGGTTGTATAACGCCGAGGCCAGGGCTCGGAGTGTGGCGCTCGCTATCCGCGGCGGAGGCGCATCGAGCCCCGTGAGCATCATGTCGACGTAGGCTTTCATACCTACAAATATTTTTTATTAAAATCTAAAGTTAACGCGGGAGAGATGCGGTGTGTTGTTATCTCTTTCTACAGTTTTGTGTTTACGTCATTATACCGACTACGGCGAGGCCAAAAGGAAGGGCAATGATTTTGGCAGTCTATGTTTGTATGTATGCATGTTTGTTCCAACATAGCGCCTAAACTCCTCATCCGCATTTAATGAATGAGGTGTCAATACATTCGTTTTAATAGCCCGGGGATATATAATTTACTAAGTCGGGTTATAGTTTTTTATAAAAACTGTAGTTCTTTTAAACTTGTTATTGGTAAATAATATCCCTTTTGGTTACGAAAACAGAGTCTGAAGTGTCTGTCTGTGTGTGTCCGTGGCATCGTAGCTCCCAAACGGATTAACTGATTTTGATCTAGTTTTTTTTATTTGAAAGCTGACACGATCGAGTGTTCTTAGCTATAATTCATCTACATCAGTTCGCTTACTCCTTGACAATACGGGGGTTACTTAATTTTTTAAAATTTTGTTCACATTCTACAATACTACAATACTTTGAAACAAATCTGAAATCATGCAGCAAATAAAAATATAAAACTAAAATATTCTAACAATTATATCGTAAATATGATAATTTTAATGTTCTGAATCAGTTTTCGTTGAAGTTTTTGCTTCACGTATGATGTATGATGATGAAGTACGTAAGTTTACTAATAAATGATTCACTTTACGAAGGAACTAACCCCCCTCTTGCGTCTTCAGCACATTGCCAACCGTACTGATCACGTTGAACGCGCACTGCCTGCATTTGGAGTTGATGTCTTTCGTACATATCACCGACTCCGCTATGGCGCTCTTGAGAAGTTTACTTTCCGCGTTTAAATGCGAGTTGGAGTTTATTAAATGCTCTATACATCTAAAAAAAGGAAAAATTAACAGGTGAAGTTTAGTTTCATACAAAAATGTATAAATTTTGATACAAGTTCTTTTTAGTCTCGGGGACATTGACATTTTTTGCACATTTTAGTTAAGTACACAAAATAAGGATGTATATACTTATAATATACTTAATATATAAACAAGCTGTATAAAAATGCAAACTACCCGGTCGGAATATTTCAGCACCTCGCTGGAATACGACGCCCATAGATTATACAGATATAGTAGTTCCGCTGTCGCGTAGTGCGTTATATCTCATAAAATTTAATATAAAGAATATTTGGCAGTGTCGCGGCGTGTGGTTCCGCTGTCGCGTAGTGCGTTATATCTCATAAAATTTAATATAAAGAATATTTGGCAGTGTCGCGGCGTGTGGTTCCGCTGTCGCGTAGTGCGTTATATCTCATAAAATTTAATATAAAGAATATTTGGCAGTGTCGCGGCGTGTGGTTCCGCTGTCGCGTAGTGCGTTATATCTCATAAAATTTAATATAAAGAATATTTGGCAGTGTCGCGGCGTGTGGTTCCGCTGTCGCGTAGTGCGTTATATCTCATAAAATTTAATATAAAGAATATTTGGCAGTGTCGCGGCGTGTGGTTCCGCTGTCGCGTAGTGCGTTATATCTCATAAAATTTAATATAAAGAATATTTGGCAGTGTCGCGGCGTGTGGTTCCGCTGTCGCGTAGTGCGTTATATCTCATAAAATTTAATATAAATAATATTTGGCAGTGACGCGGCGCGTGGTTCCGCTGTCGCGTAGTGCGTTATATCTCATACAATTTCATACAAAGAACATTTGACCGTGTCGCGGCGCGTAGTCCCGCTACCGCGTAGTTACGGCTAGTACGGTCCCACCGTTAAATGAGGGTGTTTGATATTTTTTCTGCCGCTAGAGGGCAGATCCAACGCACACAAAGCGTCATCTGGTGGCGTAAGTGGTATCGAAAACGGTCAATAAGAATTTTCGATTCTTTTTCTGTCATCAGGCGGCGCTTGGTAGCACAACGGTCCTTGTCGTGTCAAAAAGCTGTGAGAAGTCACGAATTAAAAAACCCTAATTTGAACTAAGTCTTGGGTCAATCGATTGAGATGGCGTTGTACCGTTATAGTTACTATTAAATCCGCTAGGTGGCAGTACTACTGCCTGATAATTATTGAATCACATTAATATTAGAAGCTAGGTATCATAAATCAGAGACAACTACAAATATAACATCAGAATGACTATACTCCTGGATATTTTTTAGTCAACAAAGTGTAAAATATTCGTGACTCTTATATAAACGCCTGGTGTTTTCAATACCGCGATATAGGAGCCGCTTAGTGTTATCTGTTGTGGCTATAAGTAAATTTTCAAACTAATAATATCGGTGATCTGTTCTGAGAGTCACTGTTCTTTGTGAAGTTGTACATTATGGGAGTTTCACCCTCCAGGTGACGCTCCTCCCGCACCCCGCGCTCGCCCTCACTTCGTTTTGGCATTGGCTGACGCCAAAATTACATCATCGCTACCAGGTACAGAGATATTGCGAACGAGTAGTACAAAGAGTACAATATCGACAAAGTTCCTGCTCGAACAGTTTCTAAACATTTTCTTTTACACTAGGACGCCTCAAAATATTTAAACACAAAGGAAGTGACCGCAGTGACTTCAGACGTGGTTGAAAAACTTTACACGTGAGTATGTGTGAGTGCGCACAATTCAACGACGCTGTTAAGCGATTTTCATCTCATGCCTGGTCAAGCGGCAACTTGTTCGATATTACATAATAATTATGTGCAATGTAAGTTTTTGTTTATCTTCGAGATACTTATGTAAGACTTCCCGTTTAACTAGCCCTGAGTTACAGTAAGAAGTTTTACTCGTATAATGTTCCGTTACAATGTCGATGTTTTGCAAAAAGGTACCTTAATCTAGCTGATTTACTGCTGTCTGCTACTTTATTTAACGACGACATTAATAACTTTTTAATCTTCTTATAATTATCTTTTAAAAACTCTTTACAACTTTCCTTGTCACATTTGAATATTTCTTCTAATATACGATACGCTTTCTTGTGTTCCATTTCTAAAAGTCTAGCCTTCTCTTTATACTTAAGTTCCTTTTTGTCCCCTGTGTCTCCTTCCATCGAATTCTTATCTTTCTTTATCTTTTTAAACTTTTTCGAATCTTCTAATACAGTTTCACATAGTGGATACACCCATTTGTCGAATAATTCTGCTATTCTTTTGCTGTTCTGATATAGAACTAACAAGCGTATGACGTCTAAGATAGATTCTCTCTGGAAATGGTTATCCTTGGACGCCTCCAACTGTTGCAGAGCATTCGAGAACAGTTCCTCTCTGAGTTGTTGATCACTTACTGTTAAATAAACCTATAAAATAAAAATACTCGTTAAAACTTGTTTGTCTCATTAAACTTTAAAGAGGTTATCATATGTCCACGAACAATGTATATTTCTTAAGTCTCAACCTATGGTAACATAGTAGTCTATATTTTAGGCTATAAATTTGATGTGTGCTTAACCTCAACTAAGTCTAAGATAAGTATCAGTTATTGCGTGAGAGTAGTTAACAATTACTATGAAATATTAAGAAATAATAAAAAAATTTTTTTTGATAAAAACAAATGGCAAATTACGGGCAGTCAGAAGTAGGCAATAATGTATATTATTTAATCTATATAAAGGTAACATTAGCGAAATACCCATCATAAGGCAAGTCGAGGGAAATAAAGTATTAAAATATACCTGTATAGTTTCCAAAGCCGCTAATCTCTGCCCCTCAGCCGAACTGCCTTTGGCCGGCGACATGTAGATATTCAGCAATATCGGTAGATAGTTCTTCGCAAATCGACCCAACTCTTTTTTATCTTCCTCATTTTCTTCCGAACACGAGATCAGTTTCCTCAAAGCCTGCATCACTGATAACCTAAATTCCGGAATGTCTTTCAACACATTACCTAATACACGCGCTAACACTTTAAAGTTTTCTTTTATATCTTTTGGGTTGTTACAGAAACTTGGCAGCAACGCCCAACACTGGTTACAGAGCAGGTCATATGTATGCGAGCCTGGTATATCTTTCTCTTCGGCCAATTCTCTGCCTTTTTTTCTACAGAATGTTGCCATATCCAATATTTCTGTTGCAAAATATTTTAAGTTGGAATTTGTAATTTTTTCTTTCAGTACGGGTAGTAACCAACTTCTGTCTAGGTTAATTTTGGACCCGTCTCTTAGTGGTATGACGTTTAGAACGAATTCTGGTCCTAGGGCTTTGACTGCACACCCTGTGGCGTATTCGGCTTCCTTCTCATTATGGAAGTTGTGACTTTCACGACGCTCGTTTAGTTTCTTCAAGAGCGGAGCGAGTGCGTAATGAATGTTTTCATTGCCAATCTGTATAAACAAAATTAAAGTTTTAAGTGAGCCTAAAAAATTAAAATTTTAAGCTGATGACAACGAATATCAGCTAAGAACACTCTCGGCCACTTCATCTTTGAAACAAAATAGACCAGATCAAAATCGATTCATCTATTTGTGAGCTACGATGTAACGGACAGACTTATTTAAACACCCCTTAGTTTTCGTCAGGTTAAGAAGAGGTTTTTTACATTTTATTATTGAATTACTATGTGGGCACCTAACTGAAAAAATACACATCAAATTTACGGCCTACTGCAATATTACTGATTTTGTTACAGCGAAAGAAATATTATACAGAGTAGTATAATAGAGTCAAAAGGGTGTGTGATATGAATTTAGCAATAAGAGACGAGTGAAGTTAGGACTGAAATGAGTTGTTTAGTTATTGAAATTTTTTGACGACTGAAATTTTTTGAATTATATACTAAACTTTAGTAGTTAATTCAGAAAATCATAAAATTCGTGTACATGATTACACGTAGACGAATTTTTTTTATAAATATAACCTAAGAAGATGCTAAGCTCCGTTGAAATTTTGCCGCTTTACACCCTTGCGACAGTAGCGCCACCCCCTATTTAACGCTTTTTACGGACACTTTCTCATGTATGGAGATAGTACTCCTTTACCCTAGTCTCCATGTTCCTGCTCAGGCTATAGCAGTCATACTTTAGAATATATTACAACTTTAGACTTTCGGTTGTTTTACATACCTCAAAGCACACAGCTATAGTCAGTATAACGTGTCTGATCGCCTGGTTGAAGGGATTGTCCAGGCCAGTGCCGATACACTTGAACACGGAGTCGATGTGCGCCCTGTGTTTCACCAGCATCGCCTCAGACTCAATAGCCGGCTTCACACAGTCTAGGAGAAGCGCCTAGAAATATTACACTAGCATTTTCCCGCGGCTCCGCTCGCGTAAATACAGTATCCCACGGGAACACTGTACTTTATCTGCTCAGTAGTTTATGCGTGAAAGAGTAGCAAACATCCATCCATCCATCCTCACAAACTTTCTCATTTATAATAGTAGTTGGATTTATTTCTATCTCGAAATGAAATAATCTTATCCTATTTTGTATGCTATGTCTTTTTTTACAGATCGTCTAACGGCCGGTTTCAATAATCTACCTGTTTAAAACGTCGTCATTCAATAATTTGCCGGTTTTTTGCAATATAAATGTGACGTTTTTAACAAATAGTTATTGGTAGATAGGTTATTCAAACGGGCCGTAAAAGAGATTATCGGCGATCATCAATGGTGTTTTTCACAGCACCTGAAGAAGTGTTTTAATTTTTTCCGCAATTTTAAACAAGTCACTCGAAACATAATGCCAGCGCAAATTTACGCCGGCCGCAATATTTCACACCGCACATATTTCCGTCCTTTATGGCACATTCGTGACCAAGAGGAATGACGCGATTATTTTTGTATTTGTGACGTTCGCTCAGGACAGTTAGGGCACGCGACGGTGCTCAATCATGGTCCTGCGAGCCGGATCTGAGCTGCGTGTGTGTGACGTACTTTGAGCGCGTTGGTGGAGGCGGCGGTGACGTCAGCGACGTCGGACAGCCACAGCTCCGACACGCAGATGTTCACGAACGCCGGGATGTTCGGGATACAGAGGTTTAGGTCCAATCTACACAAGGTACACGGTCACAATATAATTTTAAAGGAATTCTAAAATTTCATAAATCAGACGAAAACATACATATTTTCTAAACAAGTATTAGTTTAGTACTAATATCGAAAGCAATAAACATAAAGTTTTAAAATATTTATTTTTTATTTTGGTATGTTATTTACATTGGGTACGGAACCATAAAAATATTTCAAAGTTACTGTGACTGCTAAGAAAGTAATTTGTACCACAATACAGTATTTAGTTTATCCACACAATACAGTATTCTCGTAATATAGAGAGATATTATCGGAATACCGTGGAATACCGTTTCGTATGGATACCTGGTGGGAATACAATTTTGCTGTTTTAAGATATCGAGATTGCGTAGAACCGTTTCATTATAATATTTATTTAGCAGAATCGACCTACTGTGTAAGGTCTTACTAGCCTGGCGAGACACGCGTGCGCCTGCTGCATCACCGCCGCCCAGGCGAGGCCCACCGCTGTATCCGCGGGCGGGGGGCGCGCGGCGCGCAGCGCACGGAGGAGCTGCGTCGCCGTCGCCGCTGGTAAGTTGCTACCTGTGTGTTAAAAAGCTAGGTAATTATCAGTACTACGATTGAAGTAAATTGCTTTTCCGTTCTGTCCGTAAAAAATAAATTAAATCTTTAGATTGACTTCTCCTACGATGCTATAACAATTATTTTTGTTGGCCGGTACTTTCACATCTGCGCCCAAAATTCATAGTCTGCTTTGTAGTATCATGGAGTCTAATTCATAAGCAAGTAGAGTGTTTTCATATTCTATTTGTATTTTAATGACAAATTGTACAGTTTTACGAGAGTTTTTGCGGAGAGAGTTTATGTGGAGGAAGGTGGGCAGAAAGCTAATATATTTTTTTTTAAATAATGCTTAAAAATACATAAAATTAACAACAACACACACAACCTTAGATTATTAACAAACACTACCGTGCGTTAATAATAATATCTACGGACGCTTTACACCACGTCTATCTGGCCCCGTGCTAAGTATCCAAAGAACTTGTGTTACAGGTACCAACGAGAAGTATAACTATTTAATACTTTTATACTACACACATATTTAAGATTTTTATTATATTATAAACATATATACATATATTTAGTACACATCCATGACCCAGGAACACAGAAAAATTTTTGTTCCCTCGACGGGATTCGAACCCGCGACCTCCGGCTTGAGCGCCAACGCGTTAACCAAAGAGCGTCAAGCATTTGATAAATAAGATTTTGTTACATGTTGATGTATGTCAATCTATCACAATATTTACCTTTTATTTCTATCTAAGATGCAAAAGAACCCTTATAAAGTTCAAACTTAAAAATTATATGAATTATGGGCGAATTTCGACCACAAGGCGCCATCTAGTAATTATTATAATACGATCAAATTATGACAACGATCAAACAGCTTAAGATTAGGTTCCCTGATAGTATATTGCCAAATTGGCGGCGGTCACTGCTGCTGTGCGAGTCTGACATACCGTTGCTCCCCGTGCCGGCCGCCAGCAGCGCGTGCAGCGTGTGCAGGCAGCACGTGCGCGTGTACACGTCGTTGTGCGTCATCAGGGAGAGGATCGCCTCACACATTCTCTGTAAGGAATGCTTTTGTTTGTAAATTTTTTTCTATAACAATACGATCACTGACCAGCCCTCTCAGCATATTTCTCCGCGGGAGAAACCACTCTAACCATGCTTCGAAACCTTATCGACTTTCCACTCTTTCCACAACTGATTGCCCATGTAGCATTTAGTACTGTAACGTACTTAACGCAACACACTTGTGGGAATAGTGGTAATAAATCAGAAGGTTGCGTGTTCAAATCTCGTCGGGGTCACCAGTATGGTGTAACGTAGTTACATTTCCTTTCTGTAAAATCACCGTCGTCTGTGATTTGTTTGCTATTTGTCATTTAGAGGTTAAAGCGCCATCTATCGGCGCACGTCCTTACTAAAACGGCTTTAGCCTTGCTTTAATATTTGATTCATAGATCGATTTTACTTCCATCTTTAATCATAAAAATAATTATTAAATTTTGATTAATAATGAAAATACAGTACATTTGCACCATTATATTATTAATATAATATACCTTATTTTGGTTTCTGGATTTTTTCACTTTACGCTTTAGTTTCATAGTTGTCAAAAGTTTAAAAAAAGTCGACGGAGGAGGGTATATATAGCACTTCTTCGAATGACGTTTCCTTTTTAGAATAAAATTTTCTATAAACTCAAGATGTAGTCGTTTATAATAATTATATTTTAACCCCGTGTTCACGGTGAATAATTTTAAATATCTGTGTTGTGAATATTTGCTAAATCACGCTTGTAATTAAAAACGCATTATTCTTTCATGTAAACTATCATCTTGGTAAAATTAGTTGTCAATTATTTGATCAGCCATACCACGTGCTATCATTTGTATGTTCTTGCATTGTTGAAATATTAGGATATTTGTATCCATGCCTTAATTATTCTGTATATCATCTTTTTATTTTGTAATGGCCACGCAGCCCGTGATTTTAATCGTTTGGGGTTAAAATCACACTGGCTGTGTGACGGGACTCCTACCTACACGTTCATCGTGAATTTTCAGGGAACTCCGTTACGGGCACAAGCACCGCCAACTTCGTTACGGGTTCAAGGCACCGATTAAAATGGCTTATACCCAACTTTTTTCCTACGTCTGGAGTTCAGAGAGCCGCTAGATGTTCCGGACTGAAACTTGCTTTTGAAATCGGACGAACTATCTACGACGAACGGACGCAGCGGTGACTGGGAGACGCTTCCAGAGGTTGGAGCCCCCATCCCGTTTCTCTTGCCACGTGCCAGACCCCTGGACTCAAGACCTGGATTCCTCAGCTAAGTTCCCACGTGGTTTAGACCCCCTACGATACCCTTCAGACACCAAGAGGCTAGACCAGACCGTACGGCCTTCTGCCCACGACCCCTATTTCTTTTTAATATACATATTGTCACGGGAAATCTCTCTTTTTATTTTAATTTCCCCCGTAACAATGGGAATAGTGGAAGCCCAATTGGTTGATCTCCGAGCAAGTGGGTATGCTCGGTCAGGCCGAAGCCTACTGTAGACATTTCGGTGGTTGTATTATCTCAGAATAACAACTATATCATAGAGACCCGGCTATTAGTAAGAGACTAAACATATATTGTTCCTTATCCCACATGCTAACACGTCTTATTAGTGCCATTTAGTCGTAGTTCCAACGTCGTAAAAAGGACATCAAAGTCGTGACAACTTTAGAAAAAAAGACATGGATGCTTCCCCTTTTACTCTTATAGGGTTTTGCCATTGATATTTTGTGAAAAAGATAGCCGCTTACGTATACGATTTTAGTACTCCTTCTTCCTTATACTTCTTCCAATGTATTGCACTGTACTGAAATATCTTCGATAGCACGATTCAGGACTGTGCCGTCACACACTTACACACAAAATGTACATAAAGTTTCATTGTTTTTTTGACCTTCACTAACAGAACCTACTAATGATATCTTAATAGACAAATTATCATTTTAGATTTATCATGCAGGTTGTAAGCGATCGCTAAATTGACACCTAAAACTATCCCTCACCTTAATATGCTCCTTGCTGAAAACAGGCAGGATGTCCCTCAGCATAGTAAGGGTGTGTAACACGCTCCTATGGCCAAATAGTAGTGCTTCAGAGTTGATTTGGGCTAGGCAGAACTCTGCCACTCTGTTTGCAGCAGGGTGGAATTTCGGAACCTGAAATATAGCATGAAATGCAGTATTTCCCCCATGAGCTAAATTATGTCCAGCCTACAGAGTTCTGTTATATTTATCACTTTTTAGCACTGAAACATTGTTTTTTGCTTTTGTGAGGCTCATTGTTTATTATAGCTTTTTATAACACACTAATTGTTTATTATAGCTTTTATATTATTTGTTTATTTGTCAATCGTATTCTAGTTTTGTTCACCTGATAAAAACAATGAAGTACTTAAATGTTTTTTAAAATAACATTTTCACATAACCATTGTCACTTTATTTATAGTTCTGTAATGCAATTATAACGAATTACTGGTTTTTTATCATTTTAAAAATATATATTCGCAGAGCTGATGCGAACCATGTCAAAAAGCTACATCCGATGATGTTTGGCGAATAGTATTAATTACGAGGATTCTGTGTTATTACAAAACAACTAAAAGTAGCACAATAGTTTTTATTAAGTGTGTGAATGATGTTACACCTACCTTAACATTTTGGTCATCGGATGGAATCATGAAACAGCTGCCTCTAAGTATGGCAGTGACTGCATGCTGAGCAGCTTTTCGCACCTAAAAAATGAAAATTATAACTACAGTAGTGCCTCATTAATCTGGATAGGGATAAACCAAGTGACATTCCGAATAATTGAATCATCTGGATTAAAGTATACTAGATGTTGCCAGCGACTTTGTGCGCGCAAATAGAAATCCCGCAGGAACAGACAATTTTCTCGTTATAAAAAGTAGTATATGTCATTTCTCGTGGTCTACTCTACATCTATGCAAAATTTCATCAAAATCGTTCCAGTAGTTTCAGAGCCTAATGCAAAACCTATTTAATGCAAACAAACGAACACACTTTTCCTATTTATAATAATAGTATAGACTATATTTTATCGCCCTACATGGCAATAAGGTTCAAAATGGTACACCGGATCTTAGAATGTTTACGCAGTGGTGCCATTTATTTCATCAGAGTATGCACAAGTAACTAACAGTGCTGGCATAATTAACATTGCACTGTGACCTGCGCCAAACACTCTTTAGGCACGATGGGCATTTTTTGAAATGGGATAAAACCAATTAACTCGTGATACTATTACCGATACCGGTGCGGTATTAGGTACGGCGGAGCAGGCGGGTCACGCACCGTGTGCTTGCCTGTGCACTTCTGTTTACATTTCTGTTGTCTCCCGTAGTACTACTGTTTTATATTTATTCAGTTAATCTTACCTTAGGTTTAGAATGCAGGGAGAATGCTAGAACTGAGTCAAATATCTTCATTGTGGACGAATCACCCCACACGGCATATTCTTGTGCACGAAGCATGACTGACAAGCATCCGATTGCACTACGCAACAATGTCCCATTCTCTGATTGAGCATTCTTCTCTAATATGTCGGTGAACACTGTAGAGTCCGAGAATTGTTTCCTCAACACAGCCTGAGGTACGGATTTTATCCCCATTGACAGCAGTGATAATGTGGCCACCAGACTCTCATCACCTTCTGATCCCTTTAATGTTTCCATCTAAAACAACAAAACATATTGAAAAACTGTTGCAACAAATGTAAAAAGTGTAATTTCTCTTGTATTTTTGATCTCTGTTTATTAACAAATAGTGAATGTTGTAATAAACTTTTTAAATCATTCACTCAATACACCAAGAAATTATAAAAATATATAATAATCAAAAACAAATTTACAGTTTGAATGGTAAAAGCATTAAAAATATGTTCAATAATTTCAATAACAATGTTTGATTTATTAGCGGCCGCACTCGAGAGACATTAAATGCTTATGTTACTTAACGAACTACTTAGTGCAGACCTTGACATAAAGTCCATACAGTTTCCGTCAATATCTCTACTAACTCCTTAAGTAAGCATTAAATGTATCTGAGTGCCTTACGCCGTCTTAAATAAAGTACTATAGGTATTCAGGTATGTAAAACTCTTACAAGTGCTGCAAAATATTCAGTGGCTGTTTCTTTGCCACCCTGTTCTTTGATTACTTCAGTCACTGCAGCTAACACTGCCAGCATGTCCTTATGAACAGCATTGTTCGAGTCAAACCTAGTCAGGAGCCTGAAAAATTATATTTATTTTTAAATTTATTAATACTCAGTTTCTGAGGTTTTTTGTCAGTAGTTTATCTAATGAATAGTGCCAATAAACTACCAAAAAGATACCTTAGAAACAAGGCATAAATATTTGAAATATTTATGCCAAATTATATGCCAATATTTAAATATTTTATAAGGAAATAATATAAAAATTTCTAAATATAAAAAAAAATTACTTCAAATATTAATCAGCTCATTATAAATGAGAAGTTTAAATTTGTTGATTAAAATATATTTTCTATTAGTTTAATATTAAATACTGGGATAAAATATAATAATAAATAGCTATTTTTATTTATCCCCTATCTCTTTATGGTATAGATAATATTTATAATAAGCATAGTTTTTCCTCTCTCAATTTATAGAGATCATAATTACACCTAACAAACTGTCATGCAATTTGGCAGGCTTTCTTAAACTCAAACTCAAATGTTTTTATTTCCGTATAGGTTGTTATGGCACTTACAGAATTGTCCTACATGATGCCTACGACCAGTTCGGAAACTAGCCCAGCTTAAAATGTAAACTTGTGTTTTGTCCAATAAAGATATTAAAAAGAATTTATAAAAATGTCATACTTGCTAAAGCTAACATTAGAGCACTGACTCCAATCTGAAGCAAATGTCTGAAATGTTTTATATGTGCCAGACTTCATGGAGCCACTGTATTCAGTGTCGGAACCATCTTCCCCCGTGCGGACAGACATATTCTCAAATTCCTTAGCAATTGACAATTCATTCTCAGCATCTGATTTCAGTTTATTTTTATTATGTCCGTATGTGACCATAGCGTCATGTTTAAGCACAGCTTGCTGTGTAAGTCCAGAATTACCTAAAAATTAAAATGCATATTTAGATTATTGATAGATGTATTTTCATTTGGATTATAGCCGACATAGTAAGCCGGTATAGTATAAATACCTCATTATATGTAAAGAAACAACGTAAACTTTACAAAGGAACAAAATGTAAAAATTACATAAATATAGTAGAAACATACCCAAGTTTTCTTGAAAGAAGCGGGATTTGGCCATTTCACGGTACTTTTGTATTTTAGGATTGGAGTTGGACGACTGGCCCTTCTGCCATCGTTTCCCCTTCGTTTTACCCTTTAGTTTAGATCTGAATTTACCCATTTTTGTTATTTCATTCCACTCTTTCTATACAAAAATAAGCCGCACGTGGTCCTAATAATTTTTCTGAGGTTGACTATGTCAACTTGACATTAACATTTGACAGTTCATCGATGGGTTTTGACAAAATTCTTTTATTTTTTAAATAACCCGTTGGCTTAAAAAACTATTAGCCAGTGTCAAGTTAAAAAGGCGGGTAATAGAATTTTCGTTTAAATTTTGAACATTGTATTCATAAATCGTCAAGTCTAAAGCCTAGTTTAAGTCAGTCGATTCAATACAGAAGTTTTACTGAAAGTTCCTAGGGAGTTTGGGAGAATACAAAATAGCACGTTTTTTGAAGTTGTACCACTTGCCCACACTTGTGCACGTTAACGAATATTAATTAATGGTTAATATTCTACCAATATTATATTAATATTAATTTATATATTAATATATTAATTATTATATTAATTAATATAATTACATACATTATACATTAGGTATTTACCTATGAAATTGTCGTTTTGTATGAAAAAATTTAAACGATTTTTTTTCATGTATTTTTTATTTGTATTAATCGAAGTAATCACCCATGTAATCAATGCATCTTTGCCAACGCAGTGGCGGTTTATTGATGCCCTACTTAAAGAAATCAGTTGGATGGGAGGCAACAAATTCTTTAAAGGCATTTTGTACTGCCTCTCGGGTATTGAATTTTTCCCGCCAAGAAGTTATCCAAATTCTGGAAAAAGTAGTAGTCTGTAGGCGCAAGGTCTGGTGAGTAGGGCGGATGACGGAGAGCTTCCAACCCTAGTTCTTGCAACTTGGAGACCGTCTGCTGTGCAGTATGAGGTCGCGCGTTGTCGTGCAGGAGCAGCGGAGATGAGCGATTGACCAATGCTGGTTGGAGACGTGCCTGCTTCTCCATCATTGTGTTCAGTTCTTCACAGTACACATCTGCAGTAATGCTCACCCCGTTTGGTAAGAAGCTGTGATGAATCACACCGGCGCTAGACCACCAAACAGTGACCATCACTTTTCTAGGGGTAAGTTTTCGTTTAGGGCATTGTTTTGGTGCTGAACCAGGATCCAACCAACTTGCTGAGCGCTTGCGGTGATAACCGCAAGCGCTTGATAAAACAGAATCCATTTTTCATCGCAGGTAACAATGTGGTTCAAAATACCTTCATTTGTGTGTCTGTTGAGCAGTGCAAGGCACGTCTCGACGACGCGTACTTCGCGCTGGCGATCATTGAGTTCGTGGGGCACCCATTTGTCAAGCTTTTTTACCTTGCCAATTTGACGCAAATGGACCAATATTGTTTTGAAGCTAACGTCGAAAGCTGCTGCTAATTCAACCGTAGATTGTGTATCATCAGATTCCACAATCGCCTTTAATTCGTCATTGTCGACTAAAGTCTTCGGACGACCGCGAGGTTCATCTTTCAGGTCGAAGTTTCCAGAACGGAAGCCAGCAAACCAATAACAGGTGGTGCGTTGCTTTGTAGTGTTAGCTCCGTAAACGTCGTTGATGTTGCGTGCCGCTTGTGCCGCTTGTGCCGCGTTGCTGCCACGACTGTACTCATATTCCATAATTACTCGAATTTTTAACGTATCCATGATGACGAAAAAGATTGAAATGCGATGAAAATGTAACACTAATCGATAAACAAATGACTACTTTTGGAAAAAGAATTCCATGTTTTTAAAATAAAATTAATTTGAAATTAAAATTTTTAGCCAAGCATAAATTATTTTGATTTGAAATGGCCAGTACTGCAGAACGGCAATTTCATAGGAAAAGACCTATTATTTATATGTTTAGCTTTGTTTTTTGTACATTTTGGTTTGATTTTTCATTACTAAGCTGTACACTCTTGAAGTCTAGACATTTTGAATATTTAATACATTAGTCAGATAAAATTTATGACAAATATTTTTTAAAGTTTTTTGCAGTCTATCAGCCATAGACAAGTCGCTAGATAGCTGTCAGCTCTCAGTAATCAGTGTGACGCGCTCTAACATGTCGCGCTTTTGTTTGTGTGAGTGGCCCTAAGCAGCGTTTTTGTGTAAATTTTTGTTCATTCACCTCCTTCGTGTTTGTTTCATTGACGTTCCTGTGTTTGTAAATATTAACCGCTGGAAATAGTACGCAATGTGAAATTACACGCATTCCTAACCCGATAGCTCATTACGTAAACCGTACCTGTTGAAAGTTAGAAGTATACTGTTTTATGACTAACCTATAGTGACTATTTTCGATTCCCCATGAAAGAGAAGTATGATGGTATAATGCCGCCTTTCAGGAGAAAGAAAGCTTCGAAGTCGTTTCCCGTTAAAGTGTGTACGCTGGACGCGGAGTTGGAGTTTAACCTTGAGGTAAAGTGTTCACAATTAACTATATTTGGCAGTTGTTTACTGCTCAGATTACTGGAATTCTTTCACAAATTATCACAATGCTCGTGTTGTGACTCACTGTTTGACCCGGGATGTGTTATTTTACTTACAAAGTTACTTCATTAATGCATCATTATCATTTATGTTTACACTGTTTAACATTTTAGATACACTAAATTGTTAGCAATAATATGCTTAGTAATATGTTAGCAATAATTGCTTTTTATACCTATCTATATATTTTTATTTCAATAGTATATTGTAAAAAAATAATGAATATACAGAAATTTATCTTTGCATGAAGAATTATATTTTGAGTTTCACTTTCTACTTGCTTACTTTCATTGTATAAGTATAAAGTTTACTTCATAATATTTTATATAAAAATAGCTCCTTTAAAAGTTGTTCTAATTTCAGTGGAGAGCAACAGGTAGAGATCTGTTTGATTTGGTGTGTAGGACAATTGGACTGAGGGAGACATGGTTCTTTGGGTTACAATTTGAAGATACGAAACATTTCATCAGTTGGTTAAAACTAGACAAAAGAGGTAAATAGTTTTCACATAATAATATAATACAATATTGTGTAAAAAAATGTTACTCACACAGTCATTTTATATTTGACCAATTGTGATATATTTATATAATTCTTAACTTATAATCATAAGCAATGTATTTTTTTAATGCAAGTAAATTTTGGGCAAAAATGTAGCCGAATACCTAACAATTATTCTTGTTAATCTATACAAATAAATAAAATTAAAGTGTCTGTTTGTAATTTCAAATTAACAGCTTTACACAATATGATATCATGATAGTATATACGGTACTTACATTAAAAATCGAATTTTAATAATGTTCTCTGTCTTTCCTTTGTTCCATCTAATCTCTGAAACATCTAGACAGATTTTGACTGACATTTGCTGGTAGTTATAAAGAGTAAATTAGGCTACTTTTATCTTAGGATTCTGTTAAAAAATAGATTTCTCTTAGTTCCATGAGAACGAAGTGGGCACCAGATAGTTGTTAATAAAAAAACAAAAAACAATCGTATTTTCCTCTTTGACAGTACAAGAACAATGTGTATCGCAAATGCCCGGTACCCCCTTCATGTTGCTATGCAAGCTCTACCCCGAGGATGTGGCGGAGGAGCTGATACAGGAGGTGACGCAGCACCTGCTGTTCCTGCAGGTGAAACAGGCCATACTCAGCATGGACATCTACTGCCCGCCTGAAGCCTCTGTGCTGCTGGCTAGCTATGCTGTACAGGCTAAGGTAGGTTTTGGGAATTTATTTCATTCGGAAAACCAATAACTTACAGTATTATTAAACATATAAATAATTAACTTCACAGAAAGTTATTATGTAATAGGTTTCATGTTTATAGTCTTTTTAGATGGAAAATAGTAACAAAATTTAAATGAATATGGTACAAGACATTAACATTATTTTATTAGGATAGATGTCTGTAATACTTTCACGCTAAACTATTGAATGGGGGGACGGAGTTACCCGCGATCGTAGGACTTACCACCTTCCTTCCTAGGCCCTACACATGATCCCTGGTGGTGCTAAACGGGTAACAAACGCCGAGACGGCGGCGGTTAAATAACCTGACTGCATGGCGACCACACGCCAAGAGGACTTAAATAGTCCTCTAAAAGAGTGATACTGGAATGTGGGATTATCTAGGAATAAGTTTACTCCCTAAGAGAAAGCAACCCTGAAAAAAAGCATGTTTTATAATACCCGTATGCAGGTGGTTGTTGACAAAAAATGTCTGAAATGCCTACAAGTGGGCTTCGGCCTGACCGAGCATAGCACCTTGCTCAGTCGGAGATCTCCCCTTGGGGCATCCACTCTTCCAACATGGGTATAAAATAGTTTTATTATAATACAGCGAACTGAATCTCGTCAAATTTTAAAACGTGAACGCAACTTGCGCGCTGATTGGTTAAACGTCAAACGGCATATTATAATTAATAGGTATAACGAAAAATAATGCGTAAAATTGTAAGCAGAATGTTTTTTTCACTATCTGTCGACATTTTATAATCTCTCTAGGTATATTACAATCTAACGGTAACTATTTACAATTTATAAATGTAAAATTGTAAAAACCGTTAGATTGTAATTTATCTAACGAGATTGTAAAAATATGTCAAAAGATTCTTTGCTATATAATTATAATCTAACGAGAAATAATGTGTTAAATTTTATAAGCCGCATAAATTTTATAAGAATATCGTATGCGGGTCCGCAGTCCTTCGACATTTTACAAATTATATATTACAATATATATATATATATTATATATTACAATATAACAGTTTTTACAATTTCATACATAATATACCTTTATCAGGATGTTATAAATATAGAGCTTTTTAGAGTAAACACAAAAGTGTTTCGAGCTTTGAAACGACTTTAAATAGACACAAATTTTCAGAACACAACTCTACAAACTGTGGATACATTGAACTTGCTCGGAATTAATATTCATACACACTTAAAAACTTCAAAATCCTTATCAAAAATATAAAATCTAAATTAGCCAAATTCTCATATGCCCTTTTCCATTTAAAATGTAGCACAGACCTACAAAGCTCGCTCTCAGCATACTATGCTTATGCATACTCGTGGTTGAGATACGGAGTCATACTGTGGGGAAACAGCGTAAACAGTCATGAACTTTATATCCTGCAAAAAAAATGTATGCGAATAATAGCCCAAATAAAAAATAGAGACAGCTGCAGACCATATTTTATTAAATATAACCTATTAACACTCCCATCCATTTACGTACCAGATATAAGGTTATTTGTTTTCAAAAATATAGATTATTTCACTAAAGTAAAAGATGCGCACAACATTAACTCAAGACCCAAAAATAATTTGCACTTACAAAATAAGTGTTAAATGAAAGTCCATATTATATGGCAGTAAAAATATATAACCAGCTATCAGAGGTAATAAAAAGTGAAACTAAATTAATACCATTTACTAGAAAATTAAAAACTTATTTAATAAAAAAATGCTTTTACTCCCTGGAACAATATTTTTATAAAAAGTAGGTACTAAGCAAAGTTGCAAAAAAATCGTGAAATATATTATTATTATCATTTATATTACATATTAAGACATATAAAATTATATTAAATATTACTACTTACCTACATAAAAATGTTAAAAAATATATTGCTGTACTACTTATGTCATAAGTTTAATTTAAGCAAACGCCTGCACCAAGCACTAAGTTGTATTATCTTACGTACACTACTTGGTTGTTAATAAAGTCTTTGAATCTTTGAAAATAATAAGAACATTTATCAAATAAAAAATCTTTTAAACTGCAAAATAACTTTCGAACCTCCTCTGCCTAAAAAGGAAATTCCTCTGTGTGCTAAATGCCAATACGGGCACACGAAGGCATATTGTCGTACGAATCCAAAATGTATTAAATGCGATCATTTGTCAATAGAACGCCCCAGAAAGACTAGATCTGGCCAAGTCAAGTGTGTACTATGCATGCATGCATAAAGGAGGAGAATCTTATACCTGATCATCAGTTCGGCTTTCGGCAGCAACATGGCACTTTAGAGCAGCAAATATATTATTTTAACTAATCTATGGAAGATTAGTCAAATATATAACATTCGAGAAAAAACAATACTGCACAGCTGCATTTTTAGATATAGCCCAGGCTTTTGATCCCGTGTGACACGAAGGGTTGCTATACAAAATTAAGAAAACATAACCTATTGGATATTATGAAATCATAAAATCATACCTGACAGATAGGCAAACTGTTAAAGTGGGAGAGGATATAACACAATTATACAATATCCTAGCAGGGATAACTGTACCAACTGTACCCTATAATAGGTCTTTACCTATGAAAATGCCGTTCTGCAGTACTGGCCATTTTAAATCAAAATAATTTTTGTTTGGCTAAGAATTCTAATTTCAAATTAATTTTATTTCAAAAACATGGAATTCTTTTTCTGAAAGTAGTCATTTGTTTATTGATTAGTGTTACATTTTCATCGCATTTCAATCTTTTTCGTCATCATGGATACGTTAAAATTCGAGTAATTATGGAATATGAGTACCGTCGTGGCAGCAACGATGACGAATTAAAGGCGATTGTGGAAGCTGATGATACACAATCTACGCCTGAATTAGCAGCAGCTTTCGACGTTAGCGTCAAAACAATAGTGGTCCATTTGCGTCAAATTGGCAAGGTAAAAAAGCTTGACAAATGGGTGCCCCACGAACTCAATGATCGTCAGCGCGAAGTACGCGTCGAGACGTGCCTTGCACTGCTCAACAGACACACAAATGAAGGAATTTTGAATCGCATTGTTACCTGCGATAAAAATAGATTCTGTTTGATAACCGCAAGCGCTCAGCAAGTTGGTTGGATCCTGGTTCAGCACCTAAACAATGCTCTAAACGAAAACTTACCCCTAGAAAAGTGATGGTCACTGTTTGGTGGTCTAGCGCCGGTGCGATTCATCACAGCTTCTTACCAAACGGGGTGAGCATTACTGCAGATGTGTACTGTGAAGAAATGAACACAATGATGGAGAATCTGGCACATCTCCAACCAGCATTGGTCAATTGCTCGTCTCCGCTGCTCCAGCACGACAAAGCGCGACCTCATACTGCACAGCAGACGGTCTCCAAGTTGCAAGAACTGGGGTAGGAATCTCTCCGTCATACGCCCTTCTAACCAGACCTTGCGCCTACAGACTACTACTTTTTTTAGAATTTGGATAAGTTCTTGGCTACAAAATTCAATACCCGAGAGGCAGTACAAAATGCATTTGAAGAATTTGTTGCCTCTCGTCCAGCTGATTTCTTTAAGAAGGGCATCAATAAAGTGCCACTGCGTTGGCAAAGATGCATTGATTGCGTGGGTGATTACTTCGATTAATACAAATAAAAAATACATGAAAAAAATTCGTTTAAATTTTTTCATACAAAATGGCAATTTCATAGGTAAAGACCTAATATAATAGTAGTTTAGGCTCTGGATTAAAACCTAGGCTACATTTTATTCCAAAAAAGTACAGCGTTCTCGTTGGATACTATATTTACGCGGGCAGAGCCATATTCAGAAGCTAGTAATTTATAGTCTTCAGCTGGACATAAATTTGTATTAAACATCTTACAAGGTTATGGTAAATATTACATCTAAATGTCGGTAATATTGCAGTATGGTGACTATGATGAAACAGCTTACAAGCCCGGCATGCTGGCGAGTGAGGACCTCCTGCCCCAGAGAGTGATAGATCAGTACCAGATGACTCCCGAGATGTGGGCCGAGCGCATCAAAATATGGTCAGTGAGGTTATAAACTGTGTTTTATTATTTAATGTTGAATTATATTAATCCTACTCCTAATATAAATGTAAAATGTTAAGATTGGATGTATATTTATTACTCTTTCACGCAAAAACCACTGAAGGGATTTTGATAAAGTTTGGTAGAATAGTACATAGTTTAAGCTCTGGATTAACACGCTATATTAGGTTTAGGTTTAAAGATTCTTTATTTCTCAAAAGATTACAAAGTCACTTACGAGAAATACATTTTGTGACTTAAAAGTAATTAAAAAATCTACGTGTACAGCGAGCGCATTTAAAATAAATACAACAAAAAGATTACACATAATATGAAGAATACCCACATTTTTTGTTTTACCAGATATAGTATTATATTTATTCAGTATAACAACATTACAATAGGTTACATACATGCTAGATTGAGAAGGTAAGATTTAGTTACGTAAATAATAATTTAAAGATTTTCTTTTGACATTTACATTTCATAATGCTTATTTTAGTAAGTATATTAGGTTTTATTATATTATTGTGTGTGTGTGTGTTTAGACATAGAAAACTAGTTATTTAGACCCTTTTATATGAGTAATTAACAGGGACTTAAACTTTTTTAAGCTTTTACAGTCTTTGATATTTTCTGGCAGTGAATTATATAATTTAGCACCTTCAAAAAGTATAGTTCGCTTTCCAAGATCAGATTTAATGCTTTCAATATGTAAGTTATTTGCTCTTCTAAGATTACGCTTGTTAATATCTATATTTCTTTTAAATGCTATTTGTGATCGAGTATTATTATTTAATATTTTATAAATAAGAATCCATGTATTTAATTTATATAGGTCTGATATATTTAGTAATTTAGTTTTTTTATATATTATATTAGATGACGTTCTATAATCGTATTTAAATAATGTTTTAATTATTTTATTTTGTGCTATTTGTATTTTACCAATAATTGTTTTATGTGCAGATCCCCACACCTCAATAAGATAATTTAGCTGCGATTTTACAAAAGAATTATAAATTATGTACCTAATGTTATACGGTAGACTACCTGCCATACTTTTAATGCATCCTAATAATGACATTAATTTTGAAGCTATTTTATCTAGGTGTGGTTTCCATGACACCTTTTCATCGAGTACTATACCTAAATACTTTTCGGAGCTAACTCTCTTTATTTCTCTGCCATTAATATTGAGCGGCTGATATTCCCCAATCTTCTTATTTTTTTATTTAAAGATTATATAATTTGTTTTATCTGTGTTAATTGTAAGTAAATTTTCCTCAAACCACTTTTGTAGTAAATTAAGATCATTTTGTATATCATTCATAATTTCAGTAATGTTATTGCCAAAGTAAAAAAGACATGTATCGTCAGCATATAAAGTAATTTGTCCTTTTAAAGGCAACTTGTGTATTGAATTTACATATATTAGGAATAGTAGGGGGCCTAAAATAGATCCTTGCGGGACGCCATATTTGATGGTTTTTGGACTACTGATAGATTCACCGATTTTTACTACTTGAAACCGATTTTCAAGGTATGATTTAAGTATCTGCAGAGCAGTACCAGAAATCCCTATCGCTGAAAGCTTTTTCAATAATATTTTATGGCTGACTGTATCAAATGCCTTCTTTAGGTCGATGAATAAGCCAACCGCAAATTTCTTTTTATCGATACTAGTTTTAAGTTTAGTGATAAGATCTACTGTGGCATTAATTGTGCTGGATTTAGGTCTAAAGCCGTATTGGCAATCAGATAAAAAATTAATTGAGTCTAAATAATCATTAAGCCGATTGTGAAGTATTCTCTCAAATACCTTCGAGAGAGTGGGGAGTACGGATATTGGCCTATAATTTCCGGGGTCTTGTTTTGATCCTGATTTGTATATTGGTGTAACTTTTGCAATTTTAAGCGTGCCTGGGAAGTTTCCTTCATCAAAACACTTGTTGATGCTATTTGTTAGGCTTTCTAAAATTGAGTCACTAATGCACTTTATGGTCTTAGTGGTAATGCCATCAATTCCAGCACTGCTATTGAGTTTAAGATAGCGGATAATTTTACTAACTTCTGTAGGAGTTGTGTGTTTGAAGTGTGTTAGTTCATTTGTTGTTTTTGTGTCAGTAGTACAATATTGATTTATATTATTTTTTGTAGGAAATTGACTCGCTAGTTTTAAACCAACATTAGAGAAAAAATCATTAAATTGTTCACAAATATCCAACGGGTTTGTTAACTTGTTAACAGGTCTGTTTTTATCTTGGTGGGAACATTATTATCTTTCGTATTTCGACTAGACAATTTATTTATCAGCTGCCACATCTTCGAGGAATCATTTTTACAATTTTCGAAAGCCTTTAGGTAATAGTCATTTTTAGTATTTTGTATATATTGTGAAGTTTTATTTCTTTTCTTTTTAAATTCTTCGTAGACAGCTAAATTTTCAGGGTTTTCTTTTACAGCTCTCCATAGCTTGTTACGTTCACTAATCATCGTTAATATTTCTTGATTTATCCAGTCTTTGTGGGGGGGATTCAATATTTTGATTTTTGTTGTTTTATTAGCAGTAACCGCTGATTTTATTTTATCTTCAAGTAAATTATATTCATTTGGTAAGTTCTTCTTTTTTATAGCTTTCTGTAGGTTGTCATAATTAATTGCTTCATATTTTATCTTCTGGGGTTTATAGCAGATGTTTTGCTTTACTTCAAGGTATATCTGTTTATGGTCTGATAAGGACGAATCAAGAATAGCCATGTGCAAGTTATATGTTTTTATGTTTGTGCAGATATGATCTAGTATTGTTTTAGAATTAGTTGCTTCTCTTGTGCAGTACTTATTATTTATTTTATTTAGTATTGTATAACCACTTTCCAAAAGCGTTTTCCTATATTCTTTGGTTTGGTTATTGTTTTTTATCAAATCGTAGTTAAGGTCTCCAAAAATGATTGTGCGCCTTCTTTTTCGTAGCAAGTTCGAGTAAGTTTGTAAGAAATTTGTATTGTTTGATCGTTCTGGTTTGTAGATAGCTCCAATGTCAAATGAGAATTTTTCTAAGTGAATCCACAGGTAATGGTTGTCGTCTTCACATTTTTCATCAATAAATGAGTGTTTGATATCGTCATGTACATATATCGAGACACCACCACCTCTAGAATGTGGTCTATAGTTATAATAATGGGTGTAATTTGGGATTCCCAGTCTCTTTGCTTCACAGTCTGTTTTTATCCAGGTTTCAACTAGTATAATCACATGTACTTTTTCTAGCGATGTGATTATGCAACGAAGTTCATCTAACTTTCCTGGCTTTACTAGGCTTCTTATGTTTGCGTAAAAGAGATTTAGTGATTTCTTTGTCTTCTTAATATCTTCGTAGTTAGGAGCAATTTGATATGTAATTATTTTTTGTTGTGTCGATGTGTTATTGTATTTCTCTAAAGCTAGTTTTTTGGTATGTTTTTAATAATTTTAGGGTTGCCTTTAATATATTTGATAGTCAAATCCAATTCACCGCCTTTAGTACGACGCTGTAGTTCTTTTTTAATTCCTTCATTTGATTTTGTTGGTATACTGTCTTATCAGAGTATATTTTAATTGAAGGATCCAGGTGTTTAAGATTAATTTTGAAGATGCGCTTAGGTATGTCTTCAGAGATAAATGACAATTTCAGGGCCCGCTTTTTCTCTGGGTTATATTTGCCGAGGCGTTGAATATAGATAGGGTTTGGGCAGTCCTCAATTGATTTTTTTATAACTGTCATGGCATTATTTGTATCGAGTTCATTCCTTTCTTTAAAATTTTGGCCAGTTGATTCGGGAAGCCCAGTAATAATTATATTTTTCAGCCGGTTTTGCCGTTCCCGCAATTCCGAATATATTTCATCAAAAGCGGTGGTCTTGGACAAGTTTGAACTACTGTTTGACTTTTTTATTGTGTCAATATGATTTTCCATCTCAAATATTTTTTTCTGTGTATTATTTTGTAAGCTTTTCAGCTCAGCGATATCTGTTTTGAATTGACTTTGCTCCGAAATTATGTTTTGTGTAGTGACTTGCAAGTTTTTTACGTCTTCTTTTATAGTTGTTACGTCCTCAGATAGCTTGAGCAATATTTTGTTTTGCGATTCAGTAAAGGATTTAAAGATATTCAAAATTTCGCTGCGAAATTACGCATAGGTTACTTTTAAACCCGAAAAAGTACGGTGTTTCCGTGGGATACTGTATCTACATTGGTATAGAAGCGGCGCGAGCAAAAGCTAGTCTATAATAAAAATCACAACCAAGTTGTATTAAATTGACAATGTATACAAAATGAAAAAAAAACATTGAATTTAAATTCTTTGTCTGTTTCACAATCCGCTGATAATTGTCAGATAGTTTATTTGCATGTTTTTTCTTTGTCGCTCGATATAAAGTAAGTAGCGACACAACTTTCTAATAAGCTATCCAACACTTATAAGGAGGTTGTAAAACAGTTCCTAAATATAGGTTTGAGTATGGTAAACTCTTCGTTTTTCTGCATTCTGTTTATAATTAATTACACATTGTAAAGTGTGGTCTCGGAGCATCGCTACTTGTCTCTTTCACTCGCGCTCGAATATATTGCTATCGCGTTTACACAGGTACGCGATAGGAGCGTAGCGATGAGTCAATGTTTCGTACATAGTACGTGCTCCGCAACCGCTCTTTAATGTACATTTGTATGCCAGTGTTCGCGCATCTATATCACTATTCACGGATCGTGACTACTGTTACACGTGTTCCCTACTGTTGCAGGTACGCGGACCACAAGGGCATGTCTCGCGACGAGGCTGAGATGGAGTATCTCAAAATCGCGCAGGATCTGGATATGTACGGTGTTAACTACTTCGCCATCAATGTATGTATGCTAGCGGGAATTTTGTTTGGTTATTTTGAACCTTAATTTCGATTGTAAATGTTGATACTTCATTTATAATATACGGGTGGTGAATGGTGATTCTAATTACTAATATATTCATACTTGTAGCAGGGGAGCCTAAGATGGGATTTTTTAAGTAACTCGAGCGCGTCTGATTAAGATAATATAGGTGTCCTACATGTCTCTTAGTAATTAACAGAGATTGATTATAATTGAGTAATTATAATCAAGATATCAGTAACCTTGCTGGGGGCGTTAAACAAAAGAAAAAAACATGAAAATTTAATTGGGAGTACTTATTTGAGAGTAAAGTAATGCCGTAGGGACTTATTTAAATTTAAAATACCATACTTAAATAATTGAGCTTTTTAGATATTTTATTTAAAATGCTGTACCCACTCATCGCACCGCTAAAATAAAAACTAATTATATTTTTTTCTTCCTCTCACCTAATCTACAAAACCTACTAGGTCTCGAGTACAACTCCACACTTAGCATCATGGGCTCCCTGCTATTAATAATAGAATAACCTAATCTAATAAGAGAGCTTGTCGACGTATTATTGATGGTGAACTTTTACATAATATACGATAACCATGCCAATGTTGCTACAAGAAATATATTTTCGGATATGCATTTCATAATTTATTACTTTTTTTTTCAGAACAAGAAAGACACGGACCTTTACCTAGGCGTCACAGCTCTCGGTCTGAACATATATGAGAAGGTAAATACTTCTTTCTGCATATTTAATATTTATGTTATCATAGACGACACAAACCTACGTAAAATTCGAGTAATTTTGTTCGTCTATTGTCTTTAGCCTTTAAAAATCAAATAATGGAAGAGTCGAATATACTAAATAATAATAATAAAAGTAATAATAATATAATAATAGCTCCCCACACTGATTTCAGTGACGGTGGCCGGTTTAATTGAAAACTGGCCAGCTAAGCAGGAGTTATTTTATAGTGCCCAAGTGTGTGCGCAGTACACAAGAGCACTCTCTCTTCCTTTACTCTCGTAACCCAGTGGGACGAATAACCGACACGACTGGTGAGATATCAGGCGCAGGTCCGACTTTTTACATGCCCATCCGACGCATGGATCATCTTTCTTGTCAGACAATCAGGTGATCAGCCTGCATTGTCCTAACCAAACTTGGAAACAAGATTTTTTGTTGTTCCAATGCGGGAATCGAACCCACGACCTCCGAGTCGAGAGCCAAGCTCTAAACCACTAGACCACGGATACTACTATTACTATACTATACTATACTATTCATATGACCGTCGACAATTAATATCTTATATACAATTTTATAAATAGTTTATTAGTTACTAGCTTTTGCTCGCGGCTTCGCTCCCGTAAATACAGTATCCCACGGGAACGCTGTACTTATTCGAGATAAAAAGTAGCCTATGTTTTAATCCAGAGCCTAAACTACTACCATACTAAATTTCATCAAATCTGTTCAGTAGTTTTTGCGTTAAAGAGTAACAAACATCCATCCATCCATACATTCAAGTTAGGTTTAAAGGTTTTAGCCTCATTAAGACATAACAAGTCACTTACATGAGAAACAGGGAGTTAACAAAAGTTTTTGTTCGTCAGTTCGCATCTAGTATTCACTATTTTCATTCATCCTCACAAATTGTTTTCAGGACAACAAGCTAGCGCCCAAAACCACGTTCCCGTGGTCGGAAATCAAGCATATCTCCTTCGACGACAAGAAGTTCGTGATCAAGTTCGTGGACAAGACCGTCAGCAACTTCATCTTCTTCTCGCCGAAGGGCATGAATAAGTTGGTAAGGTGATTTTATAGACTTTGATCATCATTACTTTTACAGTAATTTTTTGTCCTAGTAAAAATATCCATATCATATTAACATTCTAAATCATAATAGTCTTTATATCCCTTACTTCCAACACAATCCGTTCAGTGGTTTGAGCTGTGTTTTGAGATCAGCCAGAAACAATTGCGTTTAGATACCTATGTATCGATTTTGGGCTTTTTTGGTTTTTGATACGGTACAACTTTCTTTTGGCCTATGATATCAATTTTGTATTTATGCTTTATGTCACTTTGAAATTTAACACTACAATTTAATTAATATAATGTCTAGCAATATCCCGCGGAAAAATTCCCACAACCTGCAAGTAGATGTGTGAGTGCACGCATAAGCATGCGATAAGAAGCGAACCTCCCTCCTCCCACTGCTTATACGTACCCTCATCGTACATGCCTATGCGTACGTGTGCTCACATTATGCGTACACATTTGCTTGTAGGATAATTGAATTGTATGCTATGGATTTCCGCAAAATACTGCCTGATTCTATTGACTATGAGTTACAGTAGGTCCTGTGAGGAGTCCCCTGGTAATGCAGATGTGACGTGACATTGCAGATCCTGGACCTGTGCATCGGCAACCACGACCTGTACATGCGGCGGCGCAAGCCCGACACCATGGAGGTGCAGCAGATGAAGGCGCAGGCTAAAGAGGAGAAACAGGTACTTATCACTATTTTTAATGAAGATGTTTTTTCATAAAGTATACAGCCTTCTGTATACTTTATGAAAAAACATTCATCTTCGTCATTCGTCTTCACATAACGTAAAACAAAATTGTACCAATTGTAAATTTCTGTATTTAGTCACTTAGGCCCAATTGCGCAGATCAGAGGGTCAATTCTGCTAAATAAAACCTGCAATAATACAATTACAATCAAGTCCCGATACGCTCAAACTGCCAAACCGGTATTCTCGTAAACGTTAAACCAGCGACAAACGCGTTCTGATTGGTTCAAACTTCCCAAAGTCAGTTTGTGACAACATGTCGCCTCACTTATAATACAATCAAAGTAAAATTAAAGTCTACTTTAAATACGAGAATTGAGCTTCTGGGTTAAAGTTAACCCTGGGTTAAAATATCATGCCTTCTCTTTCATAAATACGAAGAACGAGAGAGATAACATGATATTTAACCCAGGGTTGTTATTTGACTCAGATCTGCCCAAGTGTGCCTAAGTATGTAAAATTAATGTTGTATCGGATCGGATACATTTTGTTGTTATGCCTCAAAAATAAAGAAATAAATACAAGACTGCGTCACTTGCACGAAAAGGTCGGTACGCTTGCGTTTCGTTTCGCCCAGTGAAAAAATGTTCGTCCGAAGACCCAAAAGGGGACTACATGGCATATCACTCGTGTCATCTGTTGTGTTTTGATGTGGTTTGCTTATAACAATCTACTACAAAAAAAGACTTGCGTATCTTTTGATTGAATATATTTTTTTTAAACTAATAAGGGGTCCCTGAATACGTAAACATACCATTTTGGGGTCCAAATAGTTCTTAAAAAAAATAGAATTAGTATGAAAATATTGTTACATGTTGTATTATTGCATGCCACGCCATATAAACTTTAATATGCTATAACTGAGAAATGCGAGCTAACTTTTCATTCTTAAGTTGTATATTTCGATTCAGCTGTGGAAGCACCTTCAATGTAGACTGTTGTAATTAGTCCTAGTTTATAGGTAGTAAACGATATACATTTTAGATTAATTAAGTTGCTAATAGTCGTTATCACGTGTTTACAGCGTCGTCAAATCGAGCGCAACAAGTTGTCCCGCGAGAAACAGCTACGTGAGGCGGCGGAGAGAGAAAGAGCGGCGATGGAGCAACGACTGCTGCAGTACCAGGAAGAGATTAAGCTGGCCAACGACGCGCTGGTCAGTATCTAAGTTGCTGACTGACTGACTGACTCGGTGGTTCGGACTGTTGTCGTTTACTGTGACCTAATAGAAACCCAGGATTAGCTTGTAAGAACAGCGACGTATTAAATGTTATACCTAATCCGTAGCGAACCGTCTCATTTGCGTATACGCACGCTAGCGTGCGTGCTAGTGAGCGTCCCGTACGCAGTTTACGCACGTGGACTTAACGTACAGTAAAAACAACAAAGTTAGTGCTAGTATTCTCATGTAAAAATAATGAAGTTTATGACTTATTAATATATAAAACTGCTTTTAATATGTTTTGGCTATTTACAGATTGAGGAACTGATTTAGAGTCTCGTCCGTGGTAGGCGTTTGAATAACTTTAATTAATTAATTAAAATAATTATTATGCATATTTTAAAGCATCGCAGTGAAGAAACAGCGGAACTATTAGCGGAGAAAGGTCGCGTGGCGGAGGAGGAGGCGTCGCTTTTGGCGCAGAAGGCGGCGGACGCCGAGCGAGAGAACGCGCGCCTCCGGCTGTCGGCCATCAGGACTGAGGAGGAGAAGGTTTCCCGAATTTATGATTCTCTAGCAACTTTGTTTACATATATCAAATTCGTTGCTAAATACTATCCGACAGGAAGAATTTTGCAAGTGTAGTTGAGTTTCCATGTGCTAGTCATGTCTCGCCATGAAACTCAACACACTTGTGTATCTATGTGTGACACGAATATTATGTCTTCCTGCAAAATCACGTCAAAACATGCTACATATCAATACCAGGTGCATCTCGAGCGCAAGACGCGGGAGGCGGAGTTTCTCACCGCGCGCCTGGTGGAGGAGTCGGAGCGGCGTGCGGCGGAGGCGGAGCGGCTGAAGGCGGAGCTGCTGGCGGCGCGCGTCGCCGAGAAGCAGGCCAAGGAGAAGCTGCTCAACTTCCTCAGCCGCACCTCCACCACGTCGCTGCCGGCGCCCGTGAGTACCGAGACCCTGAGTGACACAATCAGCTCCCGCGATTCACCAATAGGGGTAGGTACTAGGTATGCAAAGACCACATTACTAAACTACACATCAAATATTTTTATAATACCTCATCATTTCTGAATATATTTAAAAAAAAAACTAAATTTTACATTTTCAAACACCCATTTGTGTGACATCATCAAAAATAAATTTTAGCACTATAATTCGGTGCAGCCAGATTTAACAACCGATGAAAATGATCATATTTAGTTCTATTTTAAATCTACTGCAGATATATTATGATCAATCGACGAAAATGATAATTAATAACATCTATTACAGGAGTTACCAACCTTCGGCACGGCATCAACGTGCTCACTACCCGCGGAACTGCGAGCGGAAACCCACGAGCTGGACCCCGATGCCACCGCGTATCAACTCGTGTCTGATGACGACCCGCACATACATCGCCTCTCCGTTGAGATAGAGAAGGAGAGGTATATACACATTGCATCCCTCTTATTCACACGCTACATCCCGTGAGCACGGGGACAGGCTTCCCCCAACGACACGATTGCACAAAATGAGATTATTACACGCCAAAAAAAATGATTTGTCACATAAAATATCAGTAAAACTTGGACCATTTCGTCATCAGTCATCAAAAATTAAGTAACAAAATATTAGAATGTTATTCCATAACTCCAGGGTTGAATATCTCGCCAAGTCGAAGCATTTGCAACAGCAGCTCGACTCGCTACGGTGCGAGTTCTCGGTACTACGCGTGGAAGCTGGCACTATGGACATCGACAGACTGCACGAAGCTCAGGCGCGCGCCGGCGATGACAAGTACAGTACGTTGAGACGACTGAAGCAGGGGTCGACGAAGACTAGAGTCGCGTTCTACGAGGAGCTGTGAGGGGCCCCTGTAATATAGGGTGAGAGTAAGCCCCGGTGTGACATGCCTTAGCGTCGGGGCTAGCACCCCCCCTTAGGGGGGTGCTAGCCCCGACGCTCGGTTCGGTTATCAACTCTATTGTAACAGCACTGAGTTCTATTTTCAGTGCTCTGAAGTTTCTCTGGCGTTCCGGATTCCGGATCATATAGTCCCAGCCTGATGAGGTTAAAGTAAGTTACAATTTTGGGCAATTGACTTTGATTTTATTGGTCGATCTGCCGAGTGGTTTACAACACACCGTTTTCTTAAAGCAAAAGAATTATAGTGTAATATACCTGGTATAGAACCCGCCAAAAGCTGTGATAGGAAAACCCGACCTGTCATTCTAGAATTTTAGGGAGTATTCTCAGTTCCTCTCGGGCAAGTTACAAAACGCTTGTATATTTTATATTCGTCATCATCGCAGTTTTGCGATATTTCTTGCTGATTGTTCTAAAAGTTCTCATCTAGATAGTGTGTCCACACAACTGACCATCATTATTTATTGATTTCATTTAAAAAAAATCTTAATCATATTGTGTTGTCTCAGCTGTGCTAGTGAAAGTGCCAATTGCCTATAGTTTAATGCGAAAAGTTCAAAAATGAAACAAAATCATTCTGTCGTGTACCTCGCTCTATGCTGTAGCTTTTGTAAATATTTACTATGAATTAGATAAGTAATATTTTTATACTAAAAATATTTTAAGACTTGTTAACCTATTTTGTTTTAATTTTTTATACAAACTGATTAGTCTTGCAAAGACGGGTAGTAAAATTATATTAACGCCTTGGTAAGAAAATGTTCTATTTGTAGGGAATTTCTGATTTTCTCGTGTCTAAATCTAGTCCCGTCGACTCACCACAATAAAGTAATAATTAGTTAGGTTAGTAATAATAACCAATGGGATACCTGATTTGTAAAATGTCTTCAAGTTATCTCGTATTTTAACAGCGGCGTTGCCTTAGGGGGACTAAGGTAAAAGGCTATAATTTCGTGTTGTACCTTATTTCGTATGTTTTGCTTCAAGTGTTCTTTTAGTTCAAAAGTAAGTAATTCAAAAATTATTCATTTATATACAACGTCAAATCTTTATTATTTAAACTATCTAAAAAATCACGAACCAACCGTTTTAAGCATAAAATAACAGGTTCATTTGTATAGGCAACCAGCATAGTTAACTTTTTGTATTCGATTTAGGTGTTTTGTTTCATTTGGATATTAGATATAATATGTGATGTAGGGTATACCAATACTTACATAATATTATGGTAATAGGGTAGTTAATATCCGGTCACCGACAAGTCAGTATACCACTTGTTGACCTTATTACTATAGCAATAAGGCTCAAAATTAGTACACCGGCTTGTCAGCAACTGTACAGAATGCCTAACAAAAAGTATACCTAGTATCGAAAATTTAGACTAAGCTTTGGTATCAATTAAGAGTTGCGAAATAACGGCTAAACAAGGCTTTAAAGGTCTATAGTGTTATACCAAACGATAATGGACTAATTAAACAATACTCATCCAAGTAGGTATAATTTGTTACTACTTACAGGTATTTATCTAAAATACATCTTTATCCTCTCTTAATTATTAAATTCTTTCAATATTTTTTTTTCCAATAATAAATTATCATATTAACGTACTATAAAAAACACCATGTATTTTAAATACACTCACGAATTTAGAAGCAGAGTTAAATTTTATCACGAAGTAAGGTACAAACAAAAACAGTAATATTTGCTATCTTGTTTAGTTATTCAATAAAAAAATCTTAGTCGTAAGAGCCTTACCATCCCCAATATAGGGGCATTTACCTTAGTTGCCCTATAAAGGTGAGACCGCACTAGGCGTAACTACGCGGCAGCGGAACTACGCGACACGACACGGCCAAATATTCTTCGTATGCAATTGTATGAGATATAACGCGCTACGCGGCATTCCGCGACAAAGTTGACCAACTCACCAACGCGCCTTGGCGTGTCGCGTAGTGCGGCACAGCGAGCGGCGCGACACTTCACATTTCAACAACTTGACAAAGTGTATTCCGAAATGTAACCCCGCATACTGGGAAAATTTCATTGTATTAATAATTCGCAATAATGACATCTCAACAATATCAAAAAATATTTATTAAGTTTTTACGTAGAAGTGAATATTTCGGAACGAATAAATAGTATGGCGTCGATCATGACGTCACTAGCACTGGCCAGTATGCTGGGTTACGGAATACACCCATTATAAGCTGTAACAAGTTTGTTTTGGTGGGAAAGCTTTCATCATTATATTTTTTATTTTATTTATGCTCAGACATTGCCTAAATACTGACCAAATTTTGCCTCGTAGTGTCGCTGAGGTGTCGCTCTAGTGCGGTATAGCTAGAAATGTCGTAGTAGTGACGCGTCGCGTCGCTTCGCTACCGTTAGTTACGCTTAGTGCGGTTCCACCTTTAGGGGAAAGTTGTTTCCCCTAAGTTTTATACCTTTACGTCATGACGCCAAAAATATGGAAACGGCAACGCCATTGAAGTAATAGCAAAATTTGTGAATACTCACATTCCGATAAATAATTGGTTAATATTTAACACTAATATCAACATTTTTGCAAAGTATGTCTGTTACCTTCAACATGGGATATATTTTTTAGAATTTCGTAAATATTACCATGGAAATCCGTACTTGCTCGTGAAAGATAGTTGAAGCCGTAGTAGTAGAATAGTGTTAAGTTTTTGTATACCCTTTTGTCCACTTGAAAAACTGTACGATAAAATGTGCCTTATACAAATATTCCTTTTATGCGCCTTGGTGTTTTGTTGCATATTCAAAAATTATTATTCCTGTTATAACTATCATTTTTCACCATTTTAGCTCTTATCATATTTATTTTTGTAATATTTTTCCTTATAACTTGTCAACTTAGATTTATAATTTTTACTATTAGTATTATATTTTGATAATCCATGACATTACATATTAAATATTTATTTCATTAAGAACCCATATGACTGGATTTTTTGATATTAGGGACCGTAAGTACAACTTTTAGAATATGCAACAACATTGCAGGATAAAATTATATTCGGAATCTATTTTGTAAATATATTTATATCAAAACTTTAAAATTGTTTAATTTTTTCAAATTAGTTTGAAAATTCGACATAGTTACTTTGTGATGTGTTCAAATAAGAATATACATAGAAGTGACTCATAGTTAGACATTATGATATAATAATGGTTTGTTTAGTGGTTTGGCAGTAAAATACAAATGAAACAAAATAAACATACAACTCGCATATTTATGTTAAAAATATAACAACGATATCTCTGTTGCTTACAGTTTATGTATATACATCTCAAATGTCTTTCAATAACTTATATACAAGCAATATTTCTAATAATACACGAACTATTTCGAAAATTGTGCAAAATATTCTTTACACTTACTGTAAAAAAGCGCAAATCGAATACATTCAATAAAATATAATTATAGTGTGTAATATTTGACTGTCTATAAATTAAAGTTCTTGTACTTTAATTAACTAAATGAATAAATAGGAGAACCTAAATGTTACCAACAAAATGATAAATCATGTAATACTAATCCTTCATTGAGATCCCTCTGACTTATAATTGGATAGGTAGAGATGACTATATTCATTAATTGGGCAGTATCAGTTCATTGTTAAATTGTTATTTTTTTCCTCCTGTCAAACAAAACCTGCCTTCTGCCTCAAAACAAGAAAAACTAAGCTCTTAGGCGTTACCAGAAGTAGACTCAAGCCTTGTTATACAACCTCTTATAACTGATACCGCCGCTACTGTCACAAAATTCATTCATAATTATTCTACAAAGGAACAAATGGAACATAACAATAAGTACTAAAATGGAGATCCAGATCAGGGGGTTGAGACCTCCTAAGCTGTGTCCGTGCTTGTGAAGTGCAATGATGTGATGCTCGTGGGCTGGGGCTTCCACCACCTCGTGGACGTGGATAGCATGCCTCAAGTCTTCCATGTGCTGCTTATCCGCAGTTATGTACAGGATTGCTGTTAGAGGCTCTGTGAGTTTCACTGGGAAATACTTCCTATATGGTCCCAACTGAACTGGCGAATCGAGGCAACCAGCGTCACATGCATAGTATGTCTTATCAGACCTATCTAGAGCTACAAATATAGCCGCCTTGTTATCTTCTTGTAAAATAACACTGATATTGACATGAGTCATGTTGCCATAGTTCACTCGACGGAACAAAAAATCCCTGTGTAATTTAGAAGGATGTATGTTATACTCCAGGTGTTGATTGCTAAATCTCAAACTGCCAAAACTTAATATCACTGCCTGATTCACTCCACTCGCTCCAGCTTTTAAAAGATTGTGACATCCCTGCTTCTCTAAAGTCAGCATCCACACACTTGTTACTGCATTTAAGTTTCCCAATGAATTGAGAGGTTTCCATAAATTAAAAGCATCTAAAGTTGAGTAGCCTTCGTAGCATCCTTCAGTATATGATAGAGTTCTGAGAATTTCGGATTTTGTTGCAGGTTTTATATGCTCCTCGTATTCATAGCTCCGGACTTGGGAGAGGATGGCATATATCGTAGCATTGATGCGGTCACCGTTGATAACACCATCAGCTTTTGAGTCGGATATGTAAAAGCCAGTGTACCACAAATTCTGCCATACTCTTGAATGATTTTCTTTGAGTTGTAGCATGGCAACTCTATCACCAGTTAAGGAGATTACTTTCTCCATTTCTTCAATAGCTTTCTTTTCAACAATATCCTTGTGCTTAGCGTATTCTGCCTGTTTGATGGGCTTGCTGTACTGAACGCTTGTGAGTATCACTAAATCTACACCATCTCTTGCCTCCACCTGTATGGTGTTGCTCAATTTTCTTGTAACAACAGAAACAGCTACAACATTCTCACTATCTGGTAAAGGTACCATCCCGGTAACAACTTCATACTCCTTAGCATCTACTCCTTGGTGCAGTCTTATTGTCTGTTTCACAGATGTGGGCCAATCAGATAGCCTCGGTATTGACATGTGCAAGCTCTTGGGAACATTTAAAGGATTGTTAATGAATATTTCTTGCACAAACAATGACGGAATGGTTCTGTGCGCATAGTACTCATAAGAAACTCGTATACCTGTACCGCTGCACTGATATCTGTGCACTATACCATTTTTATAATCTGCTAAAGTTGATTCCTTCATATCTAAGTCATCTATAATATACAGAGGGTGGTAGAACACGGGCAACGATAATGTACGACCATGTTTGATGTTCATATGAGCATCATGCTCCAGTGACAACCCCATCAAACCATTTCCAACATAAGGCACGTAGTTGTGGCTCAGCGCCGATAACGTCGCCGAGGACTCCAGCCGCAAATAAGCGTCGTAATCGTTTATTGCATCCTGATAAGGATTAATGATGTTTCTATGACATACATTTTGGTGACTAGTAACAGAGCCTTCAGAATTGAATAAAGAATTCCACAACGTTGGTCCAATGTAAAGTACTAAAAACACAACCACTAGGACTATTAACACCAGTTTCTTTCTGGTCAACGGGCCGTCTGTAAATCTGTTTATTCGCCTGACAATTTCTCCGACTCTACGGCTCATGTCGTTGCTATTGCTTGGCCTTTCCATCACATTTACCACTTGGATTTAAATGTAAGTTACTATTTAGGTAAGGTTTGTGATTGTCATCGTTTTACCGGCGATAATCTTAATTGCGATACATATCAAACTATTTTCAAATTACAAAAATTCACTTCAAATGCAAACCTTTTCTTCGGTCATTGACATTTGTTTGACATATGACAGTTTTTTATTTATTTAAATATATGGCATCGGCTTAAAACTATTTGCCAGTGTCAAGTTAAAAAGGCGGGAGATAGAATTTTTGTTTCAATTTTCAACACCGTATTCCTAAATCGTCAAGTCTAAGTCTAGTCTAGTCGAAGTCCAAATAGATAGTCAGTTCAGTCAATGAGTCGATTCAGTAAAGTGGTAGTTGGCCGCGCGGGCCACCTTGGCTGGCAATTAGCGAATAATTTCTCTTCGATATTTTTGTGGACTGTATTTCAGGAGGTATCTGGCGTCGCCAGGTTAATATGCAATAATAATTTAGATGAAAGTGGAGAGGTATAAAGGGAAAGTACGCTTACCGAACCATCTTCTGTGAAGGGAATCTGCAGCTGGAGTTTTCGTCTCTTTCTTCTGTTCACAACACTTTAGTCCTTCCAGAATTCTTATCGCGTTCCTATAGGAATATCTCACTTTCGTGGGCGGTAATTAGTAGCGGAAAAGTCTAATAACATGCGGCGTTGTCGGCCATCGCACACACACCCTCGCTCTTGACGCCGCGACGATTTGCAATGTCCTCTTTCGCGTATCTTCGTATTTATTCGGTTTACGTCGGAGAGGAGAGGGGGGGTGGACTTTATCGATATTGTAACATGCCATTCATAGTGACGTTCGACGCTCCTAGATAGCGCTACCATTTCCGCCCCGCCTTAAAGGGTTGCCTTTAATAGAATATAAAAATAATTTTGCTATGTCAGGTGTATCCATTATCGCATAGCCTATCCATAGACTAAGACAGCGGTATTATTAATTAACTAAAGCGAAGTCGTTGCATCACATTCAAATAGAACGCACGAATGTAGTTTAGCAATTAACTTTTTATTCTACCCTCATTATGGGTATCTGCGAAAAATGTAATAAAAATATTACTAAAACAAGACCAGGAATAGAGTGTAGTAAGTGTGATAAATTAGTTCATCTAACGCCTGAATGTTCGGGACTTAGCAAGAAACAAAAAGATGCTCTCCGTGCTAATGAAAGCCTTGATTGGACTTGCGAAGAATGTCAAAAAGATACACCTAGACGTCGGTCGATAATTATACCGGAGAACGAGAACGAAGACGATGATCACGAACTCACCAGTAAGATATCACCTACATCACCAGAAATGAAGAAACTTTTAAATGATATTTCTGCACACATGGAAAAAGCAATGAAAAGAGAGTTGAAAGACCTCACAAAATCATTGCAATTTCATAGTGATAAAATGGACGAGATCCTAGCAAATATTGAAAATTTTAAAGCAACTACCCTAGAACTCAAAAGAAAGAACGTGGAGCTATCTAATAAAAATAATGAACTCGAAACAAGAGTTGGTGCTCTGGAGCAACGAATACAATACTTTGAACAAAAACAATTATCTAAGAAAATTGAAATTGTCAACATACCAGAAGAACACGGTGAGAATATGCCAATAGTACAAAAAATTGCCAGTAAAATAGGTGTGCCTTTGGTAGAAATAGAAGAAGTATCGTACCAATCAGGAATCAAAGAACGTCCCGGGAAGCTCATAGTTAGTTTTAAAACTGAAAACTTACAAAATAAGTGGGTAAATTCAGCGAAATCGGCGACTATTCTGGTGGAAAACGTGCTTCCGGAGGTCCCTCATAAACATGGTAAAGACATAATCTAAAGTAAGGCCAACCAGACGAGATAAAGAATGTAAACAAATCAGGGGTTCAAAACATTTTTATTTGAATAAATTATTATAAAGTTCGAATTTTAATCGCTGTCGTCCGTACTAGACAAAGATGATTCGTCGGAAGAGTCCGAGTCAGCTGTGTTTATGATAAAACTATCTATTGTATTATCAATCATAATAAAAAAATAAAGAAAAAATATGTATCACTTCGAACGCAATCCAAACAGGAATGAACTTGTTCACAATTGTTTGGCGGACCAAATGTTGACAACTGCGGCACTGGCCGCTTTCCTGTACCAAGAAACACGCTACGACAGCTGTCGTTGACCAACTGACGTCATTATTGCATACGAGTGATAAGGACAGATATAATATTAACTCACTTTCATAATGCAACTCAGTAGCGGTCCGTTTATTTACGTTTTATCTCGTCTCGTTGGCCTTACTTTATATACGAGAAGCACTAACAGCTTATAATAGAAAATTATTATGGAACGCAAAACAAAAACTCAGAGAAACTCATAAATATATCTGGTGCAAGAAAGGAATCATACACGTCAAAAAAGAAGATAACGGACCGGCAGTAATTCTAAGAACAAATGAAGATATTAAAAAACTATTATATAAATAACTACAGTACGTAAACACTACACAAACCAAACTATTAAAAGCACTAAAATGGACCATATACTAGAAATTACTAACTGCATCGATATTAACACCTTCATTAACAAAATACCCAATAACTTAAATCAAATTAATCTAATGTGGATGCACCTTAACATAAGATCCTTAATTAAAAACTTTAACGCCCTCGAACAATACGTACAATCTAGTTACGTTAAAATCGATATAATTATAATAACTGAGGCTAATATTTCCGACTCTCTGAGTTGCTTGTACAACATAGATGGGTATCAAATGTGTACAGAATTACGAAATAACAGAAAAGGTGGCGGAATTATCGTGTATATAAACAATGAATATAAAACTACTATAATTAAAAACAAAACACTGCACTTTGAATCCATTATTGTTAATGTGAGCACTCCCGCAATGTATTCCGTAAACCTGTTCACAGTATACCGGCCTCCTGATTCGAGTAAATACCTATTCTTAAAAGAATTAGATAACCTACTAAGTAGCTTGGATATTAACATGAACCTTATTTTTCTGGGTGATGTTAATATAGACCTAATAACTAAAAATTGCATCGAACAGAAATATAGCAGTATCCTACACAGCCATGGTCTTGAGTGCGGGATATCGGAACACACTCGTATTGTTTCTACTATGGATAAAATAACTAAAACTTGTATCGACCATATATTTGCAAGATCTCGTACTCAAGAACTATTCACGGCGGTGTTAGGAACTGCACTGGCCGACCATCGAGCAATCGCTATCGCTTGCACGGGCAAAATGCAACGAGATATACAGGTTGCTCCAAAATTTTTTACTACATTTAATAAAGATTTATTAAAGAAATCATTAGAAAGTATCACTTGGCATTGCGTAGAAAAAATGAATAAACCCTATTTAATATATAAATATATTTACGATGAATTTCATAAATGCTACAAAAAATCAGAAACTAAAATAACATTACGTCAAAACCCAAAAAGATCCGACAATAATTGGATTAATGGAAAAATAATTAAAGCATGTAAATACAGAGACAAACTATTTCATGAGTGGGTAAAGGACACGAATAATAAAATAATTAAATAATATTATAATAAAGCTCGAAATTACGCGAATAAATTAATAAAAAAATATAAAAATGAGAAAATTATCAAAGAAACATATGAGAACAGACATAATCCTAAAGAACTTTGGAATATATTAAATAAACTAACAGGAAGAGTAAAATTATCGGTCGATCGTATTTTATTAGACGCTTTTGGTAGTAGTATTACTAAACCAGTAGATATAGCCACACAATTTGCAAAAAAATTCTCAAATGCTGTGAAAAGCATTATTGAAAAATGCAATATAAATTTATTACAACCAAATAGTTATAGTAAACTGACTGATCATTCCTTTTTTCTTCCGAAAGCAAACCCCGAAAACATTTCGAAAATTATAAGGTAATAATAAAGCACCCGGACTTGACGGCATACGCGCAATAGACATTAAATCTATTTGCCATAATATATCTCCCGTAATTGCCAAGTTTATTAACTCTAGCATCGAAAATGGGATTTATCCTAAAGAACTGAAGACAGGAATTGTTAGGCCCATTTTTAAGAAAGGTATTAAACATAACTATGACAACTATCGTCCTATCACGCTGCTCCCGACGATTGACAAAATCATTGAAAAACACTTGTCACATAAAATCCATTCTTACTTTAATCAAAATAAAATAATAAATAATCAACAATATGGATTTCAGCCAAGGAAAAGTACTACCCAATTGCTGTCTGCCTTTACGAGTCATATAAATGATCATCTTAATAACAAACTGCAAGTGCTGGTAGTTTTTGTAGACTATACCAAGGCATTCGATACTTTACGACACGAGACGCTAATAGAAAGACTTGATCACTGTGGTATACGAGGTCCTGTCTTGGAATAGTGTAAACATTATCTAAAAGATCGATCTTATTGCGTAAAGGTAGACAATACTTTGAGTGATGAGGTCCAAGTAACCGAGGGTATTGCTCAAGGATCCGTGCTGGGTCCACTTCACTACTTGGTGTACGTCAATAATATTACGAGTATCATAAAACATTGCGAAATATTACAATTCGCAGATGACACTTGTCTGATAGCCGCTGATAGAGAAGTTAGTGTTGCACTTAATAAGCTCCAGATTGACTTTGATAACTTGGTTAAATGGTCACATGACTCTGGCCTTATTCTTAACCAAGAAAAAACCAAAATGATGCATATATGTTCATCTCATAATAAACAGATCCTACAATACAAACTAATATCACACGATCATAAATGCTTACACACGCCGTTTATAAGAACAAGTCAATGCACTTGCCATGTCATTGAAGTAGTTAAAACTTTTAAATACCTCTGACTTACCATTGATGATCGCTTAAAATGGACTGAGCACATTAACGGTGTTTGTATGAAGCTAAGGGCTATTTTGGACAAATTTTCTATCATTAGGTGGAAAATTTCTTACAAAAACTTATTGACTCTGTATAATGCACTAGGTGATTCTATTATCGATTAAGGCTTAAGCTCCTACGGACTAACTTCACGTTCTCATCTAAATACAATTTATCTACTACAACTAAGAATACTAAAAAAGATTGTTCCCCATAAAATTAAATTGAAATTCCATAATAACAATAGTGGTCTGTTTCATAATTGTAAATTCATTCCCATACATGACAAATTGAAATATCGACTACTAGTTGAACAATACTTCAATAGTAACATCCAAATAGTAAAAGAGAGTTCCTACAATTTACGTAGCGCCTCTCTTGTAAAGTTAAATGTTCCTCGTTTCTCAAATTTATATGGTAAAAATTGTCTCGAATGTGTAATTCCCCAACTAATTAGTAATTGAAATCCAGATCTTAAAAATAGCCTAACCCCAAAGAACATAAAATCAAAATCAAAAAATTATATATTAAATAACTTAACATCTCAAATTGAGTAATATAAAAGTATAATAAGACATTATTTAATCTATTCAATCCAGTATTTTACTAACAGCCTGTATATGGTGTTATACTAACCGGTTTTATGCCTGTGCTGAGCGCGCCGGGTGCGCGTCAGTACTCACTACGCAGTGCAGCGCGCGCAACGCACGCTCATGATCATGTCTCACACACCTATGTACTCTACTACACACCTGAATTATAATGTACAATAATTACTTGTGTAAATACATTTTATTTTTAATTGTGAAGCGACGACTGGACGGCGTATGGTAAAACTTGTACAAGTTTATATTGCGCCGAAATGTTTTTGTATTTTTTTATTGATAAATAAACAGAAAAAAAAAAGTAATAACAACTAATCTTATTACCTAGATGCCTAAATCAAAGGAGATCCAGCCTTGGCTGAACCTCACTGCGTTGGCAGTGGGCGAAATTTAAAACAAGTGTTACATTTATGTATCCTGTGGCGAATTATTCGCCGCGCAGCAAAGATCCAATATTTATGCCGGAGTAAGGACATAAGCAACACTGGACCAGCATGGAGATGCTTCTTGTGATAAAAATCAACAAGAAGATCTACTGCATGATCATGACGCGGTAGAAGATGACGATGAAGAGGATGCTTATAGTTGTACGGTTCGTCCGAATTCGACAGACGACCACCAACGCGTATTACGCCGTGCTGATCAAGGAACGGCTTAAGTTTAAGAAGCGCGGGAGAACAAGATTTATTATTTTTCAAAATTTCAATATCGTTACTAAAGGCTCGCAATAATCTATACTCCGCAAATTCAAGATCGGAACTTGAAATAAAAGTCCCGTTAGGTAATAACCTAAGAAACCTATAGAGTTAAACGATGGCGCGTAGTAATTTAGACCACGACGACATGCGTAGTGCGAGTGTGTATAGTGGGGATTCCACAATTTCCACGACTACGGGGTGAGACATAGATTTTCGCTCGGGTAAGTCTTCGTTCTCCGTATCGTGGTCAAAGGGTTCAATGGGCCACTCCGACGGATCATGGGAAATCCAGGTGGGTCCATGATGCCACAATGAATGATCTAGAAGCTTACCAGGAGTAATACCGCGAGACAGGCAATCGGCAGGATTTTCAGTACCTGCGACGTGATTAAAACAAGCGGGGGCGATGAGTTCAATTATCTTAGTAACGCGGTTTGCGACAAAGGTCTGCCAGCGGTGCGGAGAGGAACGAATCCAAGAGAGGGCCACCTTGGAGTCCGTAAACGCGTATATTCGCTTAATGGGATAGTGAGACGAAACTGTGTCTTGAACTCTGCGAAGTAGTTGAGACAACAGAAGGGCCGCGCATAATTCCAGCCTCGCAACCGAAATAGTTTTAACCGGCGAGACTCTAGACCTAGCACAAACCAGCTGAACAGCGTAGTTAGAACCAATACAGACCTGTACATACACGACTCCTCCGTAAGCGCGTTCACTAGCATCAGCGAAACCTATTAAGTTGACAGTGCAACCATCGACCAATCCTAGATGTCGCGGTATATTAATTTGGTTGAGTAAAGGTAGCTCAACGCAAAACTGCTTCCAAGCTGCGACTATGTGATCGGGTGGTGCGTCATCCCACTCGCACTTAGATAGCCAAAGCTCTTTTATTAAGAGCTTGGCGTACAAAATGGTGGGAGCCACGAAACCCATTATGTCCCATAGTCGAGCCACTGTGGACAACATAGTGCGTTTAGTGCACTTACCATCAGGTGTCGCGACGTCGAACCGAAAACTATCACAGGCTCTGTCCTAGCGTAAGCCAAGAACCTTATGCGGTAAAGACTTCTCAAACTCAATGTCTGTAGAAGCCTTGTGCGACTCAGGTATTCGTGCTAGAACGTCTTGAGAGTTACTTGTCCATTTGACAAGGTCAAATTGGCCTCGCTTGAAAAGCTGAATAAGCTCTTCACAAAGCGAAACTGCGGCCGGAACGTTCATGAAGCTACAAACAATGTCATCCATGAATAAATCCCTACCGCTACCACTACCGCTCGCTCGGTAGTGGTAGCGGGAGCGGTAGCGGTAGCGGGTGCGGTAGCGGTAGCACGCGCGGTAACGGTAGCGGTAGCGGGTGCGGTAGCGGGAGCGGGAGCGCGCGCGGTAGCGGTAGCGGGAAAAATAACTGAGGCGGCAGCGGGAAAGTTCTCTCCCTCGTCAGCGATCAATTGCCGGACAACTCGTAACGCGTGATAAGGACTGGAGCGGAGTCCAAAGCAAACTAGATTGAACTGATACACGGTTAAAGGTTCAATGGTATTAAAGCGATAAAGAATCCGTTGAAATCTACGGTCAGATTCGCGAACACCAATATTAAGGAACATTTGGCGGCAATCAGCTGACTGAGCAATTTTAAAAAGACGAAAATTTATTATGATGTCAAAATAAATCATCCTGTAGATTCGGGCCGGTATGTAAAATATCATTGATAGACTGACCCGATGTAGTCCGACAACTAGCATCTAAAACTACGCGTAGTTTAGTGGAGGACTTATCTTCGCGAAATACGCCGTGATGCGGAATATAATATGAAGGAACCGAATTATTGTCCTTCTTAATTTCAACCGGGCTCAAAAAACCTTTATTTATATAATCGCGCATGACGTCATTATAAGCGGCGCGCATATTTAGTGATTCATCGAGTTTACGTTCCAAACAATGAAAGCGGCAGCGTACGAATCGCCTAATGAATAAGGGTCACGTTGAAACGGCAACGCGACAACATACCTACCACTGTCGTCGCGAACAGTGGTAGCGCGGAAATGTTCTTCACACTCGAGATCCTTATGGCTCATCGAGGGCGGTGCCGGCAATTCCTCAAGCTCCCAAAATCGCTGGACGAGAGAATTAATATTATTTTCTTGAAGCACGGAGCAACATGACATAGTATAATTAGACGTATGCGACGTAGGTACGGAACCCATAATCACAAATCCAAACACCGTCTAAATCATATTGATAACTACATACTATATTAGGTAATAGCAAATGCGGGAATACTGAAGCTCCAATCAGAATATCCACATCACCCGGGCGCGAAAAGTCGGTATCTGCTAACGGGAGGGCTTTCAGGTTGCGTTAACGAAGACACGTCTACGTTAGCGTTCGGTAACTTATCGGTAATACGTTCCACGATAAGCGGAGAAATATTAAAACTAATATTTTTATTTAAACGTGAGTATACGACAATATCCACGGAACCCTTACATGATTTTTCCGAACCCCCAATTCCTTACACTATCAAATTAGTATTTTAAAATTTATTCAAAAGCCCTAGACGATTATAACATTCCGACGTAATGAAACTACTTTGTGAAGCGCTGTCTAGTAAACATCGCACGACTATGGGTTTGTCATTTACATCGTAAACAATAACCTGGGCGGTAGCTAATAAAATTGTTTGGCTGAGTCGCGAGTTGTATAACAAGCGCGCGCGGGGTGGCGTTTCTGCCTACAATCTCTTATCGCTTGTTTACGTGCGAGCGACGTTGAGCACAGCGACACTTCGCTATTATGTTCGACTCGAACACCTGTACGCGTAGGTATTCGATCAGCTTGTGGCGTCGACATCGGACGGCGAGAACTGTTATTATCAAGTTCAAGGTCACGCGTGACAGCTGACTGCGGGATCTTATCGAAGTGCATTAGCGTGTGATGGCGTCTGCCACAAACGCGGCATTTAGACTTACTAAGACAAGAGTTCGATTTATGTTTTATGCTTAAGCAATTAACGCAAGCTTTATTTCCTTTAATATAATCAAAACGAGCCAACGGGGCCAAATCATTGAAAGCAGGACATTTGTAAAGATGTTGATGCACAATGTTATTATTGCACATACATCTGAGCGGGTTATAATTATTATTACTAGAATCCGAACATGCTACATAAGACTGCGGATAAGGCGCGGTGTTATTATTTCGGTGTTTAATAACCTTTGTTTATTAATATTACTGGACGAGCTAGATGAACTAGGCTGCGTATTTCTAAATATTCTACACTGATCTTTTATGAATGAGATAAAACTGTCCAGTGTAGGAATTTTATTATTACGTACCGTCATTTCAAAGGCGCGAATAGTTTCTGTATCGAATTTTTTCAATGCGAGTTGTAATAAAATAAAATCGGAAAGATTTTCTAAATTTAATTTTTTAAGCGAATTAACTGCCGTTACGAAATTATTTGTAAATGACTGATAATTCGAAACAGATGCGGAACCATCTGTTTCGAATTATCAGTTCGTAAATTATCTTATATTATTATATTATTATCTTATATTATTATATAAGAATTATCAGTTAATTTTAAATTTAAGGCTTGGTCAAAATATGTGGACGCGAGGATACGAGTATCTTGATACCTGTCCACCAGCGACTGAAATATTAACTGATAATTCTCAGCGCTGGGGGTGACGCCACCGAATACTGATTGAGCCCTTGGCGCCAACTTACCTATTAAATAATATAATTTGTCGGCATCGGTCAACGAACTATTATCATGTACCGTTGATTTACAACTGGCATAGAATAGTTGCCAATTTCCTATGTATGTCACCATCAAAATACATTATCTCAATCGCAGGCAACTTTGGCGTTCGAACAGTTGTATAAACCTCAGTTTTAACCTCGGGTTCAACAGTTTCAAGACGAGATTGAATGCGTTTAATAACGCAATATAGGTCCTCGAATGAAGTATACGCTTGAAAACTAGGCGGAGTTTTCAGATAACTAGATAGCAACTTCGCGTTGTAGGCATCTAACAAGTTATGAAAATCTATTCGAATATCACCTATTGTCATACATTGACTGAGAAATAATTCCTTATCTGCCTCGGATGATTCGGCAGTTTGCGAACGTTTATATTGTTATTAACGTTTATTTTGAACACGTTCGAACAAAATATTACGTTTAGCGACTAGAATGGCTAACTCTGGATCCTCCGCCATTTTGAGTTAGATTTATTATAACAATTAAAATACTATGCGAATTATATACCTAAGTATTTATAATATACGTAGGTTATGCGATATTTATGTTACACCCAAATATCTATTTACTAATTTACTAATAGAATACCTAAGAATATATGCGGTTTAATTATTTATTCCTATAGGCAACGACTTTAAAGCGGTTTGAAAATATAATAGCGTTTGAAATATGAGATTTATAATAGAACTATGATAGTTCGAATAATAATTCCAATAAGGAATCTCTGTAGGTAGCCACGTTATATCGTGTATTACCGTAGGTTTACAGAAGCGTAAATATGTATTACCACTGCCTAGTTAGGCACTTTTAGAAGCTATATATGCGGGAAATTAAATAAAATCTGGATATAAATCCGTGATGGAAATGGATTAAGATCCGGACCAAATGTGGTCCGGCTCGAATGGACCAAACAATGGCTGCGCGGGCCACCTTGCCTGGCGATTAGCGAATAATTTCTCTTCGATATTTTTGTGGACTGTATTTCAGGAGGTATCTGTCGTCGCCAGGTTAATATGCAGTAATAATTAGATAAAAGTGGAGAGGTATAAAGGGAAGTACGCTTACCGAACCATCTTCTGTGAAGGGCATCTGCAGCTGGAGTTTTCGTCTCTTTCTTCTGTTTACAACACTTTAGTCCTTCCAGAATTCTTATCGCGTTCCTATAGGAATATCTCACTTTCGTGGGCGGTAATTAGTAGCGGAAAAGTCTAATAACATGCGGCGCTGTCGGCCATTGCACACTCTCGCTCGCTCTCAACGCCGCGACGATTTGCAATGTCCTCTTTCGCGTATCTTCGTATTTATTCGGTTTACGTCGGAGAGGAGGGGGGGGGGATGAATACTGCTTTATCGATATTATGAGATGCCATTCATAGTGGCGTTCGACGCTCCTAGTAGTAGCTTTACTGAAAGATTCTAGTGAGTTTTGGAGGGAACACAAAATATCACGTTTTTAGAAGTTAACACAAAATAGGTCAAGTACCTACTTCTCAATTGTCATTAATGTACGACAGCGAACGAATAATGATATTACCTATGTAGAACACACCTAAAATATAAATATATACTATTATTTTATGTAGTCTAATTATGCACAATATTGATAAAGATCACAACTAAATGTATAACAAATACTTACTATTTCATCCTTTTACAGCGCTAGTATAATATATATGTATTATGGATTGTACATTTTCTGTATTGTTTATCTCGTGATAGTTGCTATGAACAAGTGTGTCGTATAGCCACGCAGGGTCTGCCCCTTGCAACTCAACTATAGTTTATGGGACCAGGGAGATGTGTGAGGGGAGTGCGAAGGGCGCGGGCGGCGTGATCGCTGCATTGTCCATAGCAATGACTCACACTGTTATCTATTGTATTTTGTAACCCATAATATATATTATTATTATCATTATCTCGTTAATCGTTTATGTATATATGTAATCGTTTATTTGCTGTTGCTGAGTGTATTAAATCTGTCCGTCAAACGACAACAATATGGAACCGCATAATACCAGGCACTGTGGTGCTACGCCGCAGTGATACGCCTGAGCGGTCTCCTTTTTGACAGTTAGGCATTACACTACCTACCTTCCTATCCATAATAGTATCTATTGCGTACCTACTCCCATGGTAGGTAATTTTTATGTTTTCAGTTGTTTTTCTGTCCTGTTTTTATGAGTTTTGTATGTAAATCTTTGTTTTATTTGTAGCTCATTGTGTCAAATAAATGTTTATTATTATTATTATTAATAGCACGTTTTTAGAAGTTGTATCACTTGCCCACACTTCTGCACATTAACAGATATTTAGTGGTTAATAGTCTACCAATATTACACATTAAGAACCAAGGTAACACAAATTTATGAAATAAATACAAAATCCATAACGTCACCCATTGAATTCCCCGGCAAAACTGCATATGACAGTTTGATATTTGTCATCTGATTTCCTTTTTTTAATATGGCAGTATAGCTTATAACCATTGCCAATATCAAGTTATAAAGTTCCTATATGTTTTCAACACTACGTTACTGAAGCAGGTGCTACAGTTTAAAACAAGTCCATACATTCTACCATGATGGCTGTGTGAAAAATAAATACCTACATAATATATCTAATCTACTTATCAAAATTGTTTTAAAAAGAAAAAAATCGATCGATGTATCTAGAAATTATACAATAAACAATTGAGAATAATCATTAAATTAACACAAATCCAGTTATTTAATCATACAACAAAAACATTATTTTTTTGAATTTTAAGTGGTAGACTTCGATCAACTAAAGTGTGGCAAATAAAACACCAAGGCAGTGATCTACCTCTATATTAAATTAATAAACATTAAATATCACATAACATCAATATTCGGGGAAAAGCACCAACTGGTTTCAATATATTATTAATTTAATATTATTAATAAAATTCAATATAAATTCGATTCGATATAATAAATATCAATTACAACAAGAAATTTATACATAATCTCATGTTTTGAATAATAATCATGAATGTGGTGCACGCAATAGACATAAAATTAGGTCTCTTGTAGCGTTTTCGGCATCTAAAACTGCCCCAGGGTAGTGCAGCCGAATTGCTACAGAAATAGTCCAACGAAAAAGAAGATCGAAATGTAGCGATTCACGAAACACTACATTTCGATTTTCACCTCATATTTTTGACACTGATGACAATGACGTTGATATTCGGCAAATTTGACTTTTAGTAGAGCAGTTTAGATGACGCAAACGCTATTAGTATTAGTTAACATCCGAGTTAAATGTATAATTAACTCGATGAAACTTGCTTAATACGAAAAATTGTTTCGGATGAAACTAAATATTATCTGAAATATTTTCCAAGTCTTCTTCCATCTAGTCGCAGAGCCTGTATGAAAAATCTTGATAAAAAAAATATAAAATATTGTCAGATGGGTCAGGATGTGTATGAACTATGAGTAAACATGAAGACTGGAGTGCCATACAAGAAAGTGTGTTTCTCTTAATTTACAAAGAAAAAAATCAAGTATACATAACACCTTTTGCTCATCTAACTTTACAGAATATATTTACTTAATTAAAATACACTTCGAAAAATATTTGCTTTTTTTCTATCTATTGGTATATGATATGGTTAAGATTAATATTGCTAATTAAATAACTACACTACAGACTACTGACAGGACTTTTATGCCAACTACGTAAGTTCTCTTGTAGAAACTCCATTCAGAGTTATTTTAATAACTCTCTACTCGCCTTACGAATGCAGTGCAAATGTCAAAATGGCTTACTTCAATTGGTGAATGTAAACACACCTTAAGCGGCATTGGTAAATTTTGACATTCGCACTTTTAAGTGATTCGACTAACGCGAATAAAAGTCAATTTTACGTTAAGAAAATAGTATCGCCATTGTCATTCGACGTTTATTATGGTTAAACATAGACGTATATATTATAGACGAGACATGTTGAGACAAAAAGTTTTCAAAAAGAGAAAAGAAGTCTCCAGTTGAATGGCCCCACTTTTGAGATTTTTGGTGCCATTTTGACATTTGAAGTATGGTGAAAACAAGATGGCTGACATTTGAAGTATGGTGAAAACAAGATGGCTGACATTTGAAGTAGGGTGAAAACCAAGATGGCTTAACTTTTTATTGTATGAAGATTTGTTCTGTCAAATGTACGACCATAGCCTATCTTGAGTTTTGAAATATTTGTGGTTAATTTTAAAAGCGTGATCGGTAACGTATTTTTTTAACGTGAGTAGACAATGAGTAAAATATTGTTTCGATATTTAATTATTGCTACAATTATCGTAATTTCAAGGCGATAGAGATTCTGAAATTAAATATTCTTCAGATGTTTTTAAACGGCTCTGTATTTTAGAATCGAATAATTATAAAAGTTTTTACCTATCAAAAAAATTTTAGTAATTCAAATTACTTTCAAAACAAACACGCTTGTAGTCCATAATGTAATATAATATTATATGGACGGATTACATTCAGGAGACACAAAATGTTTGGCACTTCAGCCATTTCGTAGTTCAATAAGTAAGTATAAAAAACAGATGCTAGAAAAATACAAATTCTGGGATTATTTACGAATTTGATAATGAATGAATATTAGAAATAATACTGATAAAGATCTTATTATATTTGTATATGACATGATATACAAGTTAAAAGGAATGTTAAGAGATTATATTAGTCTTATTCGTTTCGTCAGGACAAATTTTTTTAGATTGGCAAGTTCAAATAAAATTAACTGTCACCTTGGGACCTAGGTGATAAAACTTAACTAAGTTATTATTGTATCACTGGGACAGTTCAACGTAAAATAAACTGTACTGTTGCCACGCGCAGTAAAAAAAATGTTCCTTGTCTATGGTTTTTTATATGGAAGGAAATTTGACACGTTTATTATCTGTGTTTTAGAGTCTTCTTTTGCATGTTACCTACCAGTTATTATCTTATTAGGGAATTTGTTAAGTATTCCATTGTGTTAAGGTCTAGTCTTGCTCGTTCATCTGCCAGTCGCGGCCGGAGCGCAACAGTACTACGTCCTCTTCGGAGTCTGTCTCCGACGGGGACGGCGGAATATCCTCCTCATCATAGTACGGCTTGCGGACTATGTCGGCTATGTCTGAAATATTAAAATATATATACATATTGAATGACCAGGAAAATAAAATACCTCGCCGTGCTACGGAAAATTACGGAACTAAATTGAAATGTCAATAATGTCAAATCTCCTAGATTCATCCACTTTCAATTCAATCACATCTCAGCTTTTCGTAATTTTGCCGCAATAAAAAACGAACCACCCTCAGTGCAAGGAAAATAAAGCTTAGGTAAATATTTGTCAGAAAAGTTAACAGCATTAACAGCACAGCAAGCAGCAGCAACACCGGCAGTCACCGCCACCGCACCTGCGGCGCGGGGGGCAGACGTACTTTGCGTTACCATTGACCTGTGCGTACGTTTATACTAATGTAATACCACTTCTATCGCATTAGGTTAATCAATCCTGTAATGATAGTTTGTTTAATAAAAAAGTATTGTATTGTACCTTCGTCAGGCACCAGGGGGCGCTTGTCGTCGGCGGGCAGGGGGGAGAAGAGGTAGTCCTGGCGGGAGTCCCGCGCGCGCCGCCGGCAGTCGAAGCAGCACGCCGCTAGCGCCACCAAGCCCACGCCCACTACGCCTGCAGGGAGTGAGGTAGACTGATTGTTAGGCAGAGAACTGCTTATATGATCGGGCTTAGTCGGGTAGATTGTTCAAATTGGTGCGTAAGTGATCGAGCTAGTTACGCACCGAAATGAGACGATACGCGGCGAGGCGCTGTATTTTTTAAAATAGTGATTCAAAATTGAACTTTAATCAGTACACATGTTTCATTGCAAGGGCGGCGATATGCAGAGCGGTCTAGTTTGACAATTGAACTCTTGCAATTAAACGTGTATCTTCTTGCCTAGTAAATAAAGTTCAATTTTGAATCGCTATCTTAATGCGGCGATGCATTCATCGCCGCATCGTGCATCGTTTCGTTTCGGCGTGCACTGACGCTGTGTTGCTATGTCGCGGGCGTGCGCTGGAAGTACACGAACCCGTCTACCGCATGCGTTCCGTTACAGTTTTTATTAAGCGTAATATATACTTGATACTACACCAGTACCAGAACACCAGTATTGTAATGGAATTTTGTATAAATGTTACAGATATGTAGCAAAGAGACATTTTTTGTTATATTTACGACCTCTGTGGCTCAGTGGTTAGGTTAGGCGCTTAAGCCGGTGGTCGCGGGTTCGAATCCCGCCAGGGAACAAAAAGTTTTCTGTGTTCCTGGGCCATGGATGTGTATTATATATTAAAAATCCTTAATATATGTAATATATATAGATGTACAGATTGTATAGTATAACCCCCTTACTAATAAAAATACAGTATACACTGTATGAATATATACAATAGTTTTAGATATTTATTTCGTATATAGATATTTATAAAAAGGACTGTCAGTTGTCAAATGTCAATGTCAAACTGTCAGTTGCGTGTACGTTCCAAGACTCGAGATATTTCAACGGATGTTTAGATTTTTAGGTAACTGTACCCTTGTTGTTTCACCAGACCCACAATTTGTAGAGCAAAGTCTACTTAAAAACACTCTGAAATTGGCAACTCACTGAGGCCGCCATAATTAAAGACGAAAACTCGAGATACAGGTTCTTGTTGCGTCGCCTGTGCCGGGTGTGCACACTGACCGTTTGGTAATGGCGCCTGGCTCAATTTACAAGATTGTGGTTTTAATCGTTTAGAATCTCCGACATATAATAATATATTCGTCATGTTTCACGTTAGTCTTACCAGCTAGCATGACGAACACAAGTCGCGGCAGGCCCAGCACGTCGTCATCCTTCTCCAGCTTGATTATTTGATTCGCCGTCACGCTGCCGTTTAGCTGTTGAAGAAAATATTTAAGTTTTATAATGTATTATTTACTTATTTTTTACAAAAAATATAGTAATATAAATCGCCCAGTATATACGAGTAAATACCTTCACGTGCTTGGTACGGGTGACGTAGCCATCTCCGGCCACGCTGAGCACCACCTCGCGGCCGGAGTACGTCACCGGCAGCGCCAGCACCCACCGACCGCGCTCGTCTGTGCTGTTGCTGGCGACGGCGTGTAAAGCGCGCAGCGGCGCCGCCGACACGCGCGCTAAGGGGAGCGGCTCGCTGCTGTAGTCCAGCGCAAGACCTGGATTACCAAAATTAAAAATTTCAAGTAACTCTCGAATTGTCAAGCAGTAAACGAGCTGATAATGATGAATTATATTTAAGAACACTCTCGGTCATATCAGGTTTAAAAAAAAACAGATCAAAATTGGTCCATGCGTTTGGGAGCTACGATGCTACGGACACACACACATACAGGCGGACAGACATGTCAAACTTATTACACCCCACCGTTTTCGTTCGGGGTTAAAAATTAGTATGGTATGGACACGGCTGTCTATGGTACGTTAATACGTTCACGCAACGTTAACGTTATAAAAGTTATAATAAATTATAGACTTTACAATTAAGTTGTAATATTATCTCAACATGGCGGGGATCTCTCTTCCACCGCACGCGATAGAGACACAATGTCACAGTATATAGTTGGCGCAATAGATTTCGTGGATTTTGTAGCTACGTAGTACACTGGCTTACAAGCCAGTTTAGTAGAAATAAAATAATTATTTTCTATCGTTTTAATGACTGCCGCACTCAGACACAATAGGCTACTTCACCTTGTTTTTATTTATGTCCTAAACGCTTCATAATTGTTTCATTACACAAAAAAAAACATTATTTTGAAACCTAAATACCTACAAAAAATATTTTAAAAATACACTTTTTAAAAACCGCCGAAAACACTATTCGCCATGTTGGTTGATAGATTATCTATGGTGTGACGTCATACTAGTACTATTTGTAATCTGTGCTATAGTCCGTAGTAGTAAAATGGCGGTGTGACATTCCGTTTGACGTTTTGACATAAATGTAAACTAAGTAAATAATATAAAGTTAAGAATTTTAGAACAAACACGGAAAAGAACACAGGAAAACCATTTTGAGCTAATTCAATATAGCATGGAACTAGAGGAAACAAAATACATAAATAATGACTATATGATGTCATGGGCTATTATTTTATAGAAACACGTTCCGTTTCACTACTACATATGTGTTTATTGTGTTTGTATCGTCACATGCTTTCTGGAAGTTACTTCGAGGTGTTTTCATCAGTAGAAATTAAAAAACAACAATTCATATTTTTAAATCAACTTTATTTATCAATGTTAAGTTTTCAATTTATGATATCGGTAGAATACGTTTACCTAAGCCAAGTACTAAAGAAAATTATTCTTCAATGTATGAAATTAAATATGAGTCAAGTAGCCTATTAATGCTTACTTTAGAGGTCACACAGGTAGAGACTTTGACAGAAACTGTATGTACCTTAAGTCAAAGTCTGTACTAAGTAGCTCCTTAAGTAATCATTAAGATGATTCACCAGCTTTGTAAAGTAGTAGGTAATTACGAGTATATCCTTGTTATTTCACTGGACCTGCAATAGTTAGATCTAGAGTCTACACAAAGCCACAATGAAATTGGAAAATCACTTAGGGCGCCATACTTAAAAGAAAAAGAAGAAGTAAGCATCAAATGTTTCTCGAGTGCGATCGTTAGATTCAAAATCAGAGTGCAAACGAAGTACAGGAAGCATGAGGTATGTTTCCATTCTTCGTGTACATGATTACTTCGTGTACATTCGTGATTACAGTTACACAAATTGTACTGAGACCGCGGTGTGTGGGTGTGTGGGGGGCGGTGGTATACCTGTAATGTAGACAGTGTTGGGGTCCTGAGGCAGGGCGGGCTCCGGGAACTGTCCGCCGGGAATCTGGTCCGCGTTGATCCGCCGCAGCACCACGTCCTTGTGCTTGATGACTCCGTCCACCACCACCACCGTCAGCGTCTGGGGGGAACGTCATCAATATTTTAGAATACATCAAAATATTTGCAGTCGTATTAAACTGGAAGGGACTATATAACGTGACCACTTTTTACCCACCGATGACCATCCGTAGTATATGCCGAGACCCTCCTTCCTATGACTACGTGACAAAATTAAAAACTCCTTCCACCACCCTGTGACCAACTGTAGTATTTTGAAAACTTCTACCCCCAACCCCTTAAACCCCTTATATGTTCCCTAATATACATGCATGTCATTTACGTGTACACAAATTTTCAATAGGAGTTTATAATCGAATAGGAATTGGAAACGTGATTGAACGAGAGACGCTTGGCATCTTTGATCTTTCTCGCTCAGGCATCCCTATATATCAGGCATATGGCAGGACCATTTCAAACTACCTCTCTCTCTATGTCGCATCTATCGTTTTCTCTATTTTTGAAGATATGATTGACCCTGTTGGTACACTAACCTGGTCGTGATAGTTGCGCGCGCGCACAAGTAACTTGTACGTGCCAGGGGGCAGCAGTGCGCGGTAGTGGGCCTGGTTGGGGGTGACGCGCAGCTGGCGGCCGGAGCCCTCGACGGCCACCATGGCGGCACGCAGCGGCCCGCCCTCCTCGTTGCGGACGAAGCCAACCACACCTGGAAGTGATCAGCATATTATTACTAAGTATTATTACATGTGGGAGCTTTATACTCCGCCCAGAAATTATATGCTACCAATTTAAATGTCATTTATTTATCGTGTAATAAAGGAATACAACACATTAATATGGACGTTGTTTTTTTTGGAAAATTTTAATCATTTTTCAGCCCAAACGTCTTGACATAAGCAATTGATCATACGCCCAAAATATCCGGAGTTGACTTTGAACAACCTTATATACCCCAGGACTTACCGGTATTAACACCCCTCACGATCTTCATGATGCCAGCTAAATTATGTCTCCAAGCCCAGGCAATGTCCTCTTCCTTGGGCATTTTACAGCAGGCCAAGCCCAGCGACAGTATTGGCACATTGTACCTCTCATATACGAGGTCTATTAGATCTCCATGGACCAAACTATCTTTCTTCTCGCACGGCATACCCTCCGGAGTTCTATGTTCTTGGAACATTTGGGCGTACTGTTCGTACATCTTTGCCGACTCTGGGTACGCTACGTTCTCTGTACCCGATGCTAACTCTAACACCAGATCAAACCGCTCCATCTCTAGTAGTCGAGCGAATGCCTTCTCTCTGGTGTAATTCGAGAGAGGGTTAAGATTCTTATTTGTGAGATAATTGTAGAGACTATCACCGAATTCTTCTTCGACTGGGCTAACATCACATCTCTCGGTGTGGTCGTAGTTTCTGAGTATTTTCATGGTGAGAGGATCGAGATTGGGTATGAAGTGTATGACGGAGTTGTTCAGCATCCGCCTATGGATAGGCTCGCCGATGTGATAGGCCATGGAGAGGTGCCGGGCGTAGTTCAGCAACATCTCCTGGCCTAGGGGCTGGGAGGCGTAGAGGTTGCTTATGAGGGCGACGTGGAATTTCGTCTCTTCAGGACCCCCTGCCTGTAGACTCAATAATAATATAACAGTTAATTTTATGTCAATGAACAAAATAGTACAGCTCAAAACAAAAATGTAGTGTTAGGCTACGTTGCCACGAGCGTTTTTAGTGGTCGCGACAGAAAAAACTGGACTATAAATAGAACTGTGCATTCATACAATTTATCTGAAAATCGTGTACAGCTGTCAAATATGACACTTGACATTTCGATTTTCAGCTCTACTGTATATGCGCTGAGTTATAATTACAGTGTAGTGTTTTCTGTCGCGACCACAAAAAAACTCTCGTGGGTGCGAGTTTTTACAACGTTCTATCGCAATAAAAACAAACAACCGTTATTTTATTTGTAAATATATAATTTGGATAACGAGGTCACCATTTTGAAAATAAATCAATCAATCATTTATTGCCATTATTACATTTTGCCACTGCGACAGAGTATAAATATTGTATGTCAACGTTGACTTTGAGCTGCTAGTAATTTACTTGTAAGTTTCGAGTCAGAAATGGGTTTGAGTTAATTAAGTTAGTTTTAGTTTTGAGTTAATTAATTTAGTCTTACATTACATTGAACATTTGATGACTAATCGCGAATCTTACTACTATTATAAATGTGAAAGTTTGTGAGGATGTATGGATGTACGGATGGACTAGATGTTGCCCGCGGCTCCGCCAGCGTAAATTCAGTATCCCAAAGGAACACTGTACTTTTTCGGGATAAAAAGTAGCCTATATTTTAATCCAGAGTCTAAACTACTACCATACAAAATTTCATCGAAATATAAAAAGAGTAACAAACATACATACATCCATCCATCCATCCTCACAAACTTTCACATTTATAACACTAGTAGGATAGATGGATGAATATTTACGGGATACTGTATTTACGCGGGCGGAGCCGCGAGCTAAAGCTAGTATAGTATATAAGTGACTCACATCAGCCGTCACTTTGAGTTCGTGCAGCAGGGCGGTATTGAGACTGTCCCCCGCGCGGAACTCGGCGATGGCACCGAACTTGTTCTCCAGTTCGGCCAGTTTCGCGTACAACTCGAGCGGCTTGTGGTACGCCGTGTACATTATATTGTCTAGCACACTGTGGGGACAAAAATATTAGATCAGCTTTGTAAATGGCGTATATACAGGCATTATGTATCGTATAATATAATTAAAAGCATGACTAGAAACATTAGGGGCTTGTTTCCTAATCTTCGAATGCCTACGTGTCGAATAGCTCATTCGGAAGTTCTGTCGCTGCTTACTTTATATTGAGCGTAGAGACAAAACATGCAAATAAGCTATCTGACACTTATTACGTTGTAAAACAGGCCCGAAATCTGAACTATTGCACCCGTAGCTATTAGCTAAAGAGACCATCGATAAAAAGCTGATTACGAAGCTAGAGTTTATTGAGTAATTGTAAGACTAGATTAATATAAACTCCAGACCTTTATGGAACATCAAAAGTGTTAGTACTTAGTTATAACACACACATATTATGATACATGACATGCAGTACGACGTAGTTCAAAAGTAACTAAAACGTACTTTTATTTCACGCTTCATTTTCAAATTCAACAGGCGCAAAATATGTCAGTATATTACACATATAGTATTTACACATAGTGCACATAAAAACAAATTTGAACTTAATTAACCATACAATTTCTTATACCTAGGGTTATCTTTAACTGGTCATACTCACATATTGCGCGTGCAATGTGGTAGGTACGGCGTTAATTTTCAAATGAATTTCTACGTCTTTAGCTCAGACCAAATAAAAAAGAGAGTTTTGCGAACCACACAGTGAGATCTCCTAGTATATATCTTTATAACCTATGGTGAGGCCGGTCTAATCTACGCCTCGCCGAGTAATTACACAGTGTCACGCACACACATGTAAGGAAGCTACGCCTTAGCTTAAAAGGCGAGGTGTCGCGGTGTGTGGGTTAATACCCGACTACCAAGAAGGGTTATGTTTTTATGTATGTAGTGCGTAGATACACGCGCCAACATCCATAAAAAAACCGACCTCAGTTTTCGTTTAACAAAGCTCAGTCTTCCATTTTCATTTGGTCTGAGATCTTTAGCTACCGAACTTTAGTGAAAAACATTTTAATCTCCAGTTTGAACACTAATATTATGTTAAAAGTTAAATTTTAGTACACGAAATATTAGTAGTAAAAGACAGTTAGTGCAAAATTAACACACTTAAAGCTTGCATACATATTTATTATACACACTTATTTACAAAACATATAATGAGCATTAGTCATTGAGTTAACGGAAAAAGAATAAGTCCAAAATCTAATTGTATCACATAAATAATGTTAGAGTATATTAAACTACGTGAGATTATGACTGGACGGCCAATTTTAAATTTCCATAGGATACAATGGATATTTTTGAGATCCTATTCGAATATTAATAAGAAATTGTAAAAAATCAGTATAAAAAATAATAGCGTAATTGAGATTCTACGAGAATGTCTACAAATAAAGATGAAAATTATAAAGTTAATGAGATTCTAAAGTCTACAAATATAAAGCATTTTCTAACGACATATCAGTGTGGTTACAACTACATGTCAGTCGGTCGGGGGTCGCAGGATCGTCGGGAATCCTAGGGTTAGGCTGGGTCTATATGATCCGGAATCCGGTCCCGGGAAAAGTGTCAGAGTGAAACATCGAAGTGTCGAGCTGTCATATATTACATTGACATTTGACTCGACACTTATCTGTCCGATTTTCAATTTTATTGTATTAGTCCAGTTCTAATTTTACTGCTCTGAATTGTCACCGGCGTTCCGCATGCCGGAGCGTATAGTCCCAGCCTTAGGTCAGGCTAAGACAGGAGTTCAGTGTCGGTAGGAGTATGATGATCGTACTTTGATCAGGCAAGGACTAGGGAGTAGGGTCATTGTATGGACGTAGGCACGTAGTCTTCGGATCGCAGACACTTACCGGAAGTCGTAAGCGGATGACCAGTGCTGCGGGTCATCGGGCATGAGCGTGAAGTTCAGGGAGACGCTGCCGTTAGCTGGTACCGTCACCTCCTCCGTGATGCTCTCGTAACTGGGAATATATATCACTTATAAGACAATTTATTCAAGTCATTTTATCGTGCTATTTAAAAGTAGTTTATCTACCGACAGAAACCTCAGAAACTCTGCATAAAATGGTATGAATTAAAAAGTCAATAGTATTGGTGTATGTGATATTATAATATTAGTTTCCTTTTATATTAATATTAGAATTCGACTTCAAGAAGTTATGAATAGAAATGACGCAATTGTCGAATGAAATCCCTTGACACGACCTCAATGTTTATTTAATTAATCTCGGAGACTAAATATTAATATCCTGGTACCTGTATATTCCATACATTTTTATTGCCACATAATGGAATATAACTATTGTAACTAAGTACATGGGATATAATTGTCAACAGGCTTCTCACACTTGGACACTGCTCAATCCTGTTACAATATATCCTTGGTATTAGCAACAGGCAACACTAGGTTCCACGCGGACCATAGACAAGGCTCACCCGTTCTTGCCCGCGGTGACGTTGTAGGTGCCGGGGCGGAGCAGGCGCCAGTAGTCGCCATCGGCGGCGCTGCGGACGGCGTGCGCTATGCCGGCGACGGTGACGGTGGCGCCGGCCAGCGGGTGGCCGATGTGGCTGTGGATGAAGCCCTCGACTCCCGTATGGACCTGAACAAAACATTCATCTGATGTTTTGAACTCACTAGATACAAAATGCCCTCCGAATTTAACTTAGCTTTTTGAACAGAAAAAACCGTGGCAAACGCGTCACCACTTTCATGCGTCTGCCAATCGTCTCATGACAAGTTATTTTCCTTTGACGTTTTGGCCAATTTGAAACTATAAAACTTTGATCGCTTGTGCAGCAAACAAGACATCACATTAGCATTTTAAAATCAAAATAATAGTATCCTACAATCATTATTATCATTGTTAAAATTTAGATGGATGTTTGTGACTCCTTCACGCAAAAACTACTGAAGGGTTTTTGATAAAATTAGGTACTGTAGTAGTTTAGGCTTTGAATTACCACTTGGGCTACTTTTGCTTCTTATTCCGAGAATATACAGTGTTCCCGTGGGATACTGAATTTACGCGGACGGAGCCGCTTTCAAAAGCTAGTAGTATCATATACCTGCTCCATAAACTCCAACAGAGCCTCCCTATTGTCCTCCCAGTAGCTGGGCAGGTCAGCGGCAGGCGGGAACTTGTGGCAGCCCAGCTCCAGCGTTAGCTCCATGTCGCTCGTGTGGAGGTAGCTCCAGTCCTGCATGCCGCCAGCTAGAGCGTACCTGGGGGAGTGATACAGCAATAGATATAGAGAAAGAGAGACAAAACTAACGTCGGCTCTAGGAAGCTCATGCTATATAGGCGCTTAGGAGAGATTAGGAGAGAGATGGAGACATAATATATGAGTTTCCGATCACGATGTGAGAACATTTGTCTTAAAAGTAGACAATTGTGATGGGTTATGATAATAATGTATTAAAGCTTACCATTTAGCACCATTCGTGATTCCTCCTGGGAATCTTTCATTCGGCGTGTTCTTACAGGGTTGGCCCAGGTGCATTCGGTGATGTGCCTGTGGAAACAAACACAAAGGATGTCAGAAACTGATAGTGATGTTCTGTCATGCACACACACATGATATGAAGCACAAATGCGTATGTACGAAGACTGGGGTGCGGGTGTTTCACTTTCCCCTCTCTCATACGAGTGTGGGCGTCGCCGTCTCCGTCGGACGCGTACAGTGCGACGCGTGCGTCACTCACCGCGGCGTACACGTGCGCCAGGTGAACGAACACGTCGTTGTCGGGCGCGGGGTTGGCGCGGCCGCCGCTCATGTCAGCGTCGCCGTCGTACGGGTAGTTGGCGACGAGCGCGCCGCCGTGCAGGTTGGCGGACAGCACGAAGGGGATGCGCGAGGACCACTCCATCACAGCTTCAGTCTCCGGCTCCTGGACTGTGTTGTCCTGGTGATAATTAGTAAAAGTAAATAAAATAAAGATCTTCAAGATCCCGTTATCAGTTATCTCAGTGGTGGTGGACAATGTTTAGTTTTTGATTGCGACGCGTATTGACCATGGCTCGTGATGTCAATGCACGAAACTGGTGTAGTTTTTGAGCTCACCACAGTGGGTCCATACTGGTCGGGGAAGTTGCGGTTGAGGTCGATGTTGTGGGCGTTCGGTCTGCCGCGAACACTTTGAAAGTCACCTGAAATTATTATTGTCCGTTGAACAAACTGAAAGTATATGCTTAATACGTGATTAATATAATAATTAAATTTTTTGTTTATACATTCCCCCCCCCCCCCCCCCCTACTAATAAAAATATTTATACAACAAAAGTTTCGATTTGCTTTCTTGCTGTGTTTTTACACAACTGATTAGCTATTCAATGTTGTCTTTGTCTGTCAAGTGACTTTCCCAACGTATCAGGCAAACGCAGCAACATTGAATAGTTAATCAATTGTGTAAATATTTTTATTAGTATAGAAGATTTGCGTATATTATATATTTTCCATTTGTGGATAATAATGCTTCCATTACCACACGGGATCGATAAAACTGTTACAGCTCTTTTTACCTTTTAATAACCAAATAATAACAGCGTTTTACCCTGCAATAAAACGCTTATTAACTACTTACCTAATTCAAAGCCAAATAATGAGAGTGGCAACACTATTTTCCGTATGTGTGGCGGAAACGGTACCTAAACGACTTCAACATCCTCCTACGTCAGCTGGTTACTGCCCCCCTATTGGCTACCGTTTAGTTCTAAGTTTCTCCACCAGGTGGCAGAGTTGAGCTCTTTAGAGCGCAACTAATTTGGAACCATTGCGTTCAAATTCCAGGCAGAATTTGAAGTTGGCTTTGAATTAGGTAAGTAGTTAATAAGCGTTTTATTGCAGGGTAAAACGCTGTTATTAACTTACTTTACCGTAATTCAAAGCCAAATAATGAGAGCTGTCTGATATCGCATGGAGGAAAAGAAATGTTAAGACTTACTACTACTATGTTATGTATGTTCCAACTATTTGAAACCAATAAGGACCTGGCATACATAAGCTTGTACAATATCAATTATTTATTTAATTTATGACAGTAACTTATGGTATTCTGGTTTCTATTCGTTAAACTAAATAAAATAGGACATTAAAAGAAATATGTTAAATCAAAAACATACCATTTATTTCCAAGTAAGACGTATGGCATGATAACACATTATGATAAATTAAAATAGATTATACACAACGCTTGTATAAAACCAGCAATGTAAGATTAATTATTACTCACCGAAAATTAAAACATAAACACAATAAAATATATACTATATAATATTATGTATATAAAAATAGAATAATCATGGATGTTATATAATCCTAAACTAAAAAGATATTTAAACTGTTGGCTATAATAAGGAATTTCATAATATTCAGTTCTACAATAAACATAAAAGACAGAAAAGAAAATTATTTAAAATAAACATGTGCAAATTAAGCAAACAAGTATTCAATTTGTTATGGGAGAAATCATAGCAGATACCACATTTGTTTGGTTTTGTTTTGACTTAATTTCACCTCTTGTAGCCTCTTGTAGCGGCCGTCGCTCCCATCCACCGATCACAGCGCGTAACGCTGGCTTTGGATCGCCGCAAGCTGTGATGAATAAACTGTTGCTGTTGCACTTCGTCCTTTTCGCTGATAATCTTATGACTTGTCTTACCCACTAAACTGGATCGATATTTTTATCTGAAGTAACACAGTTATTATTATCAATTGATAGTAGCGTTAAGTCGTGGACACGACGTCCAGAACAAAGTAGCAAAAGAGTTGCGGCTCTCTTAGAACACTGGTATATAGCACTGATCTATCTTTCAGATAGATCAGGGTTGCAAAGTATGGATATAGCTGATTTATATACTAAAATTGTATTATAAGATAATTTATGTTTTTGAAATAAGTCTGACAAAAATCTAGCCAATTGTGAACCAGTAGGATTGCTAGCCGTTTTTAAATTATTGATTTTACACCATTCTAACCATTTTTTTTCATGCATTTTCACAAGTTTTAAGAGAAGAAGGCCGCCAACCTGATTTTAATAGATCCTTTTGATCATATGTCCAATCTTTTAATGTTGATGTCCACCCCGACATCTCCAGACTTGTAGGGTCATTTCGGTGACTTTCGGAGAATCCTGACTGGTCGCTGTGTCAACCAGTACTCGATGGAGACGATGAATTGTGAAGGATGGAGACAGGGCTCGTCGTTTGATGTCGGGCCTCCAGAACACTTTTTCCCAAAGAGGAGCCACGATTAAGTAGATTCCTTGGGCCGAGTTCAAGTGGGTCAGAATTCTGGGGATGAGAAAAGGGGGTGGGAACACCCACGCCAGATGAAAACTCCATTGTTGGCTGAAAGCATCGTGGAACACTGCGTATTCGTCGTTTATATCGAGGCTCACGTAAAATGGCATGACGTGAGCTGAACTTGATGCCATCAAATCGATTTCGGGGGTTTCCCATTTGTTGAAAATGATTTGAGTTATCTCTGATAACAAGTGCCATTCTGGAGCTGCTTGGTAGCGAGAAAGATGATCTGCTTCGCAGTTCATTTTGCCTGGTAGATGGTGGACTATGAGATTTATATTCAAAGAGTCGAGAAGGGCGAAGACCTTGCGACCGAGATACATAAGAAGGGGGACTTTGAGCCTCTTCCTTTTTTCAAATAGGAAACAACAGTTCTGTTGTCGGTCTGAAGCGTAATTGAAGAGTTGGCTAGGTAATGACATTGATCTTTTAAAGCATAAAGCACTGCCAGCATCTCCTTCTGGTTGGAATGCAAGATCAGCTCGTGTGGTGTCCAGGGACCGTAAGCTTCGTGATTGTCTATTCGGGCGCCCCATGCAATTCCAGAAGCAAGAAGTAGGCAAGACCGAGGATTGCATTTCTTTATCCACCATTTTAGGTCGCGAAGTACTACGTTTGGGAATGCGTAGCGACGATAGGAACGGATTTTTATAAGAAAATTGCAAAATCGACGCAAATTTCGGAAGTTCAAACGGCCTCGATCCCTCAAGGCCGTTTGAACTTCCGAGAACCGCCCACAAAGCTGGCAAAATTTACTAGTCCAACAAGGCTCTGGATTTCTTGTAGATGTGCAGTTTTTCTCTGCAGTATAGGTCGAGTTTTTTCAATAATAGATTCGGTCTTTTTTAGAGGAAGCCATTTGAGGCCAAGCCATGGATCGCAACAGATTCTGAGAAATTCCAGTCCCCTTTGAGGACTTAGAATAGTTTGTTTTTTTTTGAAGTTGATTTGCCAACCTAAGTTTTTCAGTAAGTTGATTGTATACTGGATTTGACTCTAAAGTACAGTTAGATAATCGTCCAAATAAGAAATAATCCTTATGCCTATGTGTCGCAAGGTCTGCGCGACCCAATTGCTTAACATTGCGAATACATGCGGCGCTGTCGCCAGACCAAAAGGAAAGCAGGCCATTTGATATAAATTTTGATTGTACACCATCCTTAGGAACCTTCTGTGAGAAGCCGCAATGGGAACATAAAAATACGCATTCGATAAATCTATCTTTGCTAGGTAATCATATGATTACCTAGCAGAGTTAGTAACCATATGGTTGTAAGAAATTGGGAACTTTTCACATATTTATTGGTTTGAACTTGCTCACAAATTACAAAGTTGTTTAATAATCGGAGATTGAATATTAGTCTTAAGCTGCCGTCGCTATTGGATGTCAAAAACATTGGCAAGATAAAACTCGGGGAACTTGCCACTTTTTCCAAAGCACCGGTCTTTATTAAGGTCCAGCAACTGACATCTGAGACGAGTTTCAAATGTGAAATTTTTGGCAACTTGAGGACGGTACCAACAGCGGTGGTTTTTGCTTTAAAGGGATTCTGTATCCCTGAATGATTTTTCTTACAGTTTTTGGAGCATGAAGATTTTCCCAAACATGAACAAAATTCGCCAAGCGACAGGCAACTCGATCGTCCGAGTCAAAACCTACGTTTTGATTGAAATTTTTGTTCTGTGTGGTCTTAGACTGACCTTTAATATTGTCAAAATTAGACCTCTGGCGAGATCTGTTTGTGTCCGACCTTGACTTGTCCTGGTTCTGCGCGAACCGTTTGTTTTGTTTATATCTTTGCAGTGGGTAGTAAGAATATGGGTAATTAGGAAAATTAGGTCCCAAAGGTGGTGCTTGAATCGGTTGATAAGGATATACATTTTGTGCAAAAGTAGGTGTATACCTGTTAAATGAACCCCTCTGTTGTGGGAAACGGCCACCCTGCACGGGTGTTTTATAATTGGTACTTGAGCTAGGGCCACCCTGCGCAGGTGTTTTATAATTTGTACTTGAGCTAGCCTGCGCGGCGTTTCTTTGCTTTGAAGGCCGTACCGGCCAAAATATTTGACTACTACCCCCCGCTTTTTCAATAGCTGACGAAAACAGTTTCTTGTTAATAAGTTATGACCAGTAGGAGGTATTTTACGTAAGGTTTCTCGTAAAAACTTATATTTTACAGATCTTAAAATCCCACAAGCGAGTTGGAACATATCACTAGAAATTTTATTGTACGTACCCTCCACCAAAACTTAATTAATTTTGTCTTTAATAGATGACACAGTTAAATCACTAGAATTCTCAGAAAACCAACCTAAAAGCGTTTCAAAACCTGCCCGCGCGGCATCTTTTTGTTTTAATATAGCTTGCGTAATAGCTGCATAACTGCGTTCGTAATACCCATACTTAGATATTTATCAAAAGGTTTTATTTCATCATTACATTCGCGTTCTACGAATCCGGGGGTTGAACAATATAATTTTTGAACATCTGAATAACGTACGTAGCCCCACTCGGGGGCATCGAAATGTTGAATCGATTTTAGTAAATCTAAATGATCTTGAGATGATCTTGGTAACGAGGGCTATTTTAATATAGTATTAATGGAAAAACATAGCTGTCAACCGGTTTAAGGCTCGCGGATAAATCGTCATTTTTATTTTCGGAAAACAATTCACAGCTAACATTTAAACTCAAGTTATTATCACCATTATTATGTAAGGGCACTTGAAGCGGTTGCACAATGGGGAAGTTATGATACGGTTGAAAAGTTGATTGAGCCAAAAAAAATTTAATATTACTGACCTGTTCCGTGAGCTTACTAATAATGAGTTACATTATTAGATGTCTTACGACGTTTACGCTGATCTCTGAGCCTCGAAGTCTCAGCCTTCCTTTTGTTTCGGCCCCTTACAGCAGGAGGATCGGATTCGGAACTTGAGGAAGAGCTCGAAGTTCGAACTACTATTATTTTGATCCGAACCCATTATGCTTACTCCAGTTAGAAGTCGCACGGTAAACCGTTATGTATTAAAACATTACGTACAATATTAAAAACTAGCTTATAAACTTGAAGATATAAAATTACACGTAAAATAATATTCTTCCGCACAGCACGAAAAATAAACCGCCAATGGTTCCAAATTAGGTGCGCTCTAAAGAGCTCAACTCTGCCACCTGGTGGAGAAACTTAGAACTAAACGATAGCCAATAGGGGGACAGAAACCAGCTGACATAGTTAGTATGTTGAAGTCCTTTAGGTACCGTTTCCGCCACACATACGAAAAATAGTGTTGCCACTCTCATTTTTATTTCTTACCCAGTTTAGACTTCTCGTAGCCATCCGGGTTCATGCTCGGCATGAGATGGACTCGGGTGTTATTGAGTATGCGCTGCACTCTCTCGTCGCCGCCGTAGTACTCCCGACAGAGGTATTTCGCAAGCAGGAGCAACATCTCGCGCCCTATCACTTCGTTGCCGTGCATGTTGGCCACGTACTTGAACTCCGGTTTACCTATTGATGGAATCGTTGCGCCATGGTAGTGACGATGAATTGTTTTTTAAATTTGCTAAATAAAATTACTGAACATAAATTGTAGCAAAAGTTAAGTATCGCGATGCTATATAAAAATGACACATGAGTTTACACCTGTGTGAGTGAGTTTTTATCGCTACTCGCCGTGAAGAAGTTAACTACAATTTGTATGGCATCGAAACAATGCCCCTAGTGGCAAACAATGGAAACTAATTCGAAGCCATAGAAATTGTAACTTATTCACGGCGAGTAGTGACAAAAAGTCAAAAACCTTCACTCACCACATACACCATGAAAATTCAAGTTCCTCGTTATGTTGCAAAGAATTTATACGCCTGCACGCAAAAATGCACGTAAACGCACATATGCAGCACGTAACACTAAAGCCATTCGCGTGGGCGTAACTTCATTCTCGTACATTTAACAATAGCTATTGCGTTACTTGATCAGAAACTCTCGAATATTGTAGGTCCTACGCCAAGATTATATAAATACTTGCGTAATTATGGCGCAGGACTTAGGCAAGATGTAGGCGAAAAACACTTTGAGCTTAAAATATGTACCTGGGATATGCCTCCCTGGATTTTTCGTCACCTCCAGCACATAGAGTTCCCGGCCCTGGACGGACTTGCCGATGCTGGTCAGCCGTGTTATGTTGGGGTACTCCTCATTCAGGTCCTTGAGGAACCTCTCCATCAACAGGTAGTTGTGGTGGACGAAGTCTGGCGGGGAGAGACCGTCGATGTCACGTGGTCCCCTGTTACGCTCTGAGAATCCGGCCCATTACTGACTTTTAGTATTTTGTATATGCCTTTGTAACAAACATAAATGTATGCGACATACTTACAACATTGTTCGTATTAGAATGTCTTGCAGTGTCAAACACAATTCAAAAGTGAAGGTTAAATATCCTACATCTCGCTTAGCTTGGGGTGTTCAAATCCAAACTTGGCGACTGTATTCAATTTAGTGTTTAACTTTCGTACACTATACATAGACAATTTTCTTCGTCAGTCGACTTTAAATTTTGATTCAACTATTCATAAAAACCTTGGTTAAGAAAAAGGTTTGTTCTGCTACGATAAACTATTTTTGCTCTTAGATTTATTTACTGTGAATAATGCTGTGGAAATTACAAAAAACCAAAGGAAAATTAGTGTGAAACCATCTAAGTGTTATGTACAATTCAGTGTAAGTGTGAATTATTTTTGCTAAACTTTAGTGAATTATTGGAAAGGTAATTAAAGATTAAAGAAAAGGTAATCGAGGGTTTACAAAGCATATACAAAAAAAAAATGGGCAACATCCGAAGAGCGTAAAGGAGAACGAACGTAAAATCAAACAAACTCATGCAAACTAGCAAGTTAAAATTAAGTTACATAGAATGTTCCAAAAATGACAAGTAATGTTTTAACTTCTTTCTTGCATAATCCAAATAATAAAGTAATTTATTTATATTATTTTATTTAGGTAATTGAACAAATATTATTTTTATATAGATTTTTGATAATAATTCGTAACAAGTCTATAAAATTTTAATCATTTTTTGAAACACTCTTTCAAAATTAACGCGCATGTAAGTAGGATAAAAGTTAAACTCCAGTTTTAAATTTAAGGATTATTACATGAGCCACCACCAATTAGATTTTTTTCCACATGCTCATAAGACTCAATTACAGGTTAGGTTAGTTGTTAAATTTTGTAATAAGCAAAAAAAAAAACAACAAACAATAGCAAAAAATACATAATTCCCAAACATTTAAAAGTCGAATTGTTTATCATCATTTATTGATATTTTTACTTACAATAAAATTTCACTATAATAATAAATGCATTTTGAATAGACAAAATTGTATAAGTACACTATACCATCATTTATCTTCAAATAAAGTTTTTGAGCAAAAATTACAGGACAAAGATAAAAATGGAACATTCGTTAATTAATTAATTTTATAAGCAACAACATTTGTTGTTTATAGATTTTCATTTATTTTTCATTGGCACAAAAATATTTTACTAAAAATAATACTTCTAATAAATAGATATTGCTTTAACATCAACAGCCATGTTAGATTATTTACAATTGGACATAGAATTACTTGATCCCTCTGAAGTTCGTGAGCATGAATACATTGGCGTACCGTACTTACGTTCAACTTCAGAGCGGTGAAGTAACTGTTACATCAACCACAACCATTTAATATTAGTAACTAATATTAGTACCATCGACGTATGTACCATTCCACCATAAATATTTTTCACAATATACAGGTTGTTTTTTTAAGCAGGTGGCCTTTCTTACTAATTTACACTTGTACTGTATAACGCCAACCTGTATAACTTCCTTATAATCTTTATTTATTTATATATAATATATTCGAGACGGCTTTTATTGACATCTATAATACTGGTAAAGTAATTCGTACATCGAGAAAAAGTATTTAAGCCTTCAAATTGCACCATAAAACTATAAAATAATATCTCTTATCTATATTATACATTTTAATATCACTTGTAAAATAATTACCATACCTATGGCTGGTACATAGACAAATCATTACATAAGCATTTTGCCTTTGATAGACTAGAAAGTATTGTATGGTATGAGATTAGTATATTTTAATAATACTGACATACAAAGCGTGTAGTACTGGTATTTTTATGTATACTTACTGTATAAATAATTGCGATCATAATTTTCGAGAAATGACCCCTAAGTTAATGTATCTCTCATATTGTTTTCTTTATTGCTTCTCTTTCTTTTGCACATGACGCAACAACATTTTTAACCCTGATAATTATAAAGATTAGTATGTGCCACTAGAATACATACCCATGTTATTTCAAACTGCAAAGTGTGCTTTCAGAATAGAACCTTGTGCCAAGATGAAAAGAGTGTCATCCGAATTTCATAATATCCCCATGACATTTAGACCTTTGGAGTCTAGATTTAAGCTCCATAAAGCATCTCATGACTTTCCCAATTATGTCCAAAGTGCTAATAAAAACACTAATGTTAACTCTAATCGGCGAAAAAAGTACAACCAGACTAGACCGTCATGACCTTTAGACCTCTGAATCCTAGGTCCTTAATTTTAAGTCCCGGGTTTAAGCCCTTAGTATAACCAACAGGAGCAGATGCAGCAGTATCGAGTGTGTGAGGGAGACGGCGGAGTTGTCTCTGTCGCACACTCGAGATGTCTGCTTACCGTCACTGAGCGGGCGCGTGCGTGGGTGCGGACGCACGGCGAGCGTGAGTCGCGACGCGCGGTCCGCACGCACCGTCACGGGCGTGTACAGCGGCGTCTCGTATCTGGAAGTAACTACGAATGTGAACCAGATGTAAAACATCGAAATTATAATATACGCGCGCACACACAAAGAAGGCGAGAGCAGCGGCATCACGGATAGACAGTGCATTGTCCTGAGTAGGCCTGCGTTGTTACAACATTTTTTGTTATTCCAATGCGGGAATCGAACCCACGACCTCCGAGTCGAGAGCCAAGCTCTAACCACTAGAACACGGATCACTGATCACCTGATTGTCTGACAAGAAAGATGATCCATGCGTCGGATGGGCATGTAAAATGTGGGACCTGTGCCTGATCTCTCGCCAGTTGTGTCGGTTACCCGTCGCACTGGGTTATGAGAGTAAAGTAAGAGGGATACTCTTGTGTACTGCGCACATACTTGGGCACTATAAAATTACTCCTGAGTAACTGACCTGGTTTCAATGAAATCGGACACCATCACCGAAATCGGTGTGGTTCCAAGTCGATACTACTAAATATTTACAAAACAAGATTTAATAAATGAGACAATCGCAGAATTATACAGTAGAGCTCAAAAACCTGACATATTGTACTTTTCATGAAACTTTTTTAAATCCAGGTAATATACAAATCATTAAACTCAAGATATATAAAATAGCGTCTTATTACTGTAGGACAAGCAATAAAAAAGAGTGTGTATTTTTATAAATAATAGCATCAACTGCATTGATCTCCCGTCATTAAAAATAATTATGCAGCCGACAATATTTTCTATCTGTGGAATAGAAATACCGCAAATATAATATGATAGTGATTTGTTTATATTAGGATACCTAATTCTGATGTAAATATATTCTTTACAAAACTAGACACAATGCTCTATGACCTATTAAAGAATTTTAAAAAGAAGATAATTACAGGCTATAGTGCCGCAAAATTTTTTTTTTTGCTATTACACCAGATGCGTATGTAACGCATCTGGTTCTCGACTCGAACTCGGGCTATCTGATCACAATACTTCACAAATATTAAGCATACCTGTAAAAAATAAACCGAAATTGCCAACGACATACTACATTTACAACAAAATATTACAATATAGAAAATATGAACAAATTTCACTATTGTTTGGGTCAGATATCTTTAAACGATGTTATACAAAATGACATTAATAGGGCAATGCAATCCTTTTATAATGAGTTTATTTTATTTTATAAATTGTGCTCTCCCTTAAAAATAATAAAAATCACAAATACACAAAACAAAAATGGATAAGTAAAGTTATAAAAATAAGCTGTAAAACGAAAAGGTCACTCCTCTCACTCCGTATTGCATATCACAAATATAAAGTTTGTAAAAATAAAATGAAATTTAAACTATATTCGAAAGTTTTATCCATTAGTATTAGGTCATAGGTTACATATGAAATTGGCGTTTTGTCGTACTGGCCACTTTGATCTCAAATATATCTTCTTTGGTTAGGAATTACAATTTCAAATTTATACCGCTATTTACTCGTGCATTTGTGTTTCGAAAACCGTAATTCATTTGTGTTTTCCTCTTTTGGTTTTTTCTTTGCGTCACTCTGTTTACAAAATGAAAATCTTAAAATTTCGTATTATTTTCGAGTACGAGTTCCACCGTGGCACCAGTGCTGGAGAAACGGCTCAAAGGATTAATGATGTGTATGGCGGCGGTGTCACAAAAGAAAACACAGTGCGTTTTTGGTTCCAACGTTTTCGTTCTGGAAATTTCGACCTGCAGAACAAGCCCCGGGGACGGCCGAAGACCAAAGTTGATAATGAAGAATTGAAGGCTATTGTGGAAGCGAATCCATCGCAAACCACGTCAGAGTTAGCTGTCGGCTGCGGTGTTAGTGATAAAACTGTTTTAATCCACTTGAAGCAAATTGGGAAGGTGTAAAAGCTTGAATGGTGGGTACCTCATGAATTGAGTGCAGCAAACCGTCAAACGTGAGTCGACTGCTGCGTTACATTACACAACCGGCACAATAATGAAGGGATTTTAAATTGATTCGATTCTCTTCTTTCTCATTCTCTGTGATGAAAAGTGGATCCAGTACGATATTTATTATTTATATAATATATAAGAAACGAAACCTATTCCAATGTTTTCCAAGGAATGTTTTGAATCCCTTACAATGTGATGCTTTTGTGTTAATATTATAGCAATTTTGTAATCTCACCCTGCAGCAACAGCAGTAACGTTGTACTGTCCGGGTAGCAGCATTCGCCAAAAATTGCCGTGCACAGTTGTCTTGACTACGTGATCAATGCCTTCGATCATGATCTGAGCGTTCTGAAAAAAATATATATGATTCTTACTTTATGATTGATATGATTATAACCCTAAGGCCTCATTGGGCCTCCAGTACCTTTTATACACATTAATTTACCTTCACGGGTTCCCCATTCTCATCAACAACGGTTCCTTGAATGCCGATATTGGTCTGCTCCATGAAGGCGATGAGTGATTCCTTGTTCTGGTGCCAGAATGTCGGCAACTCCTCCGCCTTGGGATACTTGCAGCAGGACAGCTCGAAGGTAACCTCGTAGCAGTTGGAGTGGAGGTAGTTGAAGTCTTGCATACCACCTGGAAAATGATTATTAATCTATCTCAAACGGGATGAACAATTAAAATCAGCATGTGGCCGATATGGTGGTGGTGGGATATAGGTGTTTGAAAAAATCTACATAATTTAAGATGACGCATTGACGATAGGGCCGGAGGTGGATGCGGCGGTGGCGCGCGCAAGCATCATAGAAAACCGTCACGAAATGGAATGGGCGATTGCGTCTAAAGTTTTGCACGTGTAATTTAAAAACTATAAATAAATATTTTAATTCACTTGCTGACAAATGACAGTGTATGCTAAACAAACGTATTTATAAATTTTGATTTCTTTTTGTTTCATTATTTTGTGTTATAAACATTGGTCAATTGTGTTATGCTGCAGCTAAACAAAGGTCTAAGAGGTTATGAATCCCTTTTTCCTACATTAGCTTTGGTGATTGGTGAGAAAAACTATAGTCAATGCGTCCTCTTAAAGCGTCCCTTTGGTAATTTTGCTATAAATTTGGAATCGAAATTTACTAACGAAACACAGTGTTACAAATAAGATATGTCTCTTTTAATATGGACTTAATTTGTCTCAGTCCCTTTCTTTATTTAAACGAGTAATACAACATAACTAATTTCTTAATGTATGGCGGCATGCCATAAGATTTTGTTTACCTCACCGTCGTAATTGGCGATGGTAACTTGGCTAAAGGTTCTGTGGCCTCACACAGACCTTTGACGGAAAACCAGAATAAATCAATACATGTGAGACCAACCGTGTGCAGGTTAACGGAATAGAGCCTAAGCAAATAATCACGCTTGGCATGCACGGTAGAATGTTTGTGATGGTTTACAAACCTTTAACGGAATACCAGAAGGCGCCGTTGGTGAGTCCGTCCACGAACTTTTCGGGCTTGCACGCGTCGCCGCGGTGCATGACGTCATTGTTGGACGCGTATACGCCAGCCAGATGCTTGAATAGCGCGTCGTCTGGTGTACGGCTCTCTTCGCAGCAGTCCTTGTCGCCGCTGAAATGGGATTTAAATTTTTACTAAATGTTCCTCGCGATATCATTCAAAGAATATCTACTTGATAACGGGAACCGCATATTAAACCGAAAAAAAAGGTGTTAATCCAAGCTATAAGCTGTGTCCCAAATTTTATTAAATTTTTACTAAACATTTCCCGCTAAATCGTTCGCATAAAAGAAAATCGGACTGTCCCAGGGAACCGCATATTTAACCGAGATAAAGAGGCGTTAATCCTGGCTATAAACTACTCTTGTCCAATTTTTTTTCAGTCAAAAAGACATCAGAAAGACAGTCAAACATGCACACTAACTTTTGCATTTAATAATGTAAATGTGATAACGTAATATAGCCTTATACTTATTGAGTGCACTTGCACCAAAAAGTTGGAACGTTAAGCTGATGCTGCAGCATCACCTGGAATCTGTAGGACTCCTCACCAGTTTGGGCTCATTTTAGTGATCTCAATGAATAGGACATAAATAAATGGTGATAATTTGCACCTGATGATGCAGCATTACTTGGAATCTGCAGAAATCCCAACTCTTCAGTAACATACAGCAGACATATCGTGTTTGGACTGATTGAAAAGGCTCCAATGAATAGGATGTAAATAGATGGTGATAGTCTGCACCTGATGCTGCAGCATGATACCAGAACTTCGCTTATTACATTACAAAATGTATGCAAATTTTATAAGTGCTGGTAAAAATATATGTATCTATAGTCCAAGGAACCTTCCACTTATGGTCAATTAGTCAGTGGTAAGCATGGGTATAATCAAAATTTCAAATGGAATGGACTTCGCAGAGACCACTTAGAAGAAGGTTGTAATTAAATTAATTTAAAAGTATGAAATAAAAACAAAATTAGAAATTTGAAGTAACCCGCGACACAAAGACTATAAAAAGTATATAAATAAATTTCTATTTTAGCCTTTTAATATTTTTAAAGGATATTTTTAATATATGCGTCGCCGAGTCGGGGGACCGCAGTTGGGTTGGGTTTAGGTCGGGTGTAGTTATTTATTTATTCCAGTTCCTATTTAAGACGGAAAAACGTGTATTGGGACAGCTAGTAACTAATAAATATTTCCGACAACAAGTCAATTATCGAATGAATCATCAATCAACTATCAAAATCAATAACATGAATTACTGGTCACTTTAAATTGAAATATTAAACATACTCATACATTAATTCTGTCATCAAATTATCTTCGGCTTGGTTGGTTTGAGTAAAAAAATAATTAAGACTGTCTATATTCTTATCATGTGGTTTAAGACATGTCAAGTCCAACGGAAATATTATTGCGCTACAAAATTCCGGGCTATCCTGCTTAGCACGGCTTATTTACCAATTGACAACCAAATGTGTCTAAAGTCTAAACCATGTCTAAACATGGTTAATAACACTAGCACTGTAGTGGTAAATTTGGCTCCAAATAACCACAGGCAGGCTAAAGATTTTCCGGAAAAAGAGGTCGGTGACAGAAGAAGAATTTTCTGTGTAGGAGTAGTAGAGAAATCATTACTGTTTTGTACGCTTTCCGGTTGACCTGATTGTCTGATAGATTAAATTACTTTTATACATACTGCTTTCTTATGTTTATGCCAATATTACTCATCGCAAATAAAACTATTTGTATGGATTTTATCCTGGTTTTCATATTTCAGATTTCCCCATGTTAAGATGCTTTACAAGAAACAAGGTCACAGGAGGACCAATCCATATCCATGGAGATAAAATCCTTAAAATTATAATTTGCAAAACTTTACCTCAGATAGTATTTACCTCAAGCCATCATAAGGGTAGCTGGCTACAATAGCTCCACCATGCAAGTTTCCCGATAGGGTAAACTGCTTAGAGAGGACCCATTTCATCAGTGCCACAGTTTCAGGCTGGCGTCCACTGAACAAGTACTCATCATCATTAGACTTGTTCTTATCAAACTGGTCCGGGAAGTCGCGATTTAGATCCACATCCTTAGCGTTGCTCCTTCCTTTGTACTCACTCAGAGATTCGCATTCTCCTTCCTGTGAACAATTACACCATCAAGAAAAACAGTTTTGGAGTTTTTATATTTTTGAATATCCGTATAATCCCTAAGGCAATATGAGACAATCTTGTATGTTGTAGAAACAAATATACAACAACATACAAGATGTTGCTTATAGTTTCTTTGAATAAATAACATGGTCCGTAAATTATTTTTACATGGCATATTAATTCTTGTTGCGGTTTGTTTTTAAACTATAGAACAGAATATACAAAATTATTTAAGAGGTCTATAGTAATAGTTAAATTAAAAGCAGTCAAAAGCTACTATGCTATTGCTATTTAACTCACAACAATATACCTGTGTTTGTACAGGAAATAAGCTATATTAGTTAAAAAATTACTCAATTAAAATCACATGACACATGACAGCATTTGCATAACAAATATTTTGATTTGATTTTGATTTTTGAAATATTAAAATATTAATCACCACATATAAAATGTAGAACACAATCTGCATAACGACTTTTACTCCAACAAGCATGTTTGACTATAGTATATTGCGAGAAATTAGAAAATTATGGTATAATATTAATATAATGGTTATTAAACTTCAACCATTTGGAACATAATAATATTATGTTACTCACGAAAACTAGTACTAATGAATTAAAAAGCTTTTGTAAGTCTATTTAAAGCAGTTAAATGGATTGTACAACACAATGTCTTACGGGAATCAACCTTTTTCATACATTGTCTGTAATTTCTTTGTTTATTATGTTTGTTGTTATTTCTATGTTTTACTGTACTGAGCTTTGACAGTCAATTATTTTTGCTAACTAAAAGATATAAAACAATATAGACATCAACAATTAACTGCATTGATAGCCAGTGGGCAGTAAATAAAGTGTGAGTTCATAGCCTCTGCGAAGATAACAATATTGCTTATTATTGCTAACTGCTTGAGTTCATTAGATGGTATCATTGACATTATTATCTTATCCTGTTTATTGGAAAATGGCAAACATTTCATTGGAATTATTGATTGGTTGACATAGGAAAAAGTATGTTCCTTGGAGCGTTTTTAGATAAAAATAATAAACTAATATAATGTACCTTACTAGCTTCAAATCCGTCTGGGTTCAGAGACGGCATGAGGTGTATATCGGTGCTGTTCAGCAGTTTAGTTACGCGGTCATTTTTGCCATAGTTGAGCAGCAAGTACTGAGCCAAGAATATGACTAACTCTCGTCCAACTGACTCGTCTCCGTGCATATTCGCCACATATTTGAAGGACGGTCTCTCAGGGTGCTCCCCCTGGACGTCTTCAGTGATCCGCAGCACAAGTAGCTGGCGGCTTTCGACGGACTTACCGATTGAATAGACTTTCGCGAGTTCCGGGTAGGTGGATGCTAATTTATCAAAGAAATTGACAAGCTCATCGTATTTCTTATACTTCGGATTCTTCAAGAAGCTTTCGTCGTCTTCATCTATTGATCGTGATACTGTTTCACTTATTAGTAGCAAAAGTACGGCAAACAAAAACTTGTTTAGCCCTGCCATATTACGCCTTTCTAAAATGCACAGTTAATCAATATTTTACTATTTATACGCACGTTACATTATTATTAGTAAATTGTTTGAAAGATATTAGTTTGTATTATCAAACTAAACCGAAAGAAAGTGTTTTATTATAAGAATTAAAGTATAGACCACTCTCAAGCAGCTGACGTGACGTTTTGCGAGAGAGAGTCGAGAGACAAATTTGTGTCAACTATCAAAAGTTTTCTTTTTTTTATATATGGCGTCAGCTTAAAATCATTTGCCAGTGTCAAGTTAAAAAGGCGGGAAATAGAATTTTCGTTTCAATTTTCAACTCCGTATTCCTAAATAGTCAAGGCTAAAGTCTAGTCAAAGTCCAAATAAATAGTCAGTGCAGTCAATGAGTCAAGTCAGTCGATTCAGTAAAGGTGGCAGCCTTACTGAAAGTTTCTAGGGAGTTTCGGAGGAACACAAAATAGCACGTTTTTTGAAGTTCTAGCACTTGCCCACACTTGTGCACGTTAACGAATATTTAATGATTCATATTCTACCAATATTACACACTAAGAACCGAAATGACACTAATTAAAAAAAAAATACAAAAACCACAATGTCACTAATTGAATTCCGGCAAAACTACAAAAGTTCACTTGATGTTGCCAGGCTACAAAATAAAAATTTCGTCCGACTTCTGAGGAATTGAGCCTCAAGTCGAAAATGTGGAATAGATTTTTTTCCTATAGTTTTGAAATCTATGACTTCCTAATAACTGTAATAAGTGCTTCCACAATAATACGGCATTTTCCTGTATTTTTTTTATTACATAAATGAATCGTGCTCTGAAAAATAAGACAGTTTACGAAAGGAATAGTATACTAAAAATCTAAATTTTCAAAGATATTTCGGATTGTTTGAAGCACTAGCGTTTTCACGAGACTCACATAGAGTCTCGTGAAAACGCCCCATATAAAAGTCGTACTAGTAGGTGACGTCACACGGTAGTAAGTTGCTACGAAATATATGGCCATATGCACAAAATTTCTGATATCTCGTAATTTTGCGCGTTTATGTTGATACATACCATAGTAAATCTTTTTGTATTTGATGTAATTAAACTTAATAAGTAGGTTTTATACACTAATGTTTTTAAAAAAATATTTCAATTTTTTTGTGACTTCGAAATGCATATAATTACAAAACTACACATAAAATCTTAATTCTTTTTACTTTTATCAAGTTGTTATACCTAATTATTTCACAATTTATTTAAAAAAACTAAATTTTTACATGTAAGAAAATACCCAATCAAAGACGAGAGTAGAATGTCGAATGATAATAATCTTCCTAAATAATATACTTACAACCAATTGGCAATTTGGTGCCTAATTCTATACTCTTACTTAGTTACTTAGATCTACTATAAATGAAAATAAAACATAGTTTGAAGAAAATAAAAAGTTTAATTTATTTATGTAAATTCTTTTAGAGCAAAATTACATGGTAAGCTTGGCAAAAAAGAGTATGACGCATTGACAGCAGGAACTAAAAATATTTTCGATTGTATCATCTTTTATCTTTCATAAATTATATTTATTTATTATAATACTTTAAAAATGTACCTATTTAAAATAAATATAACATCCTAATCTAATAAACATAAAAGATGAAACAGTCGAAAATGTTTTAAGTTCCTGCTGTCACCACGTCATGCTCTTTTTTGTCAAGCTGTACATAATATTTTAATTACATTATACTTTAAGTGCGCGCAGATGCGTAAATATCACAAAATGCTTACATACTTACGGCCCGTTTCAATAACCTATATATCTATAACTATTTGTTAAAAACGTTGCCATTCAAACTATTGACGGTTTTTTGCGATATAAGTTTGACGTTTCTAACAATATTGAAACGGGCCGTTAGTACATTTACACCCGAAAGTAATAACGTATCTAAAATATTAGCTTGACTTCAATCTTAGATTCTCAAACAAAAAATGACGTAAAATGACGTGAAGCTAATCCCTAGGATCGTTCAAATGTATTGAAATCTTGATAGCGTACGTCGTCGTACGTCTCAGGTAGGTATCGAGTGTACTATCTGCTGTTAAAATCTCTTAACGTCGATACGACACACACTGTATAATATAAACAAAATATTTAACAAGTAGTCAAACCTATAGTATAAGTACTATAGCTATCGCAAATTTTGTCGGGCCGCAGCGGTGTCTATAATAATCTGTGTGGTTGTCCGTTGTCGACAAGCCGTCGTACCTCTTGTCGATGTTATAGGTAACTCAGTTATACCATAAGGTTCACATACCACAAGGCTTGACGGCAATCTTACATAATTCTTATAGTATTTTTATAAAAATATCACTGTATTCAGTATAACCAACAGCAGCTTAATCAGCAGCATCCGACGCAGCGAGTGTGCGAGTGAGACGGCAGATCTGACTGGGCGAGGCCAGCGCGTCTGTGCGTCACGGCACATGAGCGTCAGTTGTGAGGCCACGCCCGCACTCACGGTGACAACTGTGTACGGCGGCGGCTCGTACCTGGAACAATCAGTAGGTAGACAAACTAGCAGGCGAATCACCCGATGGAAAGTGATTGCTATCGCCCATGGGGGTATCCATGCACCACCAGAGGAGTCGCAAGTACGTTGACGTTTGATTTCGTGGTCTCTCCAAAACTACCTAGAAAGTTTCAATAAAGCTTCTACCTCTTTACTGAATCGACTGACTCGACTCACTGACTGCACTGACGATTAATTTCGACGTTGAAGTTTGACTAGACTTTGGACTTGACGATTTAGAAAAACGGTGCTTAGAACTTATGCGAAAATTCTATTTTAACTTGACACTGGCAATGGTTTTAAGCCGTATCGCCATATTAATAAAGTAACTATGTATTATTAAGGTAGCCTACCGATGCATGCGACGCGCGACGCGAGACCGAGTCCCGAGACCGAATTAAAGTCGCTGAGCCTTAGTATGAATTTATATAGAACACTAAACAATCCCGCGACCCGCGACGCCGACGCGCGACCGGTGAGCAGTGCCGGATTAAGGTAACTTGGTGCCCTAAGCAATCATTCCTATCATTAAACCATAGGTCAGGGATGGTGAACCTTTAAATATTAACGTACCATTTTTCTAAAGAACTGTTTATGAGGTTATAGGCGTGCCATAAAATAATTTTTCTTTGTGATTCAGAGGCGTATTTAAAGATTCGGCGCCCCAGGTTATTTAAATTTACCGCTCATTAAGCAGTGACGGATTCAACTATCAAAAAATTATGTTTATTTTACAAGTTAAAATCTAATTATACTTTAAAACATATCTGAAACACTGTATACTTCGGAAAAATACATTAAAATCAATAGCTAAAACCGAACGTCGATACTAATTAATATAATATTATACATAATGCGAGCGACCATATTTTTTTTCTATTTACCTGTCCAAACCTGTTGAAACTTACACTATACTTGAAAAATATACTAATATATTATATACTATACTAAATATTACAATATGTCTTACGTCAAACATACAGGTTAAAGTCAGTTCAAACTTTGTTACGGAAAGTACAATTAAATCAACCGGCTAAAACAGAATATGAGTACTAAATCTACTTTACTACAATTTATTATAAATATGAAAGTTTGTGAGGATGGATAGATGTATGTATGGATGAATGGTTGTTTCGTTACTCTTTCAAAAACTACTGAACGGATGTTGATGAAATTTGGTGGTAGTAGTTTAGGGTCTGAATTAAAAAAATAGGCTAATTTTTATCCCGAAAAAGGACAGTATTCCCGTCGATTACCCGATACTATAATATTTCTGCGGCAAATTATAGCAATTTTTTTTATATTTTACAGATTAAATCTGTTCAAATTTTAAACTCTAAAACACTGTGCACATGTTGTGCACATTAAAAGAAATCATTTAGGTTTAGAGGTAGGTAACAGAGGCGGTCGAAGCAATCGAGAAAACTTTTGCTTATCATATTACGCGACTTAGGTATGATGTGTTTAGTTTTATTAACATAAGTTGACAATATATATTTTTTTTGTTTTTGTGCCTAACATAGGCCATTTTGCATAAGATTACTGTCTGGTAGCTGGAGACAGAGTGTTTTCCATTAAAGAAAACCCCCCTGTGTTATACACTGTGTCGCACTGTGTCGATTAATTTTATAAATGGAACACGAAGTAACTAACACAGTATCGACTGTGACTGTGTTGCACTGTGAAAAAAATTCTGTGTACAATAATTTAACACATAAAACATTTTTTCATAGTGCGATACAGTTTACACTGTGTCGACTTAATTTACTAATTTTTATTTACTTTTTTAATTTACTACTGACTAGTACTAAAAGTACTAAGTTGGCAACACTGATTACGCAAAAAACGTCTCTCGTCAGTCGTCGTGTCGCTTCGGTCGCCGACAAAAGAGCGCGAATTTTGAAATTTCGTGAGCATTTTTTTTTCTCAGGCGTCTCTGGGTGCCCCCCTAGACGGGATACCTTAAGCAGTTGCTTTATTTGCTTATAGGCTAATCTGACACTGCCGTTGAGCGTAGCCAGAGAACCTGTTTGCTGGTTAACAGGACGCGGTCGCGGGTCGCGGCTGTCGCATAGATCGGAAGGCTACCTTATTTAGACTCACCCGTCAGCGACCGCGGTGTCGTTGTACTGTCCGGGCAGCAGCAGCCGCCAGAAGTATCCTTCTTCAGACGTCTTCACCTTGTGGCCAATGCCTTCTACTATGATCTGAGCGTCCTGAAATAAAAATTTATTTTTGAATGAAGCCCTTCTAGCCGGCGGCCAGTCTCAATCCCAAGATACACGCCTATACAATATACGTATACAAGACTCCCGACTCCCAAAGACATGGGAGGGACATCAATGATCAAACATAACGATAGAGACAAGGTATGGACCTTAGAAATGTCTGGGTAATCAGTAACATTGGTTAACACTGGTTGGTTTTAAACGTGTTTTAATGCCGTCACTGCGGATTTGTATTGAAACAGAAAATTAACATTTTTTAAGTAGCCCCCGTCGCTTACAGTGTCAAGCAGACACTGTCAAGCAGTAAGCGACCTGATTGACTTGATCGTGTCAGCTTTCAAACATAAAAAAACTAGATCAGAATCGGTTCATCCGTTTGGGAGCTACGATGCCACGGACAGACATGTCAAACTTATAACAGCCCTCTGCTTCGTCGGCGGTTAAAAAGTAAAAAATGTGCATTACCTATTAGGCTTCCCATGTTCAGCCACGATGATTCCTTGGATGCCGATATTGGTCTGTTCCATAAAGGCGATGAGTGATTATTTGTTTTGTTGCCAGAATTTGGGCAATTCTTTTACCTTGGGGTATTTGCAGCAAGAAACCTCCATCGTCAACATGTAGCAGTTGGAATGTAGGTAGTTGAAATTTTGCATGCTACCTGGAATCGATGATTTAAATGATAACGATTTTAAGAGAGGCAAAAGTAAATAAATTGAATTCAAAGACAGCCGCAATTTTAATCTATACTAATAACTAAAATTGATGTCTGTCTTCAATATCAAATTTACAGCTTTGCACTAAATGCATATTATTATTATGATAGTCTGTCCGTCTGTCTTCCTGTTTGTTCCGGCTAATCTCTGAAACGGCTAGAGTGATTTTGACCGGACTTTCACTGGCAGATAGCTGATATTATAAGGAGTAACTTCTTTTATCTTTGGGTTCCGTTTATGAAAATTGGGTTCCGTTTCCATTCGTTTTACGCAAACAAAGTTGCGGGCACCAGCTAGTATTTAATTAAAGGACATCTTGGGTGCTGAGGGTTAGGTAAATTTTAGCCTTAAAAATCGAACACACGAGTGTCAAGTCAAATGTCAATGTCATATACGATATCTAGACACTCGAAACTTCCATTTTCAAATCTATTGTATTAGCGCAGAGTTCTATTTTCAGTGGTCTGAGTTTTCACCGACGAACCGGATTCCGAAGCATATAGACCCAGCCTTACATCAATATTACGTACCACATTGCTAAATGCATACCTATCCCCCATACCCTGCGATAATAATAATATAATAGCTCCCCACACTGATTTCAGTGACGGTGGCCGGTTTTTAATTGAAAACAGGCCAGCTACGCAGGAGTTATTTTATAGAGCCCAAGTGTGTGCGCAGTACACAAGAGCACTCTCTCTTCCTTTACTCTCGTAACCCAGTGGGACGAATAACCGACACGACTGGTGAGATATCAGGCGCAGGTCCGACTTTTTACATGCCCATCCGACGCATATGGATCATCTTTCTTGTCAGACAATCAGGTGATCAGCCTGCATTGTTGTAACCAAACTTGGTAACAAGATTTTTTGTTGTTCCAATGCGGGAATCGAACCCACGACCTCCGAGTCGAGAGCTAAGCTCTAAACCACTAGACCACGGAGGCTGAGGGGGGGGGGGGGGGGGGGGCTCATACCTGTTTCGAGAATGGTCGGTCTGGTATATTGAAAATTGGAAAATTGACGTTTATTTTATCTTCTAGGGGGGGCAGCTCCCCCTCCCCTGCCCCTACCTGGATACGCCCATGTATTCCATCAAGAAAACTTTCCGAGTAGCACGGGTCGCCACGGTGCATGGCGTCGTTATTGGACACGTAGACAGTAGCCAGGTGCTTAAACAGATCATCACCCGGCGTGGGGTTCTCCTTGCAACGTACCTGGTCGGAGCTGTAAGCCAGGACGTTGATTATATTTTACTTAAAATAAAGAAAACATTTTTTAGGCAACATCTCAGAATGAGATGACCAAATCTCTTAACTGTTTTCAAAATAATCTCGGTTCGGTCAACGCGCTGAATCATTCGCAGTCATATCAAACAAGATTTAACCGCAGTTATAATAGCTCCCCAGATATTAGCTGCTATTGTGAAGGGGCTCCATTTCTATTATGTTGTAAGAGGCAAAAATATTTACGGAAAAAAGTAGTCTTTGACATGTGTATAGCAAATTAAAGGGGTTTCTAAAAGGCCCAAACCATGCACCTACCAAGGCCTCACGAAAAACCAGCGTGACAAACGTTGGCGTAGTGTTAAGCCGAGTCAGTGATGATAACGGAGGTCTAAGAAGCGGGGTTTTAAAGACCGCCAACGCATTTGTAACTCATCCGATGCTGCGGTCGGTAATCGTTTATCATCAGACGATCTGTCGGTCTTACTCAATAAAAACCGAAAATTTAAACTGTCTAGCCTCATTGTCTAGCTATCACGGTTAAGGAGATATGGTCTGGTGATAGACAGACAGCGAAGTCTAAGTAATAGGGTCCCGTTTTTACCCTTTAGGTACGGAACCCTAAAAATCACAAAGTAATTTACCTTAAACCGTCATAAGGATAGGCGACTGCTATAGCTGCTTGCACGGAGGGGCCGTGCAAGCTTCCGCCCGGTGAACCGCTTGGACAGGACCCATCGCATCACAGCCCGGGTCTCCAGCTCCCCGAACAAGTAGATACTCATCAACATCAGTCCTATTCTTATCGTACTGGTCCAGGAAGTTGCTATCTATATCCACGCCATTAGTGTTAAATCTTTCCTTGTATTCATTTGGAGCCTCGCATTGTCCTTCCTGTATACAAATAAGGTCATTACTCGTTAGCTAATAAGAAGGCATACAAAAATGTTAAAAATGATCTCATTTTTGCAAATGACGAACTCCGTGGCTTAGTGGCTTGCGCTTAAGCCGGAGGTCGTGGGCTCGAAACCCGCCAGGGAACTAAAAGTTTTCTGTGTTCCTGGGTCATGGTACAAATTGCATATTGAATGAATGTATTATAATAAAAATCTTAAGAATAATGTATGGTGTAAAAAGTATTAAATTTATTTCCGTTGTCTGGTACCCGTAACCTTGTACGGGTACTCACCACGGGACCAGATTGACGTGGCGTGAAAGCGTCCATAGTATATAATATTGGTATAGACTACAGTAGCTACATTAAATAATATGCAAATAACTGCTGTTATAGTCAGTGGGCAGTAAATAAATAGGTTCAAATATTTGTAAACAAGGTCTAATTATTGGGCACCAACTACGGGGCTTAATTATACCTAACCTTAAAAAAACTTACCTTGATAACTTCAAATCCGTCCGTCATAGACGGCATGAGGTGTATATCGGTGCTGTTCAGCAATTCAGTTACGCGGTCATTTTTGTCATAGTTGAGCTGCAAGTACTGAGCCAAGAATATGACAAGTTCCCTACCCACTGACTCGTCTCCGTGTATATTCGCCACATATTTGAAGGACGGTCGCTCAGGGTGCTTCCCCAGGACGTCCTTAGTTATCTGCAGCACTAGTAGCTGACGACCTTCGACGGACTTACCGATCATATAGACTTTCACGAGCTCCGGGTTGGTGGATACTAATTCATCAAGGAAACCGACGAGCTCATGGTATTTCTCATATTTCGGATTGTTCAAGAAGCTTTCGTCGTCTTCATCTATTGATTGTGATACAGTCTCACTCATTACAAGTATAAATAAGGAAAACAAAAACTTGTTGAGCCCCGCCATGTTTCCAATTGGTTAATAGTAAATACACTTTTAACACATTAAAAATAGTCCATGTACCTACTTAAAACTATATTTTTCTTAGCTCCCTGCAATTTTAAAAACTTTTGCTGAGAAATAAATGTAGTACATAAGCGTGGGTATCAGAAGGAACGAATAGTAACACGCAAAATCTTAGTCAGATACGCACACAAAGATATTAACGAAATACGTAACGGTTGCGTGGGAGTGAGACAGATGTATAAACGTCGCCTGCTCACACGTTCGGGGTATATTTGCATACTATAAAAAAGTATGGAACAAAAATTCACGAAACTGGTGTTATAATAATACCTTATAAGTATACAATGACCAGTAGTACAATTTTAGTTTGAACTTTAATTATTGACCAATTATATTTATTGCAATTTAATTTCAAATTTAAAGTTTAGATTACTTTCTTATGCATTCAATTATTTATTAAAAACGAGGTATTCACATTCGTAATCTAAGTTTCTAAGAACTTATAGCATTTGCAAGTATATTTGCAAAAAGTTTACATCAAGTTCTTAGAATAAAAATTCACACTTCTATGAGGTTGAAAAAAAATAAAAAAATAAAAAGAAACATTTAATAAAAAACCATAAAAACATGTGCGTATGGTACTTAAAAGTATTTCTACTAACATAAGAAATATGAGTATGTACACTCTTAGTCCAACCACTGCTTTATGCGTTATTTTTAAAATGATGTTAATTGAATTTTAAGATTGTTATCAACATTTATGCATTTAAAACTTTTTATAGGGGCTTAATAATTAAAATATCCTATTAAATGGACGAAAACTATAATACTACTTGACGAAAACTAAAATACATAGGTACTTATTATGAGCTACATAATTTTATTTACAAAACATTCGTATATACAAACACAATCAAATATATTATAAAATAACATTATTAATAGCTAACTAAATGTATGGCAGTGTCTTGATAAAAGTGGGGAAAAACAGAACTGCGTGTCAAAATATGTTAAGTATTCTTAAAATTTATGTATATATTTAGCGCTGCACACGTAAAGTTCGAACTGCGGAAACTGTTCGGAAAACGGTATTTTTTCTGGCAAGCCCAAAGTTTTCATTACGTGTTCATGTACTTGTATCCAATTTAAAATGTAATACAAAACATCTTTCTGTGTATACAAACATTTGTTACATGCTACTTGTAAATTTTTATCAAAAAATATTATGCGAAGGCACAAGAAGAGAAGGCTACAGAGCATACTATGCTAGACGTTTAATTAAAACATAATATATTGGCTCTGGGAGCTTCATAATCTTATATATATATAAAAAGGATTGCATTTCCAATGTCTCGCTAAAACTCGAGAACAGCTGGACCGATTTTGCTTAATTTGGTCTTGAAATAATTGTGGAAGTTCAGGGACGGTTTGAACGGTGAGAGATATTGGAACAATTATTAATAATATTGGGAAAATACTAAACTAAACGACGATTGAATTATACCACACTGACTGTTCGTTGTGTTCAATTTGTCACTTGACTGTCAAATATTTATAGGCACGTTCAACTGAAAGGTAAAGTTACTTGTTTGGTTATTTAATTATTTCAGTTCATTGTTAAGAGTGTGTGAAACAGAACAACGTGTGTCGGGGCAGCTAGTATTATATAAAACAGCTGCCTTACTCGAAACAAAATACTTATACAATAGTAAATCAGCTAACTATGAAAAATATTCAAGAATTGATAATAATACAATAAGGCCGAAAAATATTATAGATCAAGGGTTGATCCCCATTTATAATATTATGCTTAATTTAATACATTTATATAATTCGATTCGAATCCATATTTTTTACAGTTTGCACTCAATCGATTTCAAATATAAGCTGAAGGTCTACCTACTATACTAGTGTAAGGATAGGGCATTTGATGGGTAAAACCGTCTCCAACGCGAGTTGCCCCAACAGGGGACTAGTTGATATGGAAACAGGGCTTGGAAACGCGGCGCGCGCACAACATTACCAAGTCAAAATGATGTCACGTTTGTTGTATATGAAGTTTTATGATAAATATTCCCAACGGCCTATCATTCCTTTGAAATCACTGACTGAAAGTTGAAGAGAAGAAAGAAAATATCATTTTGTAATGAAATTTGTGCCTGAAGTACTGCCTTACTTATTATTAAGAATATAAATACCTTTAAAGCTATTTAGGTACAAGTGATAGCTACGAGCAACACTTAACAACAATAATAATTTAAAATAAACACTTAAAACCATTAGTATGTTCTCAATTTAATACAATATGTTGGCTACTAAAAAATTAATAATGATAACTATATATTACTAAATTTGCGATACCTTTTTTTCTCATATTTTTTTTGGCATAATTTAATGTGGCATACCTCAATAAGCATAATTTTTTGGTCATAATAATATTTTGGCATACCTGTTTCTTGGCATACTATATCATTAGGCATGATAATCATTCAGACTGATGTTTTTTGCCTAATTTAATGTGGCATAACTCGTTAGGCATAAATAACCTTTGTGTAGTTTTGGGTTAGGTTAGGTCAGAACTTGTTTATCACGTTCAAAACGTCTTCGAAGTGGTAACACGGACTTAAAAAAACCCAGCGTGAAATAACGTGTGTAGTTTTGGGTTAGGTTAGGTCAGAAATTGTTTATCACGTTCAAAACGTCTTCCGAAGTGGTATCACGTTCAAAACGTCTTCGAAGTGGTAACACGGACTCACAAAAACCCAGCGTGAAATAACGTGTGTAGTTTTGGGTTAGGTTAGAACTACTTATCGCATTCAAAACGTGTTTAAATATTTTTATATCAATATACCTAAACATGTTTAATGTTTATGCTTTCTAAAATTGTGCTATATATTTTTACCTATGCGTAAATAATTGTATGCTTAACAATAAGTATGTGCAATGATTATTATGCTGTGATAATGTCAAAAAAATTATGCCTAAGCAGTTATGCCAAATTAATATAATGCGTAACTATTATTAGGACAAATTAAATTACGTCAAGTTAAATTATGACATATGGTTTTATTCGAAAAAATAGGGAACCACTAAATTTTTCAAAGTTTTCAAGGGTCATACAAGACATTCAAACATGAAAAGACTCAGAGTAAACGCTTCAAAAATGCATACACTTATCGTGAAAACAGTAAGCACAAAAGTGCGTAGCTACCATAGAAAAGCACAACCATAGTATAATTACAGGAGCGCTTAAAGATTAAAAATTAGTTTCCATGTATTCCTATTTCATATTTAGAAATAAAAATATTATATTGACTTGTCTTTACAAGTTATTTCAGCAACAGAGCACTTCGTATATCGTTCACAGTAGTACATACTGACCAGGAATATAGAAAACCTCTTTAACAGGAATAAAGAATATAGAAATATATTGCTGAAAACCTCATTGATATTAAATGTTCGAGATTGAACCAATCATTTCTCAGTGTTTTGTTGTGATGTTGTAATAGATAAAAACTTACCAAGAGCGTGTCAGGACATGGCTTATAGACTACGTATCAACGTGAAATAGGTTTTTTCAAATTGATTTAAAAAGTTATTGTTCGATTTCGCTGAAAATAAGTTACCTCAAGAATATTTAATTGTCTAAAATATTAAATTGTTATTACTTTTTAGGAAAGTCTATATGCGATCTTTAACTTTTTCATCCGTTTAAATCCAATATTACATAATTTAGCAGAGGCAAACAGACAGGCGGACGGACGGACAGACTAACAAGGATTCCTTGTAGTGTTACATAACCTAAAAAATATAGCACCCTCAGTGCTGGTTTTTTAATTTCCTGATCAGCAGGTATTACAGACATCAAGACTCTAAAACCACAATTCAAATTCTTTTAGAATCTTCTATAATCTCATTTCAGTGACTCTGGGCAAAATGCGACGTCCAGAACACATTGGCAAGTATTCCGGCTATCATAAGCGCGAAGTAGAGCACCACCGCCGCCCACCATAGACGTTTCTCCCACTTCTTCTTCTCCAGGTTTCGCAGAACACCGATACCTACTAGAAGACCTGGAAAGTAAACACGCGTTTTGTATTTAATCATGTCGATATTATTTGACGTCGTTAACAATGTTTAATAAAATATTAAGGAGTATTTTCCAATAATTTGAAAACTAAGGATGGGCTATGAGTTATGACGTCCATGTGAAAAAAAAACTTCATACAAAAATAAGTAACGCCATCTTGATTTCAGAAGATTTTGTCAATATGACAAATGTCAAACCTCGACTTCCCCAATCAACCCCAAAATTAAGTGTGGACACTTTTTGCCTCAACATGCCTCGTCAATAATTTCCATAAATTGGTCGATTCTATTAAACTACTAACACACGAAGGAACGGGTTAAAAAGATCTGCAACACGATTTTCTAAGGAGATTATGAATAAAGACCCAGTTAATTAATATCGATCACGGCCGCCGATGGCCGCTAGCGACCGTCGGCGGCCGCGAGCGGCAGTGGTTGTCTCCAGCGAAACTGTGTTTTAATGTTATAAAGTTTAAAAATATGGCTGTTCTGCTGCTGGCCGCTCCGCTGCCATTTCGGTGTGATTTGAGCCTAAGAGTGACTCTTTTACTCTTATGGATTTTTGTCCCTAGATTTGTCACTAGGTTTTTGTACATAGGTTGTATTTTTGGTGTTTTTAACATGACGTAGGAATTACAACTTTATTGTTATATTTAAGTGACATCTTAAATTGATAGCGATATAAATGTCATTTGTGTACGGAAAGCTTCCACAAAAACTAGGGACACCTGGAAAAATTTGGAAACTGCTATTAGACATCTGTTTCTGGTGAAGAAACAGATGTCTAATAGCAGTTAGTTTGGCATGTGTCGTAAGGAGATTTAACCACATAATATTGCTTTCCCAGTGGCGCAGTAGCATTGACCACCAGTGACGTTACGCACGGGCCACAGCGCCGGTGATAGCCGATACTCTGAACATATTGCCGCCCCGCTCGCGCAGTAGCGTTGACAAGCAGCAGCTGTTACTTACCGGCCACGGCGCCGGCGAGGTGCGCGACGTAGCCGATGTTCTGCTGCAGCTGGCTGGTGTAGCGGTCGTACACGGCGGTGCCGACGTCCACCGCGGCCAGCAGCAGAAACACCAGCAGCTGCACTATCGCAAACTCCATCTCCGCCCAGTTCTGAAACATTCACATGGTATGGAATATACATTACAGAAGTTAACTAATACTAGACGAAGATTCTAGACGTTTGTGTTCCGTTGTGATTCGATTGATATCGCGGATTAGATTCGGTATAACAAAGTTATACTTTAAAAAAACTTTCATAGTCCATAGTTCATAGCATGCCTCATGAGTTTTGTGTTTTGAGAGTATTTTTTAGTTTTGTAGTAATTTCGGTTTATTTTCTTACATTTTTAAAGACTAAAAAGAGGTCTCCGTAACGTACAATTTAATCAATATTGTATCAATATCCTGCAAGCAAATGTGTGAGTGCACGCACGGCATGCGTAAAGCACCTCCCTCCTCCCACGCTGCGTGCGTGCACTCAAAAACGGGCACACCCACACCACCATAAAGGTTGCAAAATGTGCACTCGCACATTTGCTTGCAGGTTGTGGGTCATTTTTCGCGGGATATTGCTGGATATAATATTAATTAAAATTGTATGATATGGATTTTCGCAAAGTAACGCCTGATTCTATTAACTAGATATCCATAAACTGCAATTTAGTAAAACACTCCATCCATTTAATTGACAAAAAAACTAACCATGATAATAGTAGCGACATGCGCCGCTATCAGCGCATACACTCCCCCTGAAGCGCCGGCTAGATACACTCTAGGATCAGTGAGACTCGTGGCGAGCGACCCCGCCGCCACGCCCGCTAGATACACCAGCACCACGCGCCACCAGCGGTGCACCATCTCCAGTGGTACTCCCAGGAACAGTTGCACTAGGAGGTTCACCACTAGATGCAGGACTCTGCAATAACAAATGTTGATGACTTGACAAAAAATTTTATAAACTAGCACACTGAGTAAAAAGTAAGATAATATATGCATACATACAAATGCATGCAGCATTTATAACATAAGCAACATGAAATGTTGGTGGGTGTGTGAGAGTATTTGAGTCCGTGTTTGTGTGTGAGCGCGCGTGTGTATGTGTGTGTGTATATAACAGCCTAGCCCAATTACTTTTCAGCTTACTTAAAATAAAATTGAGGAACGCAGATTAAGATTGGTCGACTAACGGCCCAATACTAGAACGATAGTTAAATTAAGTGACGCTGAAGTCATATGCTGCCCTTGTCATTTCGACTTGCAAAGACAGCGACAGTCTCAAATAGGAGGGCTCTTAACTTTCATTAGCGTTTCAGTATTCGGCCGTAAGATTGCAAGATTATGTAATGACTTGCTGCTGGTGAGTTCAGCCCGTAAACAGCATTAGCTACATGATCGGTGTTCCTAGCAGATATTAAATTTAAATAATCCTATGACAAATATTATTTTTAATATGAGTGCAAGATTAAACAGTTACTTAAAGTGCGCTTACGTGGGCAACAAAAATTGATCAACCGTCAGCAATTGTTATGGTCGATTGCACGCGACGTGACAAAATATCAAGCAATTTACGGCAACGGCAACAAGTATCAATTTGGGAAAATGTTTTACAACTACAATTTTGAGCGATAAGGAGCAACTTCAAGAAACTAGACATAAGACAATACTTTCATACACGAGCAATTCAGTTGAAAAGAAAAACCGCCAATTCGTATCTTCGACATTGAGCAATTTGGAATATTCCATATTATATAGTAACTAGAAGCAATATTTCCGTTTCTTTAACACGTTTTTTAATTTGCCCCACATCGCTCCACTAATAACTCAGCAGTCCGCATTGATCCATCTAGCAGTCCGCATTGATCCATCTGTATTGCCGAGCAAGTATTGCTCAATAAATGGTCCCTATAAACGCACCTTTATTGCGATATTAGGCAATGGAAGTTGACGACGTTATTTTAATTGGACTTTTACGATCTTTAATCATCAATAGACGGGACTGTGACTAACAGGCAACAGAAAACTCATCACCAGCTAATTATTGCTCACATCAGCATAAAAATGACTGTTTATAAAATATAAACACAACATACGCCGTCCAAGGCAAACAATATTTTTTTCCTCCATTACCATTATGCAAGACATTCTATAGTTTAATCAGATAATCATATTATGCAAAGTGCAATTTTATCCTAACAAGGGCCATCCTCTACATACCAAGGAGTCGATAGTGATCAAACGACAGTGCTCTAACAGTTCTGCGAAAATTTTAGCAAGCGCATTTTAAACAAGGTTCATTTTACCCGACTACGATGAAATCAAAAGGAAGGGTAATGATTTTACCAGTCTATTTATGTATATCGTATGTATGCTTGTCCCATCGCAGCGTCTAAACTACTAATCCGATTTTAATAAAGGAGGTTTCAATATAATCTATTGACACCTCCTTTGGTACATAGGCTAGCAATTTGCGTAGTCTGGTTATAGTTTTTAACTTTTTCTAATAGTGGAATATAAACAATATGTCATAATGTAATTTAAGAAGAAACATTCGGATTTGTGCAGTTGAGTGTTAGAAAGGCGGAGTAAGCTCTACCGTTCCGGTATCCCCAGACTCCAGAGTTACAAACAGCGTGGAAAAAGGACGCTTACATTGAGATAATATGAGCTTGAGTCGCTAGATTAGGTATGGGATTTAAGACACCATAGAGTGCCATAGACCACAGAATGTAAATAAGCTTTTGGCAGAATATTTTTGTTAATGAATTTAATGCTTAATTATAATAAAATATTATACCTTTTCTATTATTAACTTACCCCACGTGCACCAGCATATAAGTAATGAAGCGCCACGCCTCGTCCCTCTTGTGGGGGTTGTATATGAATAGCTTAGCGATGGGTCCGGTCGCGTCAGTTTTCCCCTGCGTCGCGTCATAGCAGAACAGGACTATCTCCGCAATAGAGATCAGTATCATGCAGATAGCAGGCGGCCAGCACGTGTACTCTTCCTCGTATATCCCGTCTGTATACGTGAACACGGATTTGGTATGGCTACGGACTGGTTAACGCAACACAAAAAGGAAGAAGGATAGGAAAAGGCGCGAAAATATGGAATGTTTTTTAAATTTAAATAATGACAGTTAATTTTTTATTTCAATAATGACAGTACATTTTTTTATTGAAATAAGGACAGTAATTTTTTTTATTTGATAATGCCATACCAATAGTTTAAGAATGGTTTTAAAAATAGAACGTAAGTGGTTGGCAACATTAGAGCACGCGTTGTCCGAGTGGCCATCATGGCATGCGACATCGGAAGCGTTGAATCGATTAAGTCGTTACGTTTGAAAGACCGAATCAACGAGATGGGATAACCCAATGACAATGGAAAAATTTAATGTCAATAAGAGTTCATATTCATATTGATAAAGGTTGAATTGCAAGGGCCACAAAGGAGGAAAACAAAAACAACACGAGGCAGGGGAGGAAAAAAGAAAAAAAAATTGTTAGTAATCATGCGGTTATTACTTACATTATACAGCTATGTTAGGAAACAACCATGAAAAGTCAAGAAATGTTAGAAATCATAATTTTCTTTACATCTGATAGCGTTCAAAGATTTATTAATATTAAGCAGTGAACTTATTACATATTTTTAATAGCTCAACATTTTCCAGTTCAGCCTAATGTAGGAGTTTCCAACCAGTTTGGCACGCCGCGCAAACGCGTGGATCCCTAGATCCACTAGTAGATCCCTTATTCGACTCCTCGTCAGTTATAATATTTATTTATTGATTGATACAAAATAATATTTGTACAGGAATAAATAAATACCTATCAATACAAATGTTTTTTTTTGTAAAAATAATATAACAGAAAAATATTATTTATAATCTGAGGGATGAAAAAAATGTTGGAAAACCCTGGTCTAATGCAAAGAAGAGGGATACTTGATCCTATAAGTGGATGCTTGTCTAAGGAAATTTGTCTTCTAAAGCTGTCTTGAATCAAGGGATTCAAGTATTCCACTTTACCTATAACTACCCCCAAACCGATCAATAAAGATAAGTGATGTACGTATACTTTTAAAACATCAAGATGTCGATAAAAAATAATTTTACATTGTATTGGATTTTTTAAGTATAAAAATACATTTTATATTTTAAACATTCATTACACTACTGACTACACATAACAATCAGGCAAGCAAGTCTCATTTAAAATGCATCAGATATTTTGCCCATGACCAACCAAGCAGACCTTTCACCTTTAACCCAGGAGATGAGCAGAATTTAATCAAGGTTACTGTACTGTAATGCAAAATAATGGCAAATTATAAGCGAGCTCGAAATTGTTTACACAACATAAGCGATTACTTATACGACTTCATCTGGCGGAAAGTCAAAAGGTTAGGTTAGTAATTAATTATGGAATTTATAAGATACGGAAGAATTACCTACATGTTTAAATTAATTGTTGACCTCAACGATAGTAATTAAATATATTGAGATTATTTAAATTAAATAAACAAAAAATTATAAAATATCACAAACTTTAAATTTTTCCTATTTTAAAGATTTTTTAAGCCTAAAGGCTTAAAAGTGCAAGTCCAAATAGAGCTATGTAAAGAGTAGAGAATATAAGACTAGCCATTCACTATAAACAGCAAATTCATAGACATCAAAGTAAATAAGATTATAGTTTAGAAATAGTTTTTTTTATGTGTATTGAAGCATGATTTATTTTAATACCAACCAATTTTAATCTGCTAAAATCGTAAAATCTAATGTGCGTTTAAAAATTTTTCAAAGGTAAGGAAAACAACAGTAAAAAATATAATAAAAACATTAAATAAGTGATTCAGTACTTATGTATTCTATAAACTTTTTCAAGTGACTAGAAAACTTGCGAAGGCTCCATTTGAATATTCGATAAATCCGTACGTCCACACTTTTCACTAACCCTTCACAGGTCTTCACCCACATTTCACACTTCACAAGCTTTAACTGATTAAAACAATTTGTGCCATAGGTGATTAAAGAACAATTAAAAATCAATAATTGCTACATTCATTATCGTCACTAGTCAATTTAAAAATAGAACAAATTATACACATAACGTTCTAAGTTCAAAAAATTATATTCGAATCATAAATTTTTTTTATTTATTCAGAGGTTTTTTTTGTTTAGTTTACTTTATAATTGTCTTTTTTTTATTGAGTTAAAGGGCAAAAGAAACAGTTTATACGTCCTCCTTACGAGCAACAGTGCAAATTACTAGGGATAATCGGAAGAGTCTCGCGCAAGCTTCATTAAAATATTACCTTCAATTGGCGAGCATAGCACACGGCTCTGACCGTATACAGAGCATAAAGATTTGTATGAAATTAATATTTTGTTTTTGTGAATTTGTGTTGTGAAAACTTCCAAATATTGTGGTTTCAATTGATGAAACGCGTAAACGACAGTTTGTAAAGAAGTTAGATTATTGAGAGTGCCATCTATTGTCACAAGTAAAAACTAATAATTAAAACCGGCCTTGTGCGAGTTGGACTCGCGTACGTAGGGTTCCGTCCCAATATACTAATATTTTACATGTTAACTTATTATTTCGTCATTTTTGTACGAAGTTTTCCAGAAGTTAGGCATCTATAACTCCTAAACCAACAAAGTTATATGAGCCGTTATAGTATTCCTTTAAAGTTCATTACATGGACAACCGTCATGATTTTTTCTGATTTTTTGTGCCAGCCGCTTTTAGAGTGGGGGAGAGGACGACATATTTTAACAAAAAAAATCGATTTAAAGTAAAATATCTCGCAAACGGATATCTAAATCAAAAAATCGTCTTAGAAACCTCTTCAATGTTTTTAAAAGACCGATCTAATAAAACCCAACACTATTGGGTAGACGCGAGAAAAAAAAACATCCCCACTTTACGTGTAGACTGTATGGGAGTTACAACAGTGGTCAGTGGTACAGTTTGATTATTTATTAATTACATCACGAGTCACGACCTCAAACAAATTTGGCGGATATCATAATTAAATATTATGATATTCACATATCATGTTTATACATTTTAATATTTATTAATCGCGGTATCATATATTGTTTGATATTATATATCGCATTATGATTCACATTTGTGACATTTTATGTTAAAATAAATGAGGAGGTGAAAATCAAAAGGTCATAATTACATTTTACTTTTTTTCCCAGAAAACGAGAAAAACTTTTTACAGCTATGCCTGTGCAAAATTGTCATATATTTTTTTTACAATAAATAAGGTTTTTATACGGTCTATTATATGATATTATTTAGAATTTTCTAGATCTTCAAATAAGGCAGATTCTTGTTCTTCTTCTTCTTTTGGCATATATTTTTGAAATATGTAAATGTCACCTTTTGAAAATAACTCTTTAAAATATGATAATTAAACAACATTGTTTAAAGAAAGAATTAAAAGTCACACACAGACACATGATCACATCACAGATTATTAAACTCAGTGTTGGCAACGCTAAATATTGTACAGCCAATAGCGTTAAATAATCGATATTTCATGGATAAATAAAAAACATCAGTAAATGTTACCGATTTGATTAAAAATTAAAGAGGACTACTTTTTTTTCTTAGAAAAATGTTACCTTTTGTTTATGAAGACGAAACTTCAAACGCAATCGACTATAAATTTTACCTTTTGTTGCAAAATCGCCTTTTTGGTAGCCATTTTCTACAGGAAAATAGGCCTTTCTGAACCCAATCTCTTAAAAAATGGATGTAAACCAGGGTTTTTACCCCGATGGAAAAAAAACGATTTCAGCAAAAAGTGTAAATGTGACTATTTGATTTTCACCTCCTCAAATGTCTTTGACGTAGTCACCTGCCGGGCTTCCCTACATGTTACATTAGTATTTCCCTACATGTTACTAATGAGTGATGAGATTGGGACAGATTAATATTTCAAATCTACATATATATATATATATATATATATATATATATATATATACAGGTGACCTGAAATTCGATACATTCCTTTGAAAGACAGAAAGTAGACCTCATTTACAGTAATATTTTTCATGGCATCCCTCTATCCGAAAGTTGATATTTACAAAGTTATTGAAATTTCAAAAAATTTTCTTTATTTTCGACTTTTGACATTCATGACATATCATACATTTTTTTAAGAAAATCACCTGTTTTTAAGAAAAATGTGCATTTTTCTTAAAAGAAAATTCTGTTTCATATCTCATAATGAAAAATTCTCGCTTAGTTTGTCCCTATTTATTCCTTAAAAATAATATTTGACTCATTGACGGTTAAAATACATAAAAAAATCACTAAAAAGACAAACATTTTTAAAAATACGTCATGTCAAAGTCAAAAAGTCGAAAATAAAGAAAAAATTTTTGAAATTTCAATAACTTTGTAAATATCAACTTTCGGATAGGGGATGCCATGAAAAATATTACTGTAAATGAGGTCTACTTTCTGTCTTTCAAAGGAATGTATCGAATTTCAGGTCACCCTGTATATATATATGTAGTCCAAAATTAACACAGCCTATAGAGCCCGTCTGGCCCCAACTACCTTGATACATGTTATTACTATTTGTTTTAGGGATTGGACTAAAGTTTAAAATACACATTTGCTCATGTAACGCCCAAGGATTGACATAATATAAGCCATTAATAAGTCCGCTTTCATACTTTTTTGTGCATTCAGTATCAATAAATAAATGTCCGTGGCGGTTATTACACCATCAACGGACCTAACCTTCGATGTTATCAAACCAGTTATATTGATTGTGTATCACTGATACGGGACATCGTTATCGGAATTCGTCATAAATCATAATATGACGAATTCCGAATTGGTCATACATTATTGAAAGAGTGCTGAATATATAAGTCAGGATACAGTTATACAATTATGTTAGAACTAGATGTTGCCAGCGACTTCTAGCGCGCAAAAGGAAATCACGCGGGAACCGTACATTTTGTCGCGATAAAAAGTAGCCTATGTTCTTCAACGTGGTCTACTGTAGACTCTACTCTAGTCAGTAGAAAGGTAGTTTCTGAGCCTATTCAATGGTTACAAACAAATCTTTCTTATAATGATAATATTAGTAAAGATAAAGAGACGTTGTATGGTTTTTTATTATAATGGGAGAAGAACAACTTACTATTATTTTATAGTGAACCCATTGGCAAATATTTCATTGCTGCTGACTCTGGGTTTTTTTTTGCATGGATTTTGGACCATTCCTTTGTAGATTAGAAATGTTATTCTGTCCTTATCTCTAAGAATGTCCATTGGGTTTGCTTAGTTAGGGAGTACCTACATGGGTATTTTTATTGGATGAATTGAATTAAAGCATAGGTCCTTGTTTATAATTAATTTACCACCGCTATCGAGCGGTGCGACAGACAACTCTACCATAGAGCTCTGTCTACAGCGAGGTACTACAGTCTACAACCAAGCTTTTCTAATACTATTACCCGCTATACCCCCCTAATAAATATACCCGTGTCTTTGTCTGATACGTTGGAAAGCGTGGCGTAAATATTTTTAGGGGGATAAGGTTTTGTCAATTTCTACCTGTTTTCTTTCATCCGATCTCATGATGATCTATGATTAAGACACAAATCCCGGTCTAAGATTTGAACTATGTTATTTTGTAAAACATAAGAGGAAATGTTTTTTTAATGAGACGCAACGCTGAACGGAAGAGAATTGACTCAATTATATTGACGTGGGCGAATTTGCCGCTCATTATCCAATCTTAGGCCAATAGCATCGGACTATTCCAAAGACTAACCTCACACAACCGTGAACCGACGACTCTACGTAATAGAATTTTAATGACATTATTTTCTAACGTAGTCCCATTTAAATTCGCTAGGAACCCTAGTAAATAGCAGTATATAGCCTCCTACTTTTCCTACTGTCCTATAAAGACGATTTGATTTAGTTTATTTTAGATCTTGAAATAATGTTTTTTATAGGTAACTAAACTTCGTTTTTGTTAATCATAAAAAAATGTATGTAACATATTTTGTTAGGCTTGTTAAAAAAAAATTAGGCCTTTTGATCCGTTATTGGATGATTTATACAGTATTCTCTGAGCGAAGTAACCTAGTAGTAGTAAAGGAATCGAACCTGCAGAGTGAAGGCTTGTTAATAGGACAATAATAAATATAATATTATTGTATTATGTAATAATATTATACAAAATACATAAATATTAATGCGATACATATATAAATATTAATTTGATAGATATATTTAATATTCATGTTAAGCGATGACACATTGATTTCCCCGTGATAATTTTTACTTGTATAATGCAAAGCGTTACCCAGATAACAGGACAAAGAGAATTTTGAATTCGAAACGCAACGTCACAGACTGAATGAATGACCAGCCAATGGATGTAAAATAAAAAAGTACCGCTGTCAGTCGTGGACACTGCTCGGAAACCAGTCCACCTGTCTAGTAAACAAAATTAGTTGTTAGCTGTGCTGTACAGTGTATTAATTCAAGCCTGATCAGGGATATAAAAAACTTGCACTGAGGGCGTTTGAGCTTTATTACTATTGCAGCAACACTAAGAAAAGCTAATTACGATCCGGAATCCGAGAGGCCGGAAAAAAATTCAGAGCATTGAAAATAGAACTCTGGATTAATACAATAGAGTTGAAAATGGAACACACAAGTGTCGAGTGAAATGACAATGTCATATGTGACATCTCAACCCTTCCATTTTCAACTCTATAGTATTAGCGCAGAGTTCTATTTTCAGTGCTCTGAATTTTCCCCGGCCTTACGTATTCCGGATCATATAGTTCCAGCCTAAGTTAGAATGTAATTGATTATATCACGAAGATTTGACAGCATTGACATTACAATTTAGTTTCGTGAATTTTCCGCAATATGGTGAAGTTTGCTATATTCCTAGTCAGGCTACTTCTTAATGTACAAATCACGATGCATTGTTAGTGTCATGCTACTTACACTTATTGCCAAGACACTACAGAAATATATAGCACAATATTAGAATACAACATTAATACATAATTATACAGGTGTTCCAAGAAGTACCTATGAAAGACATTTTTGAATATTTCAGTAAAATATGTTATCAACTGCGTTATTTCCAAATTCCGTACAAATCTGGGTTACAAGAAAACTTACGGCTTAATTTATGTTAAAAGAAAAATATTATTTAGGCCATTAGGCCTCGAATTTCGCGGTGAGCGGCACGGAAGCGGGCAGTGACAGCAGCGGCAGGCTGGCGCCAAAGTCACCGCTTGAGGCTGGGACTATATTGTCCGGAATCCGTAAGGCCGGGGAAAAAACAGAGAACTAAAAATTGAACTCTGCACCAATGCAATAGAGCTGAAAATTGAAACACCAGTGTCCAGTCAAATGTCAATGTCATACATCTCGAAACTCGACACTTCAATTTTCAACTCTATTGTATTAGCGTAGGGTTCTATTTTCAGTGTTCTGAATTTTCCCGGGCCCGCCGGATTCCGGATCGCATAGTCCCAGCCTTTGAGTGGAGTGCTTTTCTGACAAGCGGTGACTATGGCGCCCGCCTGCGTCGCCGCTGCTGTCACTGCCCGCCGCCGCGCCGCTCACCGTGAAATTCGAGGCAGCGGCCTTACAGCCCAAAACTTGAGAAGCTATATTACTTTATAATCATCATCATCATAGCTGACCTAATAGTCCCCACTGCTGGGGCTCGAGTTTCTCTTCAAAGTTCAATGTGAGGATTAGGCTGTAGATCACCACGCTATTAGGTACTGCTGCAGCAGCTGCAGCTGCTTGATCTACAAAATACCATACCTACTCTCCTCAAATTAACAACCCAATCACATTCAAAAATACTGTATCTTTATAAAGTTTGTATAACTTCTCTACTCATCTACTTATTGGAACACCTTACAATCTTACAATTACAATCCTTATACTGAGTGATTTTTTATTCTGTTTCGAGAGAATCAGGGTACTAATAGACTAATAGGTACATGAAATATAGTACTATGGGATACTCAGTTTATTGTTTTTAGGGTTCCATAATACATAAGGAACTATATATAGTTTCGCTCTGTCCGTCCGTCTGTCTGTCTGTCTGACTGTCGGCCAGACAGCGCATCTAGCTTCTGTAATTATCAATATATAAATTGATGAAATTTGGTATAGTTATAGACTGTGTATAGATCTCGTTTTTGGCATCTAAGAATAATAATAATTTTATAAGTGGGGATGAATTATTTTTTTCATTCTCACCCCATTGTAGGGTATCGTAAATAGGCATTTGTAAAAAAATACATGACTTTTTTACAAAGTCAACCATTTTCGAGTAATCGGCCTCCAAAGTGGTTTATAAGTTGGTCTCCCCCCTGGCATTTCTAAACTATGAGACTTAAAAAATTTCAATTTTCCAATAGATCATGCTAAAAACTCTTTAGGAAAATTGTTTTGAACGAAATCGGACAGTAGCTTTTGAAGTAATATGAAAAAATAAAAATTACGCGTTTATAGTTATGGAACCCTCCTTAGACATGTCCTGACATGCTCTTGATTAGGTTTTTCTCCTTTATACCGTGGTAAAAAGGACACTGGCGACATATAAAAAAATATATATTACTCGGGAATAAAAAGTTATGAATCTCCGAATATCAGAGAATTTATGTGTAAAATTACGTTTATGAATATTAATTATGTGTAAGTACGTACTTATCTGTGTTAATTGTTGTCATCATAATATATATATATATATAATCTATGGTTATCATGCTGTAAATTGTCAATTTGAGCGTAAAAGCTCCATCTAGTGGCCCAGTAGATACATTTATTTTAACTGGAGTATAAAGTTATTTCCTTTTTTATAGCTCAGCACTTTCGTACTAGTTTTATGAAAAAAATGTTACATGGAGTGTGAAATAGATCCCTCTAGACTATTTATATACTAAGAAAAAATATTAATATGTTTTTGGTTTTCATGACGTGAAAGCGACATTTATAATTTTCTGTTAGCATATTGCGTTTCCGAACAAACTAGTTACTAATTTCATTACGTAATTGACATCGCAAATAACAGATGTCGCTTTTCCGCAAACCACCACTAGAGCAATATATTGAACAATAGGTTAGGTTATATTTAATCAATGATCTTTTATCCCCCGAATTTGATGTATAATATTATTGCTTTTTTTGTTCCTATGTTCATAAAGGCCAACCAGATCCCTAGATGTTGCAAAATACGGATTCACTTTTTGGACTCATTGACGTTTTCTTCATCTATGCCTTCTGTTACAGTAACGTTTTCAAATTCTGGGTTATCTACCATAGCTTTCTGTTTATATTCGTGACAAAATACTTTGGTGGGTTTCAATATATACAAACTAGATTATTAACGAAATAAATACAGTTCAAAAAGTTTTACTAAGTAGTTGTAATGTAAGTAAGTAGTCTGCCAAAGCAGTAAAGAAAATTAAATATAATTAGTTGATTCATAACAATGATTATTATTTGCCTAATAAGTCTTTACTTCGTATCTTAGGCCCGTATTGATAAACCGTTCTTATCGCTAAGACAGTTCTCAATAATTCCATAATATTTATGATAAAATACTTTTTGTAGCCTCGTATTTTAATTAGCAGGCAGTTAATTGTATGGCAACTTGCTAGTTCTCTCATTTATTTTAAAATATCGCACTACTAATTTAAAATCATTATTTACTAATTTACACATTTAAAACAGATTTACAGATTTTTTTTTTAAATATTACAAATAATTGTCACCCTATTGACCACTATTACCTATTGTGGTGGTGTGTGGTGTGATTGATTGAATCGTACAACGGCGCACGGCGCGTGAGACTTTATGAGAGAGATATTCTATTTTTGATACAAATCATGCCCTTTCCTTCTCGAAACGGAATAAAAAATCACCCAGTATAGTATATACTTACAATAACATAAAACTACATACCTGTAGTATCAACCGGGTTTCTATTCGGTATGATGGAATGGACATATCTCGCCACAAAGTGTCCGAACACATACTTCAGCTGGGGGTGGTGCATCATATGGACGAACTCGGCAAAGTCCAGGTATCCGGAGTTGTCCTGGTCAGCCAGGGACATTATCTTGTCGACCACATTGTCTGGTAAATCGTGATCGTATTCCCGGGACTCGATGATCTCTTTGAGTTCATTGTACGATATTTTCCCATCGTTGTCTTTGTCGTACTGGAAAATAGGAAACTGTTTATGCTATGCGCACTAAAAATCGGGGTAATGACCAATGATTAACAATGTAGAGTGTGGTTTAGTATCTATTTGGATGAACTGGGAGCACAGATTAAAGAAAGAGTAACAGCTACATAGTTAGCTTTCGATTTGATTGCAATACTACAAGCATACGGTGTGTCCACGATTGTGGGGAAAAATTGTAGGCCGTTGAAGGGGACGTCAACATTTTCAAATTTGGAACGATTTATGGAAGCTGTTTCTGTACGTAAGTATATACTTAATATATTTTCTGAATAAAAAATGACTGAAAGTATACTGTTTTATCTATATAATATATAAAAGGCAAAGCTGATTATCTGATGTATCAACGCACAGGCCATAAACACAAACCATTAAGACTATAAATTTGAAATTTTGCACACGTATTTCTCATATGACGTAGGCATCTACTAAGGAAGGATTTTTCAAAAATCAACCCCCAGGGGTTTAATAGGTGATAAAAGTTAGTTTGAAATTTTTTATTACTTGTGCATATTTGCGTAATATTTCGTATGAATTGAGTACGGAAAAAATAATGAATTACGTATTTCAGCGTTTTCTAAAATTCAGCCTATTTTTTTTTTGGGTAAAATAGGGGATGAAAGTTTAAAACTTAATTTCACGTGGGCGAAGCCGCGGGAATTTAATGCTAGTTAATCATAAAAGTTGGCTACCGCTTTTCAGTTAGTCTGTAGGATTGCAATTGCACTACAAAAATAGTAGTGCAGATACATTTTAAAGGAAGTTTTGCTCTAAATTTTAAAAGAACATGAACAACGCACAGGAAAGGACGGCTTAATCAGAATTTCTGTAACAGTTATGAAGCGAGAGAAGTCCGTTAGGTTAGCATTCATTTGAGATCAGCAGGTCTACATCAACTATTGAATTTCAATAGTTGATGTTTCATAGTAATAATCACTTAATGTAGTCATTTTAGATCTGCTGTGGGCTCTGTCTAGACTCTAGTGTCTACTCTTAATAGTCTGATGCTTGAACTAAATGTATCCGGAATGTCTCCAGCCGGACACACTCCAGGTTCGTGTGTTCGATTATCAGCTCTATTGTTTTAGCGCAGAGTAATATTTTCAGCGCTGTTTCATTCCGGCCGGAGAGATTCTGGATGCATATAGTCCGAGCCTAAATACATATTACATATACACATACCGGCATATTTAGCGGAACATAAAATAAAGGTTTGATATCAGTATCATATAAGGTTTATACGTCATTTAATTTAAAAAGAAATATTTTCAATTAAGAAAACAACTGAACATCACATTTTATGCAATTGTTTTAATTTTATTCAAATACACCTTATCTGAAGCGAACTTCGAGTATTTCTTCCTTCTGAGTTTGATTTAAAATTTCATTGAAATACTGTTTTTTGTTAGTTTTTTTTTTTTAACGCGTATCTTTTTGGAGTTGAGGACTGAATTATGCCTGACTTAGCTCCAACGGAGATTACCAGGGCACTCGAAATGCGAAGAAATGGTCAAACCTACAGAGTGATATCCAGAGATCTTCGTCGACCAGTTTCAACGATCCATCGCAGTATCCAACGGTTCAGGGAGACCGGTACTTATGTGAGAAGAGCAGGACAAGGCAGAAAAATACTCACTTCGAGTAGGGATGATCGTTTCATTCGGCTTCGTGTACGTAGGAACCCCGTTTGACGGCCGATCAAGCCTCACATGAGTTAGAAGCAGTGCGGGGTGTAACCGTAAGTGAGCGTACGCTACGAAGAAGGTTCGAAGAAGCTGGTTTGGGTTCATTTGTGCCCGCTAAGGCTCCAAGGCTCGAGGTATTTCATCGTAGAAACAGGTTAACTTTTGCTCAGGAACATCGACTTTGGAACGCGGACCAATGGAGTAAGGTGTTGTTTAGTGATGAGTGCAGAATTCTGTTAAATCAAATTGACGGCAGGCAAAGAATATGCAGACGCAAAGGAGAATGATACATTCAGACAAATTTTGAAACTACAGTTGCATACGGTGGTGGATCAATAATGGTTTGAGCGGGCATTTGTTTGGGAGCTCGCACAGACTTGGTAGTGATTGACAGAAGGAGTCTGACTGCAGATCGCTATATCAGAGAAGTTTTATAAGAAAATGTCGTACCGTTTGCCCCATATATCGGTGACGATTTTGTTTTTATGCAGGATAATGCTCGGCCGCATACCGCTCGGGTAACTCAAGCTTATTTTAATGATATGAATATCACTGTTATGGAGTGGCCGGTGAGATCACCGGATATGAACCCAATAGAGCACGCTTGGGACTTGCTGAAAAGAAAAGTCAAGTCCAGAATTCCAGCTTCTGCCAACGTGGGTGAACTGCGAATCGCCGTAGTTGAGGAATGACGGAGACTATCCCAGGAGACCATCGATAACATCATTCTCAGTATGCCTAGACGGGTAGAAACTTTAATAAGAGCACGTGGAGGAAATACGCGATATTAATCACCATTTTTCTAATTTAATTAATTGTTATTTTAATATTAATTTTCACTTTTCCCGGTTAAATGAAAAGTTCAAAAATGTACTATTTTTCACAAATAGCCTTTACTCGCAAAATCTGTTCTTATTGTGATCTCATTTTAAGTAAAACAAATGAAACTTTAAATAACAAAGGAAGTGTAGTAAGTAGATTTTAAAATAAAACCACATTTTTTTAATTATGGACCTTTTTTTTGTGTTCCGCTAAATATGCCGGTGTGTTTATTATGTTCACATAGAAGTTCATGTTTTATAAGCAATTTGAGTGTTGACACTGGCGTCTACGTTATTTTCGGCTATGGGTCATCTGACATCTCTTATCTCGCTTTGTCTTACGACTAGTGTACACTTGTTAGTTGTTACATATTTACAATGGCTTCTTTTTAATACTTATCTCTATTATTAACAGCTACGAGGATTCGTCACCCAAGGACGCGATAGCGAGAAGTGGGCTACTGATGTGGTCTCTGCCTACCATGGGGTTTTAACTTTAAAGGTTCCTAACCTTTTTGCTATGAGTGAGCATGTGTGTGCGGTTCTTCTCCAACGCGGTGACACTCTTAGGCTAGGACTATATTGTAATATTTCAGATTATTGTATTAGCCCAAAGTTCTATTTTCAGTGCTCTGAACTTTCTCGGGCTTTCCGGATTCCGGATCATATTATAGTGCCTGTCTAATTGGTTGATCCGTTATCGCTTAATGCATTTATTGACCAATGACGCTTATGTCGTGTTCACGTATACGATTTGAATTTTGAAGTAAGCGATACTGCAAATCTAACGCGAATGAACTTATAGTAACTTTAAACTTATCTCGGTTCGTGCTACATTTGGCTAAACGGCTACTATCGTAGTTTTGGTAACGTTTGCCCTTTGTCTTCCACTTGTTAGTTCTCTTACAGTCGGCTATGCGTTATCTGCTCACAATAGCCGTTGTTTGGTTATCGTTACCTCATCGTGCGTGACCCAGTAGTATTGGCTTTACCTATCTACACGCATGTGTTCGGATACATGTTTAGCGCCTTTTTGTTCTAGATTCTCCGACTGAATCTAGTTTTTAGGGCATTGTTTTTATAAGGAATCGGGATAATAAATGTTCGCAGATGATGTTAAGTGTTTAGAACACTGTTTCTAGGTCAAAGATCGATCTTTACCTTGAGATAATAAGTTTTTTAGCGTCCGTTTTGAAGGACACTGGAGAATACATAAAACATTGTTTGCGTCGTGGGTTGAAAAATTAAGGAAATCTATGGGAAATCTGTTAAAATTTCCAGATTATGAAGAAATCCCTTAAAAAATCGGGCACGGGCGTAGCTAAAGGATACCTATGTCCTATTACCTATGCAATATGGAATATAGCAATCATCGTATTGCTTTTAAACAAAACCCCACTAATGCATCACATTTGTGAGCAGGCATTCAAATTCCTTCGTTGTATTGTGAGTCATATTTTAATAAAACCAATTCAACGAATACCTAACTACTGCGTAAGCAGGTTATCGTGGTTATGAGGCCAAAAAATCGCTAAAACTGAAAGACTTACACGTGAAAACTTGTTTTTGGGTCATTGAGCTAATAAATCAAGTTTAACAAAGTAATAACTACTATTGAAAGTTGACAAGTCAATTTTTGGAGCCCTTATTGAATGGGACACTGTTTTTCTTAAACATGTCGTGTCTGTCCGAAATTTTAAGCTCACAACCATCATAAACTTTAAGTGATACCTAAAAAGTGATAATGAAAACATTAGGAGCGCTCGAACTTTTAAATGAAATTAAACAACCTGTTGAAGTGACATCACTACAAATATAATAATATTGTTATGGATTGACATTGTGTAAGAAAAATAATTTATCCAAATGGAAGCCACGAGTCCGCTGTAGACCAATTTTTAACGACATCTTCTTATAAATGGAGCTCAATTTCAAGAAGAACCCGAGTTACTTGGCATTTACGGTAGAAATTGATTGACTGTGGTTTGTCTGCATAGACTTATAGGTTTCACATAAGCCCACAGAAAGTAATCGAGAGGCGAGACGTGTTAAATCACACTATTTCGGTGGCCAGTTTATGTCGCCAACGCGCGAGATGAAGAAGAAGGAAACTTCTCATTCATTAAACTTAATTTTTCACGTGGTGTATGGCAAGTAGCACCGTCCTGTTGGCACCACAATTTCGTGAAATCCATACCGTCTATACTATGCTACAATTTCTTTATTAAAAACGTCGCACTGAAAGCGAATAGATCTAATTTTAACAATTTATATACGCGTTGTTGAAGCTTGCAGATTTCCACGGTAAACTGTCATGACTTAATATGTATTCATGCATACAGCTTTAGCTTTGCCAAGGTAGCCATAGGCTATGCAGTGTCAAAGTTCGCGTGTGCATATTAAAAAACCCTTTATTTTGTTGTTATTATGAGTATTTAATTAATGCCATCAACAAAAGTATCAAATCTTATTATTCATTATTGATAATACTTAAAATAAACAAACAGAATAATTTAGAACAGACACAAGTTGGAAGACTGAACAAGAGGCCAATTTGGACTTTCTTGTCAAAAAACTTGTAAAACCTGCTTATTATTAATGTTTTAAATTCAATTGATATATCTGTTATTGTAACTTTTACCTCAAGAAAAAGTTAAAACCAAACTAGACCAAAAATGAACAGATTCATTGTCACATTTAAAATTATTTTTATTTCATAAATAAATCTATTTCTACTTTTGTTCTCAGACAAATGTACAGCTACTCAGTTATGATAAATTAAGAATTAAAAACTACAATAATAACTTTTTGCATCACTACAGCTGCGAAATGAATTATAAGCAGCAGGTCTAAAAAGGCCACTTTGAGTATTATTCCTATTATTATTTATATAATACATTTATATTCATAATTTGTTTCATTTCAGATGTACATAATATCAAGAAGCAGCTACATGTTTTCTATAAATTCTATATCTCTTCTATATTTTTTCTTTGACAGAGGCCGAGTATGGACTGACATTTCTTTACAAATGTTTGTGCAATATATCTAGACAGTAATCAATAAAATAAAATGCATTGCCACCTATTAAGATTCATGCATTAAGCAAAACACATGAACATTTTTGAGGAGACTATTTATGCTTTTTCCAAATAATTTTTTAATATTTTTGGATTATTTATTAGACAATTATAATGTGATTATATGCACTATCTTTGGGTATTTTTGGCACAAATAAACAAAACAAGTTACATAAAAGCAGAAGAACGATCCTAAACATATCTTTTTGTAAATTTTGGGTGAAGATGTTCTGGAAAATACTTTTTGCTATGCTTATAATCGTATTTTTTATATTTAACCATTGTACAGATAAAGAAGTAAATGATCTGTTACCATTGTTGCTTTTGTAGGATTTGGTTTCATTTGGTTACAAAATTGACCAAAAAACAGTCTATTTATGTCAAATTCATAAACAAGTCCATACAATACAATTACATAATTGTCATATTAGCATATATTACATAACAATTGCTTAATTGTCATATTAGAAGTTAGTATAGATTACTTCTATACATATTCTTCAATACATTACAATTCACTTCACAGTACAATTCACTTAATGTGGCAATTTTAAACCTTCTGGTCTTAAATAATTTTATAATCAGTACAATTAATTATTTGCCTACTTTACTACTTTCTTTGAGGAATGTTTAAAGCTGGCAAGACGCCAGGATTTCTATTGGAATAATAATAGACATTGGTACCATTTAACATAGTACTATCAGTAAACATAAAATTAAACAACATAATATAAAATAAAAAACAATAGCCTTTTATATTATATGATAGAAATAATATGATTTTTTATGATTGTCTTCAGATTTTTTAAAAGTTATTATGTTGCAGGTGTTTAGATCCTCCTATTAATAAAGAATGTGGTTATTAAATATCCTAGAAATATTATGAAATATTAATTTATAGTACTTATTTTCATTTATACAAAAACATTATATTTATTGTAGATTTGATATTGGAATTTAATTACTTTAGTCTTTATTGCATGCCGTATTAATTATATAATATCTGTATTACTTAAAGTTACTGCTTTACAATTCTAAGAAAAACATATAATAAATATAACAATAAAACATTTAAAATAGAACATGTGAATTGAAAGTTTAGAACATTTGAATGTTATTTTTTTCACAGAATTATAGGTATATAAAAAATAAATACCTACATAGGTAATAATAAGTATAAAACGAAATTTGTGTTAAAGTAATTAGCTACTTTCTGATCATAATCCTACTTTTATAAAAAACAGTATGTATGATGTAGGTATGTATTTTATAGAATAAAGAACTGCCATTCGAAATATAAATTAAGAATTAAAGTTACCTTTATGGAAAATAAAACATAAAAAATAGTGTTTGGATCGTATAAAGAAAGGAAAAATATAATTCTAACACTTACCTTGTTGAATATTCTTCTCCAATACAAATCTGATCTCGTCGGAGTTAAAGGCACCGAAACAGTAGTTTCTCTTTGCCCGGACGGCATTTTAGCAAATAATACTTTTACAACAAACGTTTAAGTAAAAATCACACATAAAAATGAATTGTTATGATAAAATATATACCCTGATATCTTCCTTTTGGGAAGGACTGACTACCATGATCGATTTAGTGCAAATGTACGATAAGATAATCACCCAGATTATCTTTTTTGCGTGTTTACTTTGGGTAAATCGTCTGTACACATAAAATACCGTTACTCAGTAAACTTACTTTCCAACTATTTGAAACTCCAAAATATATCGAGCTCACTCGCCAAAATGTAATCAAACGTCAGTCGTCCCGAACGTCAAATGTCACAATTAAACTGTCATTTTTTTTTTTATGACATTGTCAGAAGAATAGAGGGAAGGAGGACTATCTCTCTGGCAGAAAAGCTAAAAAGTGTCCGACAAAAGTAGTCAAAATATAATAGTTCCAATCTGGCCTTAGGAGTTGAAGCCTAGTCAGAATTGGGTGTGTTATGAAGTTAGCAATTAGAGATGGAGTGAAGTTAGTTAAGGTAGAAAATCAGGAAGTTAGTTGAGTAAGAAAATCATAAACTTACGTAAAGTAAGGCCAACGAGACGAGATAAAAAACGTAAATAAACGGACCGCTAGTGAGTTGCATTATGAAAGTGAGTTAATATTATATCTGTCCTTATCACTCGTATGCAATAATGACGTCAGTTGGTCGACGACAGCTGTCGTAGCGTGTTTCGTGGTACAGGAAAGCGGCCAGTACCGCAGTTGTCAACATTTGGTCCGCCAAACAATTGTGAACAAGTTCATTCCTGTTTGGATTGCGTTCGAAGTGATACATATTTTTTCGTCTCCGTATTTACTTGGTTTTTTGAACTTGGTGAAAATGCTGTAGTGGTACTGGACAATGCTCCTTACCACTCAAGACGCCAAGAAAAAACACCCACCAGAGCATGGAGAAAAGCAAGTATTCAAGAATGGCTGCGTAATAAAGAACTAAGCTATGATGAAAAAGACGTAAAGGCAGAACTTTTAAAGAAAGTGAATGACGTAAAGACGAACTACCAAAGATACGCTGTGGATGAGCTCGCCAAAAATTTAAGGTGGAAGTCCTAAGACTGCCACCTTATCATTGCGAGCTCAATCCCATTGAACTCGTATGGGCTGACATAAAGGGACACGTAGCTCGCAATAATACTACATTTAAATTTGAAGATGTGATAAAACTGCTACAAGAGGGGATCCAACGTGTATCTGCTGATAAATGGCGAAATTGTGTGGATCATGTAGTAAAAGTCGAGGACAATTTTTATAGCAATATTGACAACATGATTGATAATACAATAGATAGTTTTATCATAAACACAGCTGACTCGGACTCTTCCGACAAATCATCTTTGTCTAGTACAGACGACAGCGATTAAAATTCGAACTTTATAATAATTTATTCAAATAAAAATGTTTTGAACCCCTGAAAATTTGTTTACATTCTTTATCTCGTCTGGTTGGCCTTACTTTAGCCAAAAATATTTTATAAATTTAACCGAAGAAGATGATAAGATTTAATTCTCTGTTTAAATTTTGCCGCTCTACCCAATTGCAACTGTAGCGCCTATTAAATTAACGCTTATTTACGGACACTTTTTCATGTATGGACATAGTCCTCCATTCCTCACTCACCATATTATATTGTCTGTAGAAGCCATCAGCTCTAGGAAGAAGAATAAAATATGGAAGGAGTACTTAAACCGTCAAGAGCGACGGATTTTTTAAGGGCAACACAGACCAGCTGCCCTAAAATGTCAAAATTTTGACATAAGAACTTATATTGTGTTTTAAAAGTTCAAACGTCAAAATGAAGCCCATCCATTGGCCCATTCCCATTTGTCAGTTAAAGTTCTAGGGCAGCGGATGTGATGTAAGATTTTTCAAAAATAATTATAAACGTCGGAACCAACTAGAAACCAACATGCAACAAAGCCGGCGGCGTTGCTATAGTAACGAAGAGCACAATAATTGATATACTTCCCAACTTCAAGATTTTCTGTGAATATTAATTATGGAAACAAAAATGTATTTAATATATATTTCTTTTACATAAATAACAGCGACAATGCAGGATTATCATAAGTCTAATAAGATATCAAGTATTTTATGGATAAAATCATCAGTTAACCGTTTCAGTTTTAGGTAAGTAAGTCTGAGTATGAGATAAATATTGAGTTTTACTATGAGAATTCAAAAAGGTAAAACAACTAGTATTTCTATATAATTTTAGAATAAAGCTAAAGCCGAGGGAAGGAGTTGTGAAGTATCCCAAGTTTAATGAATCAACCCCTGCAAATCATAATATTGAGTTTGAAAATGATCTAAGTGAATGTTATGTATTTAAATGGCATGAAAAAGTATTTAGCCGATGGGAATTCCACCATTACACGGAAGTTAACAACTGTGTATTGGATTCCGAAAAGGAATACAACAGGAGAATACAAATTAATGATTATAAAGTGTCCCAAATGTTCACGTGTTTAGAAAATTACAAAGTAATTACTATGTCTGATATAAAAAACAATGTCGAAGAAGCATCACTAATCGAAAGAGTACGTGGAAGAATAACCAGCGATGTTACAGATTCTAATAGACATCTATTTAAAAGCGACTTGGATTTGAATAGCAATGATGAGCATTGGCAAGCCATGCATGTTATTTGGGATAGCTCGGAATATAACGAGTAAGTATTGCTGAAATAGTAAAATATCGTATTGATGATTGCTACTTACTTTTCGTAGGAGCTTTAGAAATAATACGGATTTCGTATTGTTTGCATTCTGTGGATTGTTCGTTTGCCTTATGCACTTATGATCCAGTTTTTAGAGGCGTAAAGAGCCGAAATATTTATCATACATAAAATAAAATTATTATATATAAAAATATGGATTGCAATTCCAATGTCTAGCTAAAACTAAAGAACGTCTGGAACTATTTGGTCTTGAAATAATTGTGGAAGTTCAGGAAAGGTGTTCCGGTGAGAAATATTGGAAAAATTGCGGAGAAAATACTAAAAACGTCAATTGAATTTTCCCATACTAACTGTTCACTAGTTACTTGAGTGTCAAATATTAGAATAGTATCAATATATAATAGATTCTATGAGGATTCTATAAGTACTTAGGTGTTTTTATTTCAGTTTGCCTGTTTGGTTTAGTAGGTGTAGACTACGCAGACGGAAGTGTAGATGTATCTGTAGATTGTAGATGTTGGTGTAGGTTGTGGGTGTATATTTTTATTTTTCCACTTCACAGTTAAGACACAACAACGTGTGTAGGTATAATAATAATATGTTATATTTTCAGAAAAAAATCAGTGTTTTATGTTCCTCGATTTACTTTGCTCGCAGAGATAATCAACTTCTCTTCAAGGAGGAAAGTGTTCTCCTGTCGCTATACTATAACCCCGCCAACAGCAGTCTTCTGATGTCACCTAGAGAGAATGACATAGATTACAATCCCTATGACGTGTACACTGGCGCTGGTATACTAGGGTTTCAATATGGCGTCGAGATTATAGAAGAAGAGGACGATGAGGAGGAATTCGTTGCTTTGGTAAGGATTGATGACGGCTATAAAACGACGCGCTTGTTAATTTGTCGCGATGGTTAATAGGCGCCAGTAATTATTTCCAGGCTATCTGCTCCCCAAGTAATTATGCTATAGTTTTTAACCCCCGACACAAAAAGTGGGTTGTTGTTTGACGTGACGTTGTCCGTGGCATCGTAGCTCCCGAACGGATAAATCGAATTTGATCTAGTTTTTTTTTTAAAAAGCTGACATGATCGAGTGTTCTTAGCTATAATTCATCATCATCAGCTCGCTCACTGCTTGACAATTCAGGGTTTATTGAAATTTTTTAATTTTTTTTAAATCGATAGCAACTTCCATTCCACTACAGACTTTCCAAAATATCAGTCCCATAAATGCTTTAAAGCTCCCCAAATGCAATATCTGAAGAAAATATACAATAAGAGCTTACCCATACTGATTTTCATTGATCATCTTTCGTGATCATGAAATATAAATTTTTAAAGACAATAACTACTTATACTTAACTTTTTATAATATAACCTGACTACGTAAATTATTTATTATTTTTACGCCTATGTCACTGGGCCATTATTACGAATCTATTGACACTATTTATTAAAATCGGATTTGTTGTTTAGACGCTACTGTGGAACAAACATACATACGTACGTAGACTGCCAAAATCATTACCGTTCCTTTTGGCTTCGCCGTAGTCGGGTAAAAATACGTAATACTAGTTTTTAATTTTAGCTGAACAAACTGAACACCAAGCTTGAGAAGAAACAGAAGAATATACTGCGGTTCGACATGCCACCGCTGGGGAAGAACATAGCGAGTGTCCATTTTGAAATACTTGGTGCAAGGAATTTCGACCATGATAATGTTTATGTGGAATATACCATTAAGGTTCGTGTAAATATGAAAGTAGCAAAGACAAATGTCTCTATGGACAAAGCCATCATAAGCAATAGCAATATTTATTATTTGACACTAAGACTACGCTCTCATGATCGTTTTTTTTTGGTCGCGACAGAAAAAACTGTACTATAAAAAGAACTCAGCACTAATAAAATAGAGCTCAAAACGGTGTCAAGTGTCAAATTTGTCATTTGACACTTGACACACATCTGACATTGATCCGCAGATTGTGAAACTGGCCCTAAGTCTCAGACTACATTATCCAGAGTCCCTTCGGCCGGATAAAAACAGCGCTGAAAATAGAACTCTGCGCTAATACAATACAGGTCAAAATCGAACACACGGCAGCATTTTAAAAAATCGAAGCTCCAGTGTTCGATTTTCAGCACTATTGTATTTGACCAGAGTTCTATTTTCAATGCTCTGAATTTTTCTCGACCTTACGTATTTCGGACAATATAGTCCCAGTTTAATTTAGTACCACTTGCCAGCCTTACTGGATCTGTTTAATTCTACGGGGTTTGCCAATAATATTATAATAATAATATCGATGGACGCTTCACACCACTTCAATCTGGCCCCGTGCTAAGTAAACAAATAACTTGTGTTACAGGTACCAGAAAACGGGAAGTATATTTAACATTTTTATATTTACTATAAGTAGGTACATAATATATTTAAGATTTTTATTATATTATGTAACACAAATTTAATACACATCCATGACCCAGGAACACAGAAAAGCTTTTTGTTCCTTCGACGGGATTCGAACCCGCGACCTCCGCCTTGAGCACCAACGCGCCGAACCACTGAGCCACAGTGGTCGTCAAGCTCCATCACACACTTATTACTGCAATATCCTTCGGTAATATACTTTTACCCCCGAATATACTTTTGTCTGTTTCTATTTACCAGACACCACATGAAATCCAATGCACTGGTGAGCTCCACGGCCGCACTCATGTCAGCAGAATGCTGGAAGACGCTTCGAGGAGGTGGAATTTTGGACACGAGATAGATCTTGAACTGGAATACAGCATGGATATCGGTAAGTATATTAATAGTCTAATCGATGATTCCCATAGTTGGTTCTGTAGAATGGTCATCAGGCATCCGCCAAAATTATTTTTTTATTAGCTGTTAAATAATATATTGTGGATCTATACTGATATAATAAAGAAGAAAGATTTGTTTGTTTCTTTGCATTGAATAGGCTCCGAAACTACTGGACCGATTTTGGTGAAATTTGGCACAGATATTATACAATATACCACGGGAAAGGACTACTTTTTATTGCGGAAATATTGTACGGTTTGAAAAGTCGCGGGCAACATCTAGCTACAAATATAATTTTGAAATATTAAATAACCCTTTCTTATTTGATAATATGGGGGTCCATTAAATAAAAGGTATTTGATTGGTGTTTCGTTAATTGTCGAAATTTTGTGTAAATTCGGATGTCAAGTTGCACCGCGCTGCACAGCGCACGTGCAGTGTATGACCAGCTGATGTCATATGCAACGTGTATATTTTTGTGTAGTGAATAAAGTTCAATTTTGAATAGCTATCTTAAAATGCGAAAAAAATATATATGTATAATATATAATATAATAAAAATCTTAAATATGTGTATGGTATAAAAGTATTAAATATTATATTTCCATTGTTTGGTATCTGAAGTACAAGTTCTTCGGATATTTAGTACAGGACCAGATTGACGTGCTGTGGAAGCGTCCACAACATTGACATGAATTTCTTTCAGATCCACCTCCCTTGACCATATACTTTGAGGCCGTATCCGTGGACTGGTGGCGACGACATCGCACGGAGGGTTACGCCTACATCAAACCATCCCTACTCCCTGGAAAGAACGAGGAGACCCTATCGTGTAGAAGACCAGAAGAACTGGATAAGAGGGAGGCTGAGAGGAGACGGTTCTTCGTGGGCGAGTGTCACCTGATCAAGGATTTGAGGGTGTTGGAGCATCCACAGGACTATGTAAGTTTTAGCATGAAAAGCTGGGTGACTTATTGTTCGGTAGTGATCTAAATCGCCTAGGCACAGTATAAATAATGTACAGTAGCGGAACTCAGCCGTGTCCTTGAAATTTTTACCTACTATTGGGCGTGGCCGAGCGGAGCGGTAGGGCTGGTACGTCTACAAAGGTATTGGCAGTGCGCAACTAAAACTCGTTAGTCGTTCAATGCAGCGACCGGTCTTGGCGGCGCGGCGGCGTGACACTAATACATTCTTCTGTGACGGCGCGGCGTGACACTAACACATACTTCTGCTATTTGGGGTTTCGTCAGCGAACGTGTAAATGACGCGTATGTGTGCGTGCGCCGATTCGCACGGTCTAGTATGAAGATGTACTGTACATTATTTATATAGTGGTCTAAGTAGGCATGTAAAATAGAAACGAACATAAAATAGTATATTACACTGCTTTTAATAATAACGAAGATTCACGCCATCTTTATGTTGCTCGCCACTTTAGAGGCTATGCAATATGCATGATGATGCATCATATAGTTTTACGTTGAGGGAGGTGTGCAGAGAGCTAATAATTTTTAAATAATACCATAGAGGAATACATAATTATTGGTCTATGATAATACCTAGAAATACATATAATTAATAAAAATAACAAGAACACACTACCTCAGATTAGTAACTCACACTACCATGCGTTTGTATATTTACATTATATAGATATTATATACAACATTTAGGTACTTAAAATATATTTTATTAAGTATCTAACAGTCAAAAGAACCCTAAAAAAATGAAACATAAATAAGATATGGTCTGAAGCCTAAAACTGATAACTTACTGTTAAAATTATTTTAGAAACTTAAAAATAACCTTAACAGTAGCTCCACCACATGCCACTGTTTAAAACATTTTGAGTATTATTTCCAGGATGCCAACTTCAGGTACATCACATCAGGCGATATCACCGTTCGTTGGAACATCATCACTCAAGCCCATAACCCTGGGTCCCTGTCTTCTGGCCCCTGCTCAGCATCACGCCTGCTCCGGGGGGCAGAAGATGCTCTACAGCAGTACAGCAGGGCCAAGGCAACGTTGGCGTCCGCTACCGAAGATTTGGATGCTATTTATGGGTCTGGAGACAGGTAATAAACACGTACACCTGTACAGGTAAACCGGAGTGTGTATATTGCAAAACTGTGCAGATTTCCATACAAGTTGCTTATTGCTATACAACAAGCTTACCTGACTTAGCTGTTCCGTTGTATGGCTAGCTTAAGACTGACCAGAAGTCGGATTGCCTGATAAAAGTAATTATGACCACAACGATAAAACTGCACAGTTCGGTCACAACTCACAGCAGATATATTATTATTTAGTATATGTGCGTGCGCGGATTCGATCAGTCTAGTATGAAGATGTATTACTGTATAGTATACGTCTACTGTGACCGATCTGTGCACCAGTAACGAAGGCTGGTTCTCCATCAAAGGGAAGCCCTAGCCTGTATATGTAAGATAGCATTTTGTAGGAAACAGCTGATAATTTTTTTCAAGTAGGAAAGTTGATCCCATAATAAAGTTGCTTATATTCAAGAGTATATTCACCTCTGAAAGTTTTTACACTGACTGGAAAAAACACCCGGTACAATATCATCACTATCAGCTATCAGACATCCGCTAAAAAAATATTCCATTTTATGTCTGAATCTGAAATAATACAAAGTTTTAATGTAAATAGTGTTTTATTCTTATTTTAAACAGATCCAAATTAAGTAGTATTATTTATCATTGTAATGAAGAACCTCAAAATAGTAATGTAGCAAAATGCCAAGAAGATTATGACTATAGATTTTCTAAGGAGTATTTATTCTATGGTGGTATATTATAAAGTTAATCATAAGCATCAGATCACACCGAGACCAGAGGCGACGCGACGCTGCACACGCATTTTATGATAGCGATTAAAATTGGAACTTTATTTACGACATAAAACACATTTCATTGCAAGCATTCACTGCGAAGCGCGGTGCAGCTTGTTATGAAAGTTGAAACATGTACCTTTTTGTGTAGTCATAAAAAGTTTAATTTTGAATCGCTGTCATAAACTGTGTGTGCATCGTCGCGTCTCGTCTCTGTGTGAATTGACCCTAATTTCCTAAATCTAGTTTTTATCTACGTGTATCAAAACTGCACCCCCTGTTTCACCAGCTCTCTCATATGCGCAGTAATATTCGCCAGCTGTCTCGCCAGAGCGGTCCTCGCGGCTTTGCTCCTCTGCAGTTTCACATTGCGAGCCTCAGCCACGCAGCGCTTGGCTGCAGCACGAGCTCGCCGTACCGCGTCTTCCACCGCCTCGTCTTGGCGGACCAGCATCGTCTCCCACGCGTTCAGAGCTCGGGTGATCGCTAGGCGCTGAAAATAGTTAATTACTAGCTTTTGCCCGCGGGACACTGTACTCTTTGGAGATAATATGTAGCCCATATTTTAATTCAGAGCCTAAACTACTGCCATACCAAATTTCATAAAAATCCTTTCAGTAGTCTGCAGTGGCGAAGGCTGGTTCTCCTTCATAGGGAAGCCCTAGCCTGTATAATAGGAAGGGATTTGGATGAGGTAATTCAAAAGGTAAGTGGTAAGTGAAGACGATAGGAATGGAGTTATACCCTACCCTACCCCACGCCACTGTCTGTCCATCCGTCCTCACAAACTTTCACTTTTATATAATATGATAGTAGGATTGTTACTAGTAAATAATTGAAAATAGAGTGCCCCTCTCTTGTTTATAGCAGGAATTATGCTAGGGACCTGACTTCTGAAGCACAATTTTCGTAACACGCGATAGCCGCGTGTGTGAATGCGACACAAATAGTTACGAGTTCCTACATACATTAAAGGTGATGACAGACAGATCATTAAACAGAATAAGGGTGTAAGACACCAAGATCTATTTTCTGGCGTGTGCCTATGTATATTTGAACCTTAGTCTTTACTGTATTATCTTTGTCTTTTAGATATTTACTCACTTGAGATGCCTCCTTTAGTCTGGCGCTGCGTTTTCTGCCGGCATCGTTGGCTTTTTTGATACCGTTCACAAGTTGCAGCTGTTTCTTCAACTCCTCAGCCGCGCTGATCCGGCAGCGCCTTTCAGCAGCTATTTGCGCTCTGGCCTCCTCTAATATTACTTTTTCTAGTGTTTTACATATCTGTAACAAAACTTAGAAATATATACTACTAGCTTTTGGCCGCGGCTCCGCCTGCGTAAATAGAGTATCCCACGGGACCCGTACATTTTCCCGCGATAAAAAGTAGCCTTTGTCCTTTCCCGCGGTCTACTTTATGTCTGTGCTAAATTTTATGATGATCGTCTTAGTATTTTTTTTTTTATTAAATAAGAGGGCAAACGAGCAAACGGGTCACCTGATGGTAAGCAACTACCGTCGCCCATGGACACTCGCAACATCAGAAGAGCTGCAGGTGCGTTTCCGGCCTAATTTTTACGTGAAAGCGTAACAAACAAAGTCATATTCACATTTATCTTATACTAGCTGTTGCTCGCGGCTCCGCCCGCGTAATTATAGTATCCCTCGGGAACACTACTTTTTCGGGATATAGATTAGCCTATGTTTTAATCCAGAGTCTAAAATACTACCATACCGAATTTCATAGAAATCCGTTCTGTAGTTTTTGCGTGAAAGCGTAACAAACATCCACGCTTTCACATTTATAATATTAGTAAGGATATATATATAAAAGAAAGTCGCGTTAGTTACACTATTTATAACTCAGGAACGGCTGAAACGATTCGGCTGAAAATTGGTGGGGAGGTAGCTCAGAACCAGGAAACGGACATAGAATATTTAAGTGCCCAGCCAAGTCTAGACGTCTTTATGTTCGCGATAATCTCAAAAACTACTGAAAAGATTTTCATATCGTTTTCATTTACAGACCGAGTGGTTCCTTGGGAAGGTTTAGGTCGATAATAATTTGTTCAAGTTTTGTGGAAATTGTTTGACTTATGACGATAATTGTTGAAGGTGTCGGAAAAAATCAAGCCGTCTGGGAACTTTTATCGAAAACGCTGCCTAACCTAACCCGTTGGAGACAAATAACAAAACAATGTATGGTGGGATTGTTTCTCTTTTATAGGTATACAAAAAAGTCCGCGATGGCATAGATATTATGTCTGTTTTTTAATTTAATGATAGGTTACTATACCCATTCTATGTTTAAAAAAAATATCAAAAATAAAGTGGTATTTTCAGAAGCTATTTATACGATTACAATTTAATTATCCTTATCTAGGAGATATCTTAAAATTAAGAAGTACGTGTGAAAATTTATTATAAAGTATATATTTTTACTCTGTGCTACTACTAAGTATATTACAGGTATATTCGCTATAGAAGTTTTTTGCCACGAACACTCTCCCACGCGGGCGGAGCTGCGGGCAAAAGCTAGTAATATTATATAGTAAGAATACTATACCTATATTGCAGTTCTACATTCTAAAAATTGTGATGATTGGTTGTAATATCATCGTCTTAGATATCTTCAATAAGGAGACGTATATAATATAATGAACCTATAGCATTGGCATTGCCTAGTGTGGAATACGTCATCACTTTTTAGACATTCAGTTTTTTTTTTTAATGAAATAAACCAGGAAACGAGCAGACGGATCGCCTGATGGTGAGCGATTACCACCGCCCATGGACACTTGGAACACCAGAGGAGTTACACTTGTAACGACTTGCGTTCCCAGTCCTTGAAATCCCCAGCCCCCCTTGGGCCTCCGGTAATTTCACTCACTCGGCGAAACACAACGCAAGCGTTTTTCACACCGGTTCTCTGTGAGGCCGCGGTATCTACCCGGTCGAGCCGGCCCATTTATGCCGAAGCGTGGCTCTCCCACAGTTGACTAGACTGTATATTATGTACCGGCAGACCGAGCAAACGTTGTTCTGTTATCTAAATTCTAAATGATCACTGTCTATCAGATATAGAAATAGTTTACGAGTTACGACTTACGACCTATTCTCAGGGCTCTGGTGTAGTGTGGAATATTACATTTTTATAAATTAAATTAATTTTAAAATTGTTGATTAAAGATACATAAATCTAAAAGAAATACTTAGGTATTTAGATTGACGCGATTCAAAATTATAAGCAAATAAAAAATATTGCCCAGCTCTCTCTCGCAAAACGATTTGTTACGTCACAAATGTATGGCGGGTGCAACTCGTGACGTCACAGGCCGATATATCGCTCTCTTTCACATAGTAAATTTAAATTGTTTATATCTTCGTTATTTTATAAGATAAAATAAAATGGGTTCTACACACACCGGCATATTTAGCGGAACATAAAATAAAGGTTTGATATCAGTATCATATAAGGTTTATACGTCATTTAATTTAAAAAGAAATATTTTAAAATTAAGAAAACAACTGAACACCACATTTTATGCAATTGTTTTAATTTTATTCAAATACACCTTATCTGAAGCGAACTTCGAGTATTTCTTCCTTCTGAGTTTGATTTAAAATTTCATTGAAATACTGTTTTTTGTTAGTTTTTTTTAATCGCGTATCTTTTTGGAGTTGAGGACTGAATTATGCCTGACTTAGCCCCAACGGAGACTTCGAGTAGGGATGATCGTTTCATTCGGCTTCGTGTACGTAGGAACCCCCGTTTGACGGCCGTCCAAGCCCGACATGAGTTAGACGCAGTGCGGGGTGTAACCGTAAGTGACCGTACGGTACGAAGAAGGTTCGAAGAAGCTGGTTTGGGTTCATTTGTGCCCGACAAGGCTCCAAGGCTCGAGGTAAATCATCGTAGAAACAGGTTAACTTTTGTTCAGGAACATCGACTTTGGAACGCGGACCAATGGAGTAAGGTATTGTTTAGTGATGAGTGCAGAATTCTCTTAAATCAAATTGATGGCAGGCAAAGAATATACAGACGCAAAGGAGAACGATACATTCAGACAAATTTTGAAACTACAGTTGCATACGGTGGTGGATCAATAATGGTTTGGGCGGGCATTTGTTTGGGAGCTCGCACAGACTTGGTAGTGATTGACAGAGGCAGTCTGACTGCAGACCGCTATATCAGAGAAGTTTTAGAAGAAAATGTCGTACCGTTTGCCCCATATGTCGGTGACGATTTTGTTTTTATGCAGGATAATGCTCGGCCGCATACCGCTCGGGTAACTCAAGCTTATCTTAATGATATAAATATCACTGTTATGGAGTGGCCGACGAGATCACCGGATATGAACCCAATAGAGCACGTTTGGGACTTGCTGAAAAGAAAAGTCAAGTCCAGAATTCCAGCTCCTGCCAACGTGGGTGAACTGCGAAGCACGTGGAGGAAATACGCGATATTAATCATCATTTTTCTAATTTAATTAATTGTTATTTTAATATTAATTTTCACTTTTCCCGGTTACATGAAAAGTTCAAAAATGTACCATTTTTCACAAATAGCCTTTACTCGCAAAATCTGTTCTTAATGTGATCTAATTTTAAGTAAAACAAATGAAACTTTAAATAACAAAAGAAGTGTAGTAAGTAGATTTTAAAATAAAACCCTATTTTTTTAATTATGAACCTTTGTTTTGTGTTCCGCTAAATATGCCGGTGTGTATTAATATCTTCTAAAATCATAAAAATCGGTCAAGCCGTTTCGGCGGAGATAGGTTACAAACAATGTAAGACGACATTTTTATATTATTATATTAATAGATTAATAGGCTACTTGACCTTGTTTTTATCTATGTCCTAAACGCTTCATAATTGTTTCATTACACACAAAAAATAATATAACATTATTTTGAAACCTAAAAAAAGTATTTTAAAATTACACTTTTCAAAAACCACCGAATGCACTATTCGTCATGTTGGTTGATAGATAATCTGTGCTGTGACGTCATACTAGTACTATTTGTAATCTGTGCTATAGTCCGCTCAGACAAAATGGCGCGGGCGTTTTGACGTAATTAACTTTAAAAGACGTCATGAACTATTTATTTACAGAAACGTTCCGTTTCACTACTACATAATTATGTGTTTAGTGTGTTTGTGTCGTCACATCCTTGCCGGAAGTTACATCGAGGTGTTTTCATCAGTGGAAATTAAAAATCAAAAATACATATTTTTAAATCCTCTTTATTTATCAATATTAAGTTTTAAATTTATGTAAACGCTAGAATATGTTTTCCTAAGCCAAGTACAAAAGGAAATACTCCTTCAATGTATGAAATTAAATATGAGTCAAGTAGCCTATTGTAGGTATTTGTAATTGGCGACTGAGACTATATCTCTATTCTTTAAATGTGGTAAAAAGCCACCTTCTCATCCTCTCGATCAGCCAGCGTGTCAGCTGACCTCATCTCCTTGCAGCGTATGCTGTTGATGAGGTCTCCCCTCCTGGCGTTGAGCTCAGCAGCTCTCTCGCGACTTCTGTGCTCCTGGCAGGATCGTTCCTGTTGCCGTTTCTCGTGGAGGTAGCGACGGTACTGCGCCCTCATTTCAGCACCAACCTGAGGGGTAAGTACGAATATATAACAAGTACGTTATCGAATGTGAATTGTATAGTCGCTACCATAATTTTCATACAACTTTTTTTCTTCTTTCTTTCCATAATGTTACGAACATGTATTTAAATTGTCAATCGTTCATGCTTAGCGAGTAAAGTAAGAAAGGTCCTGTTAGTACGGAACTATCGAGCGTATCTAAGGCCCGTATTAATAAATCGTTCTTATCTCTAAGACAATTCTCAAGAAAGTACTTAGACGTTCTTAAGATTCTGCCAGTGTCGAGTATTTGTAGAAATATTTTCGATTTTATTTAAATATATTTATTTATTTATTTATATTAAACGAATTGCCTATTTGATTTATATTAATTGACTTGATTTGACACTTGACAGCAGAACTTTTTTTCGCTACCAAAAAACAATCCTCATTATATGATGGGAGGGACCCTCCTACAATTCCTCGCCCTATCAACCTTATATCTGTTCTGTGTTTTGTAAATACTCCTTTTACTGAAACTTTATGTACATACTGTGGTACTCGCCCTTAATTTGTCTGTTCTAGGTTTTAGATTATTCAACAGACTTCCTCATGTACACCGTGCCCTTGTTTATTCATAAAACGTACTCATAAGGCAGAGTTTTCGTCAACACAACACATTGGCGAATTAGTGATTCACTTCATTAGGAGCCACTTTAAAGAATAAGAAGAAGAAGAACTTTTTTCGAATGGCAATGATCCGCATTCCGTTTTACGTATTTGTTAAAAAAATATGAATATTATTATGCTCGACAATAATAAATATTAATATATACGTAAAAATTAATGAAAATCAGTTTTTTTCAATATAAAGAATACAGACTAAATTTTTTTGGTATTTATATTATTAAATATTACATTTTTAAAAAGAATTAGTGAAGGAATGTATAATCAATAAATCCGTTCTTTGTAGAAGTGTAAACGAAACGTTATTTTATTCGTTCTTTGTCGTGTAGATGACGCTTAAAAGTTGAGTAAGTGATCTTAATAACGTTATCAACTGAGACGGTCTTGAGATCATACTATGAATTAAAGACCGTCTTGAGGAGCTAATCGTTACTTGAGACTGTCTCAGCCAAGAAAGGTCTTGAGAACGAGTTTGAGAACGGTTTATTAATACTGGCCTAAATAAGGCTGTGAATGGCATATTTAGAGCGCATAAAATTGAGGTGTCTGTTGTTTCTATGTAGGTACTCCTGAAACCGGCGCGGCGTAGGCTACTAGAACAACCTCCAATAAAAGAATAAACCGACAAATTGAAGTGTCATTACGTATTAATACGTAATGACACTTCAATTTGTCGGCTTAAATCTAATGTTTGGGAGCTTAGCAAATTCGTTTAACAATCTATAGTACATTTACTAATACATCTTCAACCATTGGCTATGAACAGAACTTCAGTCTACAGATCTTAAAACATAAAAAACCGGCCAAGTGCGAGTCGGTCTTGCGCTTAAAAGGGTTCCGTACAAAACGGGAAAAAAACATGTTTGTTTTATTGAATATTTATTTTATACTGTTTTCAGTAAAAAAATAATTATAGCGGCAATTTGTTGATATAGCGGCAACATGAATCATCTGTGAAAATTTTAATAGGCATGTTGCCTAAAAATTTATTTTGTCTATTCTATGTTAGACAACATGCTCTTAAACAATCTAGAACCCATTTTCGTATATCTTAAAAAAGAACGAAGATACAAACAATTTAAATTTACAACAAGAAAGAGAGCGATATATCGATCGGCCTGTGACGTCACGAGTTGCACCCGCCATACAATTGTCATTACAAAATGTATGGCGGTAGCAACTTGTGACGTAACAAATCGTTTTGCGAGAAAAAGATGGGCAATATTTTTTATTTCCTTATAATTTTTAATCGCGTCTATCTAAATATCTGTTTCTTTTAGATTTATGTGCCTTTAAACAACAATTTCAAAATTTTATTTATAAAAATGTGATATTCCTCACTAGGCAACATCCCTATTGTCTAGCAATCGCGGTTAAGGAGATACAGCCTCGTGACAGACGGATAGACAGACAGACGGATGGACAGCGAAGTCTCAGTAATAGGGTCCCGTTATTACCCTTGAGTACGGAACCATTAAAACTTAACTGTTTCCTTCTCCTTCCTCTCCTGTATCCACATCTTATGGAACTGTTCCGCCAGTCGCTCCCTCTCATCGCTGTCTTCCCTCTTCCGCGCGAGGGCCGCTAGGAGGCGCCAGTCGCGCTCCGGTATCTGGTCTAGGAGGTCCTCGCTTTGGTAACAGGAGTTGGAACCTGGGAAAGACAAGTTGTAAGTTAGCAACCTACTTTGCATTGAAATTGGTCTATTATTATGGGTCAATTCATACTAATATCGCTTCGCTGCGCTTCGACTCTGCACTAGTGAATTAGTATAAATTGACCTTAAACGGAATTTGCCTACAGTTCTGGATGGCAATTCTTCTAAACGGGATGTTTGGATTTTCAGGATGTCGCTCACGCGCACGCACGTATTTTCGCTCGGGGAATGAGTTAGCGCGTAGACCGAAACGAGATTAGTAGAGAGTAGTTAAGAGATTTGAGCTTCTGTGTTAAAGTTCATATTTGTGATGGTTGCACATTGTACCTTTTGTCAATGTTTACCTCTCACAAGAAGTGAATCACTTCATTACCTTGGTTGCCTCCGTGGTCCAGTAGTTTAGAGCTTGGCTCTCGACTTCGGGTTGGAACAACAAAAAATATTGTATTCGAGTCTGGTTAGCACAATGCAGGCTGATCACCAGATTGTCTGACAAGATTATCCATGCGTCGGATGGGCGTGTAAAAAGTCGGTCCTGCGCCTGATCTCTCGCCAGTCATGTCGGTTCATGTCTCTTTAGTTCCTTTACAAATGCCATGACTTAAAAAGTGTTTACTGTTTACTTATACAAGTATTTTTGGCTAACTTGGAATATTTTTTATTTGCTATATAAAAATCATTAAAATCTAAACCCCGGTCCAGGGAGCACTGTTTAAATAGTTTATATAGCAAAGGCCAGTAACAGGCAGGCGTGTCTTAAACGTGTAAGCATGTCCTTTCCGAGCCGTTGTCCCCAGAGGCAAGCAATATATACAACTTCATGGATCTGTTCCTTGTGTAAAGAACATTGACTAAGGCTGTGAGGCTGGCATCGACACTCAAGTGCTAAAAGTCTCTGTAAAAAGTTTGATACGTAAAACACAAAATATAGTTTGCTTTTACCTGATCAAAGGAGTAAATGAAATCGAGGTGAAAACATTGTGTCTAAACGGTAATGAATGAATTTGAATCTCCTCTGGAAGGCAGAAGAATTATGATTTGTTTAAACAGGAGACAAATTGAAGAAGTGATTTAAAATAATAATTAACAACAAACCATAAGAGTATCGTCCAACTGGAGATAATTTTCTTGGAGAAGTACAAAGCGACCTTCTGGGTGACTCTGTTATAAGTTTGTAGCAGAACACCATGCTGATGGATTTTAGTTCTTCTGCATTTGTGTTTCAAACAACTGCTTGATTTTCAGTCTTCTCTGTGGTAGGTGATTATGAATCCATTATTCTCTAGAGAATTTTATGCAATTTCTTTGAAAACCTTTTAACGTTTCTAAAATTAACTTTATTTTGACAAAGCATTACCTAATATTATAATGTATTTATGGATTCTAATACCTTATAAATTATTCACACTCACACACTCTGCTCTAAACAATGAAAATTAATTGAACATGTATCAAGTTTATAGTTTCATAACAATTTATCAAATTTTAAATATCTCACGCACTACAAGCTACATTTGTAGCCCGAATCAGGTATGTTTGTGAAATTTTGATAGCGCTTAGTTGCTAGGATCGTATCGATTAAACTTGTCTCTAAAAATTTAGGTCAGTAAGGGAAAACATGGGGTTACTTCTGTACTGAGCATCACAGAGTAGATAACGAAATTTCAGCTGTGTCTAAAGCATGAATTCCCAAAGTGTGTTCTGCCGTCCGCGAAATTAAGGAGTTCCTTGGGATAGTCACCCGGGTTCCGCCAAAATTATTCGAAACAGCGGCAAAAGTAAATGCGATGAGGAGTCCCTGCTTTTATGTAAGTTGGTAGGTAGTAGGTAGTTACTAGTTAACAAGAATTCAGCCCGGACTGGGGTTCCATAAAATAAAAGGTTTTTGTTTGTTGTTCCGTTATCTTAAAAGTTTAGGAACTTTTAGTGACTAGTCTAAAGCATAGGGTATTCAAAGCAACGTGCGTTATATCTTACTAGAGGTAGCCCTCCGGTCGATATTCGACTATAATAATGCAAATAATTTTCAAGTTTAAACTTTATAAGGATTCTTTTGTCTCTTAGATAAAGAAAATTCAATTGTTGTTACCGACTGACAAACGTCAACGTGTACCGAGATTTTATCAAATGTACGGTAGTTCCTCAAGGAAGACCATTTTAAAGAAGAAGAAGAACGAACACACGGTAGTGTTTATCAATAATCCGATGAAGTGTGTGTTCGTGTTATTTTTATTAATTTTACGTTTAACTAAGCATTAAAAGTACAAAAATATTAGCTTTCTGCACACCTTATGATTATGATGATGATGATGTTGCAAGTGAATTCCTGGTCAGTTGAATCTGATGTTACAATAATTTCGCCACCCATTGTGAATCTAGAGCATGATAAACACAGATTCTAATATTATAACGTTTCAAAATAACTTTTGACTCTAAATTGGTAGCGATTTCAAATGATTGCCTTATCAGCTATTATCAGAAGTGAGACATCAGGGCGCGATATGGCAGTTGAAAACGAGCCACAAGCCGGTGGTGACGCGAGATATGGACAAAGATAAGAAACCTTTTGTTCGAAGAGCGGAGGTATTAAAGAAACTTAATACAGAAAACCTACAATTAATCGAGCGCGGTCTCCTCGGAGATCTACCCGAAAGGTTCAAGGCGGTACCAACGAGAGGACAGGCCACCGAGCTAGTGGTAGCCAAGCCTACAAGTTTATTATCATCATGTCTACCCATCGTGCCAGATTCTCCGCCGCTATACCCCGAAAAACGCTCGCCGTCGTTAGAAAATCTCTCATCATCTCCACTCAAGAAATCCTTCAGTTTCCGAGACAGACTACGCATGGGATTCTTCGGCAAAGATAAGGAAAAGGCGAAATGGAAAACGATAAATGAAGAAGACAGCAGAGACTTGCTGGCGAGTCTCCCTCGACCTCGACTGAAGCGACAAGTGTCGTCCGAATTGCAGAGTAAATCGAATAAAAGATTCTGGTTCTTCAGGCAGAAAGAATTTGTTGAGAAACGGGATAAAGTTCGTTCACCTATATACCAGAGGAGTAAGAGTTTCGAATTTCTCCCGAGGCTGGAAAACGAGGGTCCAGATTCACGAGCTAAATCTACTTTAACGAACAGCAATTCTTATGCCTACGGCAGCAGCGATACTCTTGCATCCTCTAACGGGAGTGCAGAATACGCCAATGTCTACTATGATAAAGATAACACGATATGCCTCAAAAGTATTAAAGTCCTGCAAGAATCAGATCATAATTCTAGTATATCTACAGCTACATCAGCTTCTAGTGGAATAGTCTTGAATATAATGAAATCAGAATCGATGCAAGACTTGCTCGACGAATTTGACAAGGCTGTGGACCTGTTTAGTGAGAACTATCTGAGTGATTGTGAGTCATATACGAGAACGGATAATGAGTTGACAGTGAAAGAGAAGAGGAAGAGTTCTTCCTTTGCGACTCTTCCATCGGCAAAGATATTGCAAGTGAATAAAGTTGATAAAGTGAGTGATGAGTTTAAAGACGAGTTGACGAAAATATTGAGCGTGCGACAGTCGTCTGCGTGTGCTAGGAGTCCGAGAAGAGGATCAGTGACCGATTGGTTCGTTCTAGAGGACAAGGTTGCGGAGGCAGGACATGGGAAGGTGATGGAAATAAGTGACAGAAACAAATATCGTCGGGCGCAGAACAAACCCGTGAAGTTAGTACGGCGGCAAAGCTCCACAAAATATGTGAGTACTAAATTTAAGAATCCCTAAGTAACTAAGAATCATATACTATTAGCGACTCGCCCCGGCTTCGCTAGGCTGCAATACATTATACATATAAACCTTCCTCTTGAATCACTCTATTTACTGCTAAAAACTGCATTAAAATCCGTTGAATAGTTTAAAAGATCTAAGCGGACAGACAGCGGAAACGACTTTATTTTATATTTTGTAAAGATAAAGATGAAAGAAAATTTTAAACATGTTTTGATTACTTTGAAGATGTTACTCTTTAGCTAAGGCATGCCCATTCGATCACATTTTATCTAACAATGTATCATTCTGATAACAGCTGGCGCACTAGTAATATTGCTTTGCATAATATAGAAGTTTACATAAAATGTAATCAAATTGTATGCAAAAAGTTTATAAATGTTAATTTTTAAGAGGCTGTCGCCTGTTTATGCTTAATAGAAATAGATTTTGACTCATATTTATGCAATATCAATTAATTATATTAAAAACTACATTAATACGCAATACAATATAATTTATAAACATGTAAGTTGGTGTTATCTATGGGCAATGGGTAACGATTGTGTGTTTGAACCTTGATCAATTTTATTGGAATAAAGTCAGTTTCGTCATGAGTGTGCATGCAACTCTTTAGTAATGTAAATTGAAAAGTCTTATTTTGAACAATAGGAAAAGTATAGATGTGTGTTATATATATAAATTGAGAATAGGACCGTAGAAATGCGTTTTGTTTAACAAGAATAGACATACTGACCGATTAAAAGGTTTGTCCATGACAGATTTTCTTTATCAATCTTTCATTTTGTCTATTCTTCGGTAGAAAAAATAAAACATTTCTACAGTGGCATAGCTACGCGTTCAGCTATCTTTGGTGAGTTGACTTGTGAAATCATCGAAGGTGAAAATAAATAAACTAAATTAAATATATTCACTCTCTGTGTATTGTAAGATGAGATTATCATTGTCTTCAATTTTTATCTCTGTTGATAAGTATCCATAGACAAATGATTAGTCTCTCTGGCGCTCGAGCCCAGCGAGACCAATGATTTGTCTATGCGCCGAGACCAATGATTTGTCTATGGGTGGTAATTTAGGGTTAGCTTGAATGAAATACACTATAATGAACTCCTGTTTCGTAACTATAGCTTTTTAACGAATACCTACTTGCTTTCTTAAACGGTTATTAGGTAGTATAATTAACGAATACTATGACGGTTCAGATTTATGTGCAGTTTTTGACATTGTCAAATGGGAAGCCGATAGGAATCGTGTTGTAACATCTAAAGCAATAGGCTATTCTACATTTTTTTTTAAATATATTTTAAACTGTTCATATCAATTCGATAGTCAAATAGTATTTTTATTTCCTGGAAATAAAAACAATATTTATGCAAATTATCTCTTTATGCCAAATAAAAATGATTAAAATTTAAGCGATAAATGTTTGCGCCAAAACGACAGCCACCATTATCGTGACGTCATAAGAACAGAAACAAAAAATGTCATATGTGCGTATGTAGCGCATGGACTTTCGATTTGACTTTCGCTGTTGTTTATTTGATTTGATTATGTTCTTATGACGTCACTTACAAGAAAAACATGGCGGCTGGCGTTTTCGGTCCCATGATATACAGACAATAAAACTACAGTTTTTTTACTATATTATAAATAAATCGCATATTTATATTACAAAATAGTGTTGTATTCGTATTTCTTTTAATAGAAACTATATAAATAACTAATTTATATTATTTGATTTTGATAGATGAAACTAGCCTATTGCAATTTAGTCTGATGACTGATCTAGCTTTTGCTCCGGCCAGGGTGTGTCATATCTAATGTGAGAACTCCTAAAGGTCCGATATTTCGTCATTGGCCAACGGCCTCCTCGTGAAATGTCAGTCCAGCTTGACCCCTGAGTCCTGACGCAACTGCATATCCGCACTGGATGCAGTAGCCAATTTGTTATACAATCATAATCGTGAAAGAGTAAATAAATATTATTACGCCATTGATAAATAATATACTAGATGTTGTCCGCTACTTCGTGGGCGAAAAATTGAAATCCTGCAGGAACCGTACATTTTTCCGCGCCGTAGTCCTTCCACGTTTACTCTTTATCTGTGCCAAATTTCATCAAAATTGGTCCAGAAGTTTCGGAGCCTATTCAATGCAAACAAATAATTAAATATTCTTTATTATAATATTACTGTAGATGTAGATTATGGATTGAAAACTCTCCGCAATCATATTCTATATTCATTTGAAACATTTTATAGATTCTATTGTGCACTGATTCCTGCCGAGGGCCTGCTCTCTGTATGGCTTCAGTCAGTTTGCCTTTTAATTTATTTATACTACTGGCATTGTCTACCAGTCTTTCATTTTCTACTTTAGACAAAATTTAAAAGGTGCATTTCATAAAAACTTTTGATTATTTCAGATTGATTAATATTAGTTTTTTTTTTATTAAAATCCGATTCCGTAACCCTCTGGCTCTTGCTGATAATTAGATGTTTCTGTTCTGTGATGACGCGATGCATCTATGACTGTATGTGACACTTTCCGCTGCATAACCTTTTGTCAACTTTCTAGCTTCGCGCGCCGTTACGACGCGGCCTATGCACTTGCTTTTAATTACATAAATGAATTATAGCCGGGTTGCGAAATAGGACAGAAACACCTATCATTATAAAGTTTCTCTAATGATCCTTAAGGTAGGTCATATATTACCTACTAACTACATGTTTTCTGCTTGTTACGCTGTCGCTTGACTCGACACTTGTGTGTTCGATTTTCAGCTCTATTGTGTTAGCGCAAACTTCTATTTTCAGTGCTCTGTATTTTCCCCGGACCTCCGGATACCGGATCATATAGCCCCAGCCTTACATAAACTATACTTATTTACTTGTAAATACTAATGCGGGATTCACCTGGAACGATTTTCGACGTGCGGCGAGTCGGTTGACAAATTGCCTAGTAATTTTTGGCATTATTGCCTAGCCGAATTATCATTCATGCCGCATGTGGGATTGTGAGATTCTCTTTTTTTTCTTGAATGTCATCACCGTCGGTTGTCATCACGTTTGTCCCAAAAAATGTTCCTGGGAGTTTTGCCGGGGAATTCTATGGGTGAAAAATTTGTGTTATTTTGGTTCTTAATGTGTAATATTGGTAGAATATTAATCATTAAATATTCGTTAACGTGCACAAGTGGGCAAGTGTACAACTTCAAAAAACGTGCTATTTTGTGTTTACTCCAAAACTCTCTAGAAACTTTCAGTAAAGCTTCTACCACTTTAATGAATCGACTGACTTGACTCAATTACTGCACTGAATATTATTTTGGACTTTGACTAGACTTTCGACTTGACGATTTAGGAATACGGTGTTGAAAATTGAAACGAAAATTCTATTTCCCGCCCTTTTAACTTGACACTGGCAAATGGCCGATGCCATATATTAAAAAAAATGTTCCTGGCTGGTAAAGAAAGAAATTACTTGCAGTATATTTTCCTATTTCGACATAAAAGATTGCGCTATGGTATCGAAAGTAACCTTTTTAGATAATCTTGCTGGGCAATACTGGTTCAGACTTAGATTGGTAAGAGTTAAGACATAATTGATGATCAATACTGACGGTCTGATTAAACCATGTTTTGTTTTCGAAGGTGTGCCATATTCCGTGGGAACTTCGGTAAACAGTTGCAATACCTAGGTGTGGTGTACTGTGTGCTATGATAGTATAGAATACAGATTGTATTTGGAAATACTGTACTTTACGAACCTTACTAAAATCAACTAAACCAATGAGAATACATTTAGTTAAGACATCTGTGTTAAAATGATCATCGTATGGCGTAGCGCTACTCGCCACGCTTGCTAGGCAAAAATATCTGTGACCCATTGCATTGATTAATATCTTCTCAATGAAAACCATGACGTCACTTTGACTACCAAAGTGACGTCATGGTTTTCATTGAGAAACTACTATAATTATATATAGACTTTTTATTATTATAGATATTATAGACTGGATATTTAATATTTTATGTCCTAATTATTTATTAAAAACCATTCGCTGTGAGTATGTGTGACGTTTCCATTGATTTTATTATGATATTTATTAATCGGCTAGCCTTTCCTTGTGGCATAAGTATTGATTATGCTGATCATTATTATTATTCTTGATTTTAGTTCTACTTTTATGTAGTGGGTCTATGTTATGTAATGTCATGATCAGATGCTTAGCATGTACTTAACTTAACTTTAATTTGTTTTACAGTTCTATCTTGTCACTGGCACTTCGCTTTTTAATATGTATTTTTATTGTTATATTTTATATGCTGTAAGTTTTCCAAATAAAAAAAAAGTTATGTCATGGTTTTGATGCCACCAGAGGGTGACATCTTAAGCTCATTTCAGACTACGCTATACTATTTTGCTATATAGTATAGCAAAGAAGGACCTAATACTATATAGCATGCCGTTCACATTAAGCGATATTATCGCAAGCATTCATAGTATATAGCAAGCTCAGTATGATTGTGTCGCTCGTTTCGCTTGCGGGACGGCCCCCCACGGTGAGGGAGGAGGAAGAGGGCGGCGCGCGCTATAGCAAAGCATGGAATCAGTGTATCGCACTACTTTATGGCGTATATTATGTAAGCCAATAATATATAGTACAGGACAATGTTAGCGTAGTCTGAAAGCCGCTTTAGACCTGAGAAGCGTCACTCGAGCTCCGCAGTCACACCGTAAATAATCAAGATGTAGTACTCAGTAGGCACAGACCACAGTCACACCGAAAAGGTTAACTCACACCGCGACGCTATGCGGCGCTGCATTTTTAAGATAGCCAATCAAAATTGAACCTTACTCACTGCATGAGTTTCATTGCAAGAGTTCGAATTTCGAGCTGCACCGATCTGCGTAGCGCGGCGCCGCTTAAGCTGTCACAGAGAAGCTCGGTAGCGCTATTGACACCGTTTACGTAAACATCGCGGTGTCCGGAGTGACATCATGACGTACCTACCCGAGTCCCGGAGTGACATCGTGACGTACCCGGAGTGTCATCGTGACGTACCCGGGTCCCGGAGTGACATCGTGGTCTCAAATGACATCGTGCCGCGGTCTCACGACTCACTATCACTTTCTCTGCCTTTGTCGACTGTCGACGTATTGTCGGCGTGAGAAGCAATCGATTACAAGTGCGTGACGCAATTATTATTCGTGTAGCCATTTAGGGTAATGAAATAGCAGATTATATTAATACAGAGCAATTATACCCAACAATACTAGAGCATTTATTTGCGATGGCAAAGAAATCGGCCTTTAGGAAAAGTTTGAGTGGCATCTCTGTAAAACATAAGTTACGCGCCGTAAACGCGCGTTTTAGGGACGCGCGCTTACGGTGCGATATATTCTGATTGTTGTTTAACGAAACACATTCGAATCTCGTTAATCGTTATAGGCACGTATTCCGCGCGTCACCTGCGCTACCTCTGCGTGTTTAAAATACCCCGTGTGCATCGCTCTAAGCTTCAGAAAATACGTGTACCAAACGTCCATATCCCAAGTCTGAATACTACTATTATTGTAAATGTGAAAGTTTGTGAGGATGGATGGATAGATGGATGGATGGATGGATTCACGCAAAGACTTTCGGAAACGGATTTAGATGAAATTTGGTATGATAATAGCATAAGCTCTGGATTAAAACATAGCCTACTTTTTATCCCAAAAAAAGTACAGTATTCCCGGGGGATACCAAATTTACGCGGGTGGAGCCGCGGGAAAAAGCTAGTCATTTTATATTGTTTCACTGTAACACATATTGCATCACATATTGCTTTTTTGCTTCTGTACCTACAATACCTTTCTAGTAGAATAGAAACTAGGAACGTCCTCGGCCTTAATATTTATTTTTAGTAGGAATTTGTTATTAGTAGGAACTTCCTACTTTAGAGGTCTGTGTATGTTATAAGTTTATAACTTCTCCTTACTAGAAAATAAAAAAAAAGCCATTTATTTCTTACCAATAACAAATGCGATTAAATTAGATCACAATCAAATAAACAAATTCGACGACCTATGTGGCTCAGTGGTTGAGCGTGTTGGTGCTCAAGCCGGGGGTCGCGGGTTCGAATCCCGCCGAAGGAACAAAAAGTATTCCGTGTTCCTGGGTCATGGATATGTATGTGTATAATAATATAGTAAAAATCTTAAATTTGTGTATAATATTAAAGTATTAAATATATTTCCGTTGTCTGGAACCCGTAACACAAGTTCTTCGAGAACTTACCACGGGACCAGATTGCCGTGGTGTGCAGCGTCCATAGATATAAAAAAAACCAAATGAAATTACAATAGCATAAGTTTACGTATTTTGTTTCCAATTTTAGCTTTATTTTTAACGTTAGTATTTATTCATCATTATTTTCATTTTTATGTTTAGGTAAAGTATTGTCTTCGTTTTACATTTTTATAATTGTATTGTGTATATACTTCAATGTCAGTTATATGTAATTTGATAACAACTAAATATATAAATTTGGACAACATGTTAGTGAGCAAGGACCCCTCCTCAGGTGAAGGCCTCCTCCAGAGATTGCCATACATGTCTGTCGCTCGACTAGTGCTACCCAGTCTCTGCCTGCTGTATGTGTGATGTGTGATGTCGTCTGCCCATCTTGTTTGCGGTCTGCCTCTCCTGTAGCCGACTGGGCCTGGCCATAGTGACCTAGTCCGTATAGTCCACCTATCTTCGGTCATTCTGGCTACATGATCTACCCATCGCCATTTTAATTTCTGAGCATGACTGAGGGCATCAGTAATGTCTGTCTTCTCACGGATAATTTTGTGTGGTATTTTCTAATTTTCATCATGCTCCTCTCCATACTTGTTTGACTCCTCTTGATTTTGTTTTTAGTCTTATGTGTAAACTTCTATGTTTGGCATGCGTATGTCAAGGAAGGTAAGAGACATGTATACTGTTTATTTTAATTTAATAGGAAAGTCGCCTTTCAGTACTTGCTTGTAACTCCAAAATTTGTTCCATTTTTTAAATTCTTCTATCGATTTCTTGTTGATTGTTTTGAGCACTTAATGAAATTTGTTTACCTAGATATATTTATTTACTCACGTATTCCAGTTGGAAGTCTTCGAGCTTTATAGGTTCTTGAATGCTGTTTCTCATTACTTTAGTTTTTGTTAGGCTTATTTCTAGTTCAACCTCTATCTAAGGCTAGCTTTATGCAGAGAGGATAACATGTATTGTAATTCTTTATGCTCGTCACTTAAAAGTACGAGTACTGTGTCGTCAGCAAATCGTACAGATACTTTTCTTTTATATTAATTCCCAAATGCCACTTCAGATTGCCCACGACCGTCTTTGACGGACCGCACTGCTATAAAGAGGCGAGGCGAAAGAGGGTCGCCTTGTCTGACTCCTCTTTTTATTTTTATAGGCGGTCCTACGTCTTCCAATTGCACTTTACTCTTACTCTTCTCATTAAGATGTTTCAATATGTTTATATATCATCGATTGACATTCTGAGTGTGTAGAGTTTTCCAAATCGCTGAGTATGATATTGTGTCGAATGTTTTTTGATAATCCATGAAAGCCATGTAGAGTGATCTTTGGAATTCTTAATACTTCTCTATAATTTCAGTGTATGGATATGGTCCGGACCATATCCTTACTAATACTACTACTAATATAAATGTGACAGTTTATGAGGTCGATGGATGGATGGACGTTTATTATTCTCACGCAATAACTACAGAACGAATTTTAATGAAATTTGATATGGTAGTAGTTGAAACTCTGGACTAACACATTAACTTTTTATCGCAGCAAAACGTACAGTTAATATCTAGTAAACTAGGTATAGGCGGATAGGTATGCTTCAAGTTACGTTAGTGTGTCCCTCTGTTATGAGCTCCTAATATCAGTTGTCTGTTTCACGACTTACTACTTCTTATTTGTTATTATTATGACATAAGGCGATCAACTTAATAAGCCCCTTTCACACGTGCGTCCGGGACGTATGTGCAGCTGACTTGAGCGTGCACCACGCTGATAAGAGGCGCGGGAAGCGGTAAGCGTTAAGAATTGCCTTTTGTAACTACTAATTGGGTTTTTCCGAGGAATTTCGCTAGTTAAACTATGTGTTACAAGCGATAAGGACTGAGGATTTAGTCCAATAATTGGGGATTTTTTGTTAGAATTATATTTAATTATTTGTACAAGTACAAATAATTTAAGGCTCTGTATAACGCCAGTGACCTTAAGCGTCAAGTCTCATACTCATTTTGTAGGCGACAAGGGCGTATCGTGCCGACCGGAGAGTATTGAAATCGGATAAAAAATTGCTATAAATATTGGAGTAAAAATTTGTATAAACTAAAACTACCTTCCCCTGAGTCTTGTCTTACTAAAAAATAAAATACTGAAATAATTTTCACACTCGTGTGACTTGTAGAAAAAGAGAAATAAAATAAATAATTAGAAAAATAAAAAAACCCGACTGCAAAAAAAAACCTAATATACCTCAGATACCTAACGCACTAAAAATACTGAAACAAGACTGTAAATTCACAGTACTAAAACCTAATTCAACCTCTGTTTTAGTTTAAGAGATTACACTATGGGTTGAAGATTATGTGAAGTGAAATAATTGTCATGGTGTTTGTTAGCAAGTGGGACCCATTTATTTTCGTACGATATATAATTTGTAGTTAACTTAGGTATATTAGGTTTTTTTTTTGCAGTCGGGTTTTTTTATTTTTCTAATTATTTATTTTATTTTACAGTAATAACACACAGGACTTCTTGCACTATTTCCACTTTAATAAGTATTTTACATTAATTTTAATATATTACACGACCGGTTTCGACAAAGTCATCATCAGGTATATTTTATTTTAGACTTTTTAGTGTTCTGTCCGGCATATCTTTATGAACTAGAGTGTGTTCTATTATGACTTTTGTAAATTGGACAAAATTTATTATTATTATAGCGTGTGAAACAAAATAAAAATGAAAATTATAATTGACGTAAGCGGTTCAATTCCTCAAGAGAGTTTTGGTCGTGTGGTTGACTAACAATAGTTAGTTTCGTTTTACTCATATGATTAACTATACTGGGTATAACAAAAATGCGTAATTGGGTCCAACATTTTTATATATTTAAAGCTAAATACGACTATTTGAATCCATTGATTACAAATTTATTCGATAGATTTCATTAAAATGATTGTAATTATTCCTGATTAAATTTAAATACATGACATATTATGTATATTTTTGAAATCTCCATTTAATTTCCTTTATTTCGATACCAATGTCGATAAGTTTGGTTAAAAAAAAATTGAACTACTTACAATTTGGCGCCAAAATCCACCATTTTGTCATTTTAAAAAAAAAAAGCTATCTAAGGACACTTGGGTTATTGAGACAAATCTAACGATACCTTAATTGTCGAAATCCATCCAGCCATTTGAAAGATACGTGGGAATAAAGGAATTTACATACATACATACAAGATACGCGCGAAAAACATAACTCTTCCTGACAGTCGGGTAAAAAGGGTTTAAAATTACAAAAATGAGTGTACTTAGCATATTTTGAAATCAATATTGAAATAAAAAAATCAATTTATAAAAAGACAGTCCTCGGCTAGATATAATGGAGATTAACATATATTTTTTTGGGATTATTCAATACGACCATGACTGAGAAAAAAGCTTTGAAAGAACTCCAATTTTCAGTTCTATCCAGCGCACTACCCCTTAATACCCTGTACAAAGTGTTACAGGGTCTCGTTGTCGACAGTAATTTGCATTCCATGTGATAATATTAAAACAATAATTTTATCAAAAGTGTGAGTCGGACTCGCGCACGAAGGGTTCCGTACAGAACGCAAAAAAAAAGTTTGTGTTGTATGTATAAAAAGTGTTGTATGAGACCACCACTTAAATTTTTATTTTATTCATTTTTTAGCATTATTTGTTATAGCTGCAACCAAAATACATCATCTGTGAAAATTTCAACTATACAGGGTGACTTGAAATTCGATACATTCCTTTGAAAGATATAAAGTAGACCTCATTTACAGTAATATTTTTCATGGCATCCCCTATCCGAAAGTTGATATTTACAAAGTTATTGAAATTTCAAAAAATTTTTCTTTATTTTCGACTTTTTGACTTTGACATGACGTATTTTTAAAAATGTTTGTCTTTTTAGTGATTTTTTTTATGTATTTTAACCGTCAATGAGTCAAATAATATTTTCAAGGAATAAATAGGGACAAACTAAGCGAGAATTTTTCATTATGAGACATGAAACAGAATTTTCTTTTAAGAAAAATGCACATTTTTCTTAAAAACAGGTGATTTTCTTTAAAAAGTTGTATGATAGAATGCGTACAAATACCTTAAATAACTTTCTTACCTCATAAGCTTCCAAAAAAGGTACAAATGTCTACATAAAAATATGAACATGTAATAAACAAAGACAAAACAATCATCAGGTAACGTTATCTCAAGAATTACTCTACCTGAGGCGACCTTTTTTTTCAATTGTTTCCTTTGTTCAAACTTCGGGATGTTTCGGCTACTGTCGTCGCGGCCCTTTGTCAATGAGTTACCGACTGGCTTAGAGAGCAAATTTAGTAGCTAATATTAGTTTTAAGTCAACTATTGCCGTGTACGGACGTATTGTTGCTTTAAACTACACCCTTACTTCTACTTGTGATTTTTTTGTATCGCGATGGCTGCTTTTGAGTACGATGAATACGCTGACATCTTGTTTTGTTACGGACTTTGTAATAGTAATGCTGCTGTTGCACTCGTCGAACGTTCAACGTATGTTACGTTGAACGTTTTCCGAATCGACGAGTGCCAAACGTTAGAGTGTTTTCAACAACATTTCGACGAATTCGGGAAAGCGGCCGTGTTGATAGAAGACGTGGCGATTCAGGCAGACCTCGTTTGTATGCTCCAGAAGAAGAAGAAGAAATTTTAACACTTTTTCAAAATGATCCTTCTATTTCTACAAGAGCGGCAGCTAGAAGACTTGGATTGAGTCAATGGAAGGTGTGGTTTACAGTACACACAGCGCGTCTACAGCTATTTCACTACACACCAGTCCAAGCGTTGGAAGAGGGAGACCCGGTTAGAAGAATGGAATTCTGCCGTTTTATGATAAATGCAGACATGGAGGATCGCAATTTCTTCTCAAGAATATTGTGGACGGATGAATCGAAATTTGACCGTGACGGGATAAACAATTTCCACAACACACATTACTGGGCACCAAAAGGAGAAATCCCCAGGATGAAAAAAGAAAGGACCCATCAAACCAGATTCAGTCTAAATGTCTGGATGGGTATAATTAATAATAATTTAGTTGGACCTCATTTTTTGCCTCAAAATTTAAATGGTGAAATGTACGAACATTTCCTAAGAGAGTAGATTACTGGTTTAATGGAAGATGTGCCAATAGCAACTCGCCGTAATATGATTTTCCAGCATGATGGTTGCCCGACCCACTTCCGCCTCGGCGTACGCTAGTGGCTAGACCAAACTTACCCACATCGCTGGATAGGTCGAGGCGGGCCAATTCCTTGGCCAGCACGGTGTCCCGATTTGACCCCGTGTGATTTTTATCTTTGGGGTCATATGAAGGCTTTGGTGTATACTACACCCATAACTACTGTAGAGGAGCTCAGAAGCCGCATAAGAAATGCAGCAGAAGAAATCAAAACTAGTCTTACTACCAGAATAATCAAAACAGAGGTACGGAGAAGACTACGGGCCTGTATCAGAAACAGAGGTTCACATTTTGAACAAGACCTAAAGTAGAATATTTATTATTAAATTTAATTAAACATTGATGTTTTTTAAACACAATAAACGTAATTAAAATCAAGGTTGTCCTTTTATTTTAACCTTATCGCAAATAAATCGATTTAGACATTATTTCATTTTACTTCTAATATCTTTACTACAACGTCATATTTTTATGTAGACATTTGCACCTTTTTGGAAAGCTAATGAGATAAGGAAGTTATTTAGAATATTTGTACGCATTGTATCATACTTTTTTTTAAGAAAATCACCTGTTTTTAAGAAAAATGTGCATTTTTCTTAAAAGAAAATTCTGTTTCATGTCTCATAATGAAAAGTTGTCGCTTAATTTGTCCCTATTTATTCCTTAAAAATAATATTTGACTCATTGACGGTTAAAATACATAAAAAAATCACTAAAAAGACAAACATTTTTAAAAATACGTCATGTCAAAGTCGAAAATAAAGAAAAAAATTTTGAAATTTCAATAACTTTGTAAATATCAACTTTCGGATAGGGGATGCCATGAAAAATATTACTGTAAATGAGGTCTACTTTCTGTCTTTCAAAGGAATGTATCGAATTTCAGGTCATCCTGTATAGTTAGTAAACGGATTTTTTATTGATTTACATTAGGATTTAGGATCTATTATAAATCTTAGAAAAATGATTAAAATTACAGTTTCCCGTTGTGATTATAATTTAATGGTTTACGCAAATTAATAGCTCCCCACACCGATTTCGGTGACGGTAGCAGGCTTCATTGAAACCAAGTCAGCTTTTTTTTTTCGAAATGGTCTACGCTAACGGTCGGGTTAAGACCGCTGTAGCTACGTCGGACTTTATCTAGCCTGGTGGCTAGTTGATTAGGTGAGAGACGAAGGGAGGGTTTGACCCTCCCTAACATCACCCGGGTGATGTTCAGACATATTGGGGACAGCTACGGGTTGTAAGCTATTATTATGATGAGAGAGACACGGGTCTCTCCTGCTAAGGGTTCCGACCCCTTCCTCACTCACTGAGGAGTGAGGTTGCTCGCGCGAGGTAGCATAAACTAACGGCGTGCGAGTTATCGCGATAGAGGAGCTCGAGATTTTAGTGATTTCGGTACTGAGAGGGCCGTCACTCTCCTCTTCCGCGTACGGTCGGGATGACTCACGCGCGTAAGTCCTAATGTCGATGAGGTTCGCGGTATTGGTAGAGCTCTCACCAAGCCAGCTACGCAGGAGTTATTTTATAGTACCCAAGTGTGTGAGCAGTACACAAGAGCACTCTCTCTTCCTTTACTCTAATAACCCAGTGGGACGGATAACCGACACGAGTTGATGGCGAGATATCAGGAGAATTAGTGTATCAAATAGACAATCACACAATCACACTATAATAATAATATTATTATCTATTCTGTAGTCATATTTTATCGAAGCGCGAGCGCTAACAACTAAATCCTATCCTCATTACATCTATCACTGTGACTCTCTTTGACCCTCGACTCGATTCTCGCCTTTTACTCTAAAACAGAACAGAACTAGAACATAAGACCGCCAACATGGCCGCAGGCTGATCTAATTCAATTAGTCAGGAAGCGCCGCTCGTGACCCGGCACACGAATGTGACGCTCGTAGGTTCGAGTCCCAAACAGGATTTAACGATTGTTTCGAAATCACGGTATCGGCACAGAGTAAAATATGTACTTACGCACAGAGGAACACCTTTAATAGAACGATCGAAATTTTGTCAGGGTTGTCACAGAAGATGGGGGTAAATTAAACTTAATCTAGCGGCAGTATACGGTTATTGAGAAAGTCTCATTGGTACACACCACAACCCGGCATCGAACCAGCACGATGACGCGTGTGTCTCAGGGGACTATTCACTAGGTCATGGACTCTCTTATAATAAAATAAACCATCTCCTTGAAAATGAAATATTTACTTACCTATTATTATCTATAGGATAGGTAATTTTTTTTTATTTATTCTAGTATTGTTCAAACATACAGTACAATACATAACCACTTTTGTATATTGTTCTAATGATATAAAGTTCTAACATCCATTGGACACAAATTTATATTAAAAAAAAAGTGTCGTCATGACAACCATTCTCAATCTCACATGACATAAAAACTCAAACACGAAATTTTGACGGCGCACAATCTTAACCGGAATTTTGACATGACTATTGCCGTGTACGCGAGGAGAATTGTGCACACGTCGTATGCTTGTAGTAGTGCAATCTATTACACACACCGGCATATTTAGCGGAACATAAAATAAAGGTTTGATATCACTATTATATAAGGTTGCTGGCTGGTTTATACGTCATTTAATTAAAAAAGAAATATTTTCAAATTAAGAAAACAACTGAACATCACATTTTATGTAATTGTTTTAATTTTATTCAAATACACCTTATCTGGAGCGAACTTCGAGTATTTCTTCCTTCTGAGTTTGATTTAAAATTTCATTGAAATACTGTTTTTTGTTAGTTTTTTTTAATCGCGTATCTTTTTGGAGTTGAGGACTGAATTATGCCTGACTTAGCCCCAACGGAGATTGCCAGGGCACTCGAAATGCGATGAAATGGTCAAACCTACAGAGTGATATCCAGAGATCTTCGTCGACCAGTTTCAACGATCCATCGCAGTATCCAACGGTTCAGGGAGACCGGTACTTATGTGAGAAGAGCAGGACAAGGCAGAAAAAGACGCACTTCGAGTAGGGATGATCGTTTCATTCGGCTTCGTGTACGTAGGAACCCCCGTTTGACGGCCGTCCAAGCCCGACATGAGTTAGAAGCAGTGCGGGGTGTAACCGTAAGTGAGCGTACGGTACGAAGAAGGTTCGAAGAAGCTGGTTTGGGTTCATTTGTGCCCGCCAAAGCTCCAAGGCTCGAGGTAAATCATCGTAGAGACAGGTTAACTTTTGCTCAGGAACATCGACTTTGGAACGCGGACCAATGGAGTAAGGTATTGTTTAGTGATAAGTGCAGAATTCTCTTAAATCAAATTGACGGCAGGCAAAGAATATACAGACGCAAAGGAGAACGATACATTCAGACAAATTTTAAAACTACAGTTGCATACGGTGGTGGATCAATAATGGTTTGGGCGGGCATTTGTTTGGGAGCTCGCACAGACTTGGTAGTGATTGACAGAGGCAGTCTGACTGCAGACCGCTATATCAGAGAAGTTTTATAAGAAAATGTCGTACCGTTTGCCCCATATATCGGTGACGATTTTGTTTTTATGAAGGATAATGCTCGGCCGCATACCGCTCGGGTAACTCAAGCTTATCTTAATGATATGAATATCCCTGTTATGGAGTGGCCGGCGAGATCACCGGATATGAACCCAATATAGCACGTTTGGGACTTGCTGAAAAGAAAAGTTAAGTCCAGAATTCCAGCCCCTGCCAACGTGGGTGAACTGCGAATCGCCGTAGTTGAGGAATGGCGGAGACTATCCCAGGAGACCATCGATAACATCATTCTCAGTATGCCTAGACGGGTAGAAACTTTAATAAGAGCACGTGGAGGAAATACGCGATATTAATCACCATTTTTATAATTTAGTTAATTGTTATTTTAATATTAATTTTCACTTTTACCGGTTACATGAAGAGTTCAAAAATGTACCATTTTTCACAAATAGCCTAAAAAATCTGTTCTTAATGTGATCTCATTTTAAGTAAAACAAATGAAACTTTAAATAACAAAAGAAGTGTAGTAAGTAGATTTTAAAATTAAACCATATTTTTTTAATTATGGACCTTTTTTTTGTATTCCGCTAAATATGCCGGTGTGTTTAGAATTTAGATAGTTCACTATGTAGATGTTTGTTTACGCACGAAATTAATCTTAATCTCATTTGGCTATCTGTGATCAAGATTTCAATACATATCAACGATTCTAGGATTAACTTCACGTCAATTTTTGTTTGAAAATCTGAGATTGAAGCCAATCTAAGATATTAGATACTTACATTAATAATTTCGGGCGCTAGTCCTGTCTTTAATCTGTAGTATCGGGATTCGGGACCATCGACAAATGCGGGTTTCAAAAAGTTTATGTACCAAAGAATATTAAATAGAGGAGAAATCATGAAGTCTCTACCAGATGGATGTAATGATTGATTTATATGAGCCTTTAGCCAAGTTGCCATCGCTAATTACGACAGAAGAGTTCGAAAACAAAAATGTATGGGATTTGACAATAACATCACTAAGTGACATAGCGATACTCGTGTCACTTAGCGATGCTTTTGTCAAAACCCATACATTTTTGTTTAAAAATTTCGCTGTCGTAATTAGTGATGGCAACTTGGCTAATATTTCTGGTTTCTATATGCCAGGCCTCCAAGATGGCACAATAATGTTTTATTGTTTTCAGAGTACGTATTACATATTTCTTATGGGCGATCCTGTTTTTGTCTACTTGGAGATAAGCTAATATATTTAGAGCCTGATTCACAATCTTATAATACGTGCCAGATAGCTTATTCGGAAGCTTTGTCGTTGCTTAATTTATATCGAGCGGCAGAGACAAAACATGCAAATATATTTCACGGTTTAATTTAACAATAATTAGACACAACAAAAGTGTAGGGAAAACGAGTTTTAGGGCCTTTTTCAGAATCTACTGATAAGTGTCAGAATTCAGAACATGCACTCCCGTGCATTTGATAGATACAATTTTTTTAATATATTTTTTCTTTCTATGAGACAAAAGAACCCCTCTATAAAGTTCAAAATAAAAATTATATTAATTATGGACGAATTTCGACCACAGGCGAGATCTCTACCTCTAGCATTTATAATTATTTGACGGCTTCAGTATGTTATATTTATATTATTTCTCTACCTAAGTATGATAATCTAGATAGGCACTAGGCACTTATATAGTTTAAAGTGGGTAATACTTCCTAACTAATTAGTTTAATAGAAAATTCGAAATCAAGTGGAAACTAGTAAATCGGTTTACGAATATTCGATGAAGTCTAGGCAATAAATAACAATTATTATTACGTAACAAGAAGCCCTACATTACAATTGTAATATTATAATAATACACGTAATTGTATTATTCGTTCTTATACGACTTCGGTCTGTGTCTTTGAAATTGAACTGTTTAGTAAAGACTAGACTTGTTAGGTGCTTAAACCTACTTAGGCCTTCCGCCTTAGCATCTAGGTTACTTTCCATAAAAACAAAATTAAACATTTCAAGTAACCTCCGAATTGTCCAGTAGTGAGCGAGCTGACGATGGTGAATTATAGCTCAGAACACTCTCGATCATGACGGCTTTCAAACAAAAATAAAACTAAATCAAAATCGGTCCCAATCGGAGGAGCTACGATGCCACGCGCACACACACACACACAGTCACGTCGTATTTCTAACACCACTATGTTCTCGTCGTGGGTTATAACAGTAATTTTCACGTAAACATTACAATAGACAAATCCTTACATCTTAACAAATTTATCGTTGTGGAATACATAAGCATGTAGGAACATAATATTATTTTTATAGATTTTTCGGAAAGTACGGACACAGTTCGCCACTGGTACATACGAAATATTTATAAAGCATTTTTCTGAACTATACAGAGTTTCTTTTGTTTTGAACTAGGCATTGTCGGAGGGAGGTAGTTGAGAGAATCCTATTATTAGCCCCTGACGCTTGTTTGAGTTTTGCGGTTTGATTTGTCTTGTCTGTCTGTCCGTGGCATCGTAGCTCTTAAACGAAATGTCCAATTTAGATGCGATTTTTTTTTGTTTGAAATCTGACGTGATCGAGAATGTTCTTTAGCTATAATTCAACATTATCAGCTCGCTCACTGTTTGACAATTCGGGGGTTACATCATTTTAAAATGTTGTTTTCGTAATTTTAATAATATTATTAATAACTAGCTTTTACCCGCAGCTTCTCCCGCGTGGGAGAGTGTTCGTGGCAAAAAACTTCTATAGCAAATATACCTGTAATATACTTAGTAGTAGCACAGAGTAAAAATATATACTTTATAATAAGTAATATAATATTTATAATAAGTAAAATATAATATTTATAATAAATAAGGATAATTAAATTGTATCCGTCTAAATAGCTTCTGAAAATACCACATTATTTCTGATCATTTTTTTAAACATAGAATGGGTATAGAAACCTATCCTTAAAAGATAGACATAATGCCATCGCGGACTTTTTTGTGGACCTATAAAAGAGAAACAATCCCACCATACAATGTTTTGTTATTTATCTCCAAGGGGTTAGGTTAGGCAGCGTTTTCGATAAAAGTTCCCAGACGGCTTGATATTTTCCGCCACCTTCAACAATTATCGTCATAAATCAAACAATTTCCACAAAACTTTAACAAATTATTATCGACCTAAACCTTCCCAAGGAACCACTCGGTCTGTAAGTGAAAACGGTATGAAAATCCTTTCAGTAGTTTTTGAAATTATCGCGAACCTACAGACAGACAAGACTCGGCGGGGCATTAAGTATCCTATGTCCGTCTCCTGTTTCTAAGCTCCACCTCCTAACCTCCCCACCAATTTTCAGCCGAATCGGTTCAACCGTTCCTGAGTTATAAATAGTGTAACTAACACAACTAACACGACTTTCTTTTATATATATAGATGACGTAACACATGACTTTAGAATGCTTACACACGTACCGGTTTGGTCTGGTGCAGACCATTATGACAGCACGATACTCGTGTTTGATTTTAAGCTCTAATAAATTAGCACAGAGTACTATTTACAGTGAATCCTGATTTTTGTGCAGTCTTCCAACTATCAAAAATATTTCTCCCCAAACTTAAATAAAGTAATAAACAAATAATTAAAAAATTATGTTCTGTAACAATATTATTATGAATTTTACACATTAAAATATACTTCCAAAAGTTTATTATTTACAGGTTGACTTTTCAAATCGCTTGTCGATATAACAGCTCAATAGTTTAGTTTAATTATAAACAAAAAATACAAACCGCTAATAATAACCGTAAAAAATCCTCCCCCCGTAGAGGATTAGTTGGCCCCCCCCTAACTTGGCAACCAAATCCGTGGTATGTTTCGGACCAAATCTGTACGTGTGATAAAGCTTTTACAAAATTCATTGATAATGCCGGTAAAATCTTACTATTGTCATTTTGTATTGGTAACTGATATACTCTGGGAACCTGCCCACCACAAGTAACACGAACCGCGGCGAAGGCTACAGCGTCAATCCTTTGTCACGGATGTGTGGCAAAGGATATTATGTACATATATACATTACTAACGTATCCGTGACGAGATAAACATAAGATACACTACTAGATAATCCAGGGTTCTTCGTTTGTTTTTAAATAAATATTAGTACCGGACCAGTATAGAAAGTAAGAAAGAAATTTAATCAAAATCCGTCCAGTAAAATTTCAGTTCCAGTAAAAAAAAAATTTTTTTTGTGTTCATGGGTCATGGATGTGTATTAAATATGTTTATGATATAATATTTTTTTAAATATAATATGTACCTATAGTATAAAAGTTACATAAGTAACTCAAGTTCTTCGGGTACTGAGCAGTCTTAGCGCGTAACACGGGGCCAGATTAACGTGGTATGAGTTATTTACGATTACAAATACGAACCCCATACTACAATTTTGGACAACTTCAACCTTTATACTGACTCAGCGATCAGCATCAAGTCGATTTCTGTATTCTTACATAACTCATAAGTACGTAAATTTTAAAAAGCCCCCTAGGCATCGCGACAAAATTTACGTACGGTAGGCCGTCGATATCCGAATCCCTCCCTCCCTAAGGTTTCGCGTACCCCACTTTGAGAAACCCTGGGTTCACGTATCCCACCTTGAGAAAACCTGGGTTCACTTTCAGAAAACCTGGTCTAAGAAATGTAGTGAATACCACTAGTTTAGACAATTCTACCAAGTAATATAGTACAGTTCTTCATTTTTAAGAATCTGACGGGAATTTCACAATTTATGTTATTTTTTATAAATCTATTTAAACAATTTTAACGATTTGACTTTAATAACCGATTTCAGTTAATTCAGGATATAAAGTTAAGTTAAAAATCAGACAATTAGTCGGCCATGTCGTTCCTCTCGCTTTCACCGCCATCACAGCTTAACCAATTACAGCCCGCTGGATGTTGCATGTTACATAATTTATTGTTTTCCGTAATGCGCATCCGGAGGTCATCAATAGTAATATTTACAATTTAGCTCTCTAGGGCACAATATAAATAACATACAGTAGAACATCCTCATATTAGAGCGCCCGAATCGGCGCACGCACACATACGCGTCATTTACACGGCCGCTACCGAACCCTCAAATACGATAATAAGTGTGTAGTGTCACGTTATACTTTAAACAATTCAATATTGTATATAATATAATATATTATATATAATTGGCTTCTCGAAAACGGCTGCAAGTATTACCATGAGAGTATGCAGGGAGTTTTGGGGGAGAGAATCTATCTTGGTCTTATCTATCTTATATCTTATAGAAACTGCACATTTTTAAGCTATATATGTTTTTTCTTTCGTCGTGCAACAATATATCAATAATTTCGACTCTATTATGTCAGTCCGATTGGCAGTTTGGTATGCTAATATAATTTTTGAGTTGTTTCGCGAATGTAGTTTTTGATTTCGTAATGTGATGGGTTCGAAACCCTATTATTTATGTAGATACCTTATTATTTATGTGATTCTTTTTATTTTTTAAAATTCTTCTGCTTCGTTATGTCAGCGTAATATTACTAAATCAAAACATAAGTACTCGGTTCACTCAGTGCATGAAAATAATTAAAGTGTTTTCCTAATATCATGAACTGTATCGTGAATTTTGTTTCTATTATTTGCGTGGGCGAGGTTAACGTCCTTCGATCAATAAGTAATTGTAATTGTAATCGGAGAAATTGCATCTTGCGGAATGGCGTGAGTGTCGGCAATATCGTGTCTCCGCGTTGAATAATCCTTTTACGTAATACTTCTGGTCCATCAATCCTTATCATTAGCTTCCGCTATGAAACTGTTATTCTGCTGATGAAGCTATGAAGCTGTTCGCTAATAGGGAATATGAATAGAACAGACAATTTACTTAAAACCTAAGTAATATGATACCGGACTGAAAGATAAAAGAAATGGCGGAAAAATCGCCAATATCTATTGAAAAATTAGCAAGATATGGGCGGTCAAAGTTTTTGATTTTTTAGAACTTTCTATGTAAGCAACATCAACCGTTATCTTATGCCGTGGGTATTGATGTAAGTCGTGTTATGTGATGTCACGGTAGTCGTTACACATCGGATCTCTCTGTCTTATTAGCTTCTTTAAACGTTCATCATCTTTGTTATTTTCAATGATATTCAAACACTGATTTTATAGAAATAGATAATAAATACGTGTATATTAACTTATTATATTTAAGCGTTGCTGAAGACCTGCACAATGTACAACATCGAGAGTATCTTGTCCGAAACAATCAGCAATATAATGGTTGTGGAAAAAGAAATCCATTATTTTTTCGACAGATGGCTGTAGTGATCGATGTCGAGTAAAGTATCGATCGAACAATTTCAAACTTATGCTCGTTGTCAAGGTGACAAATTTACAATTACAAAAATACATTGCTATTTTTTTATTGGTCACTTAGTTGTGAGTTGCAGAGTGTTAAAAATGAAAATCATCAAAGAGAAAATTCGATACAATTTAAAGTTTTTCTTTGATAAAGGCGAAAATGCTAAGGCGGCTGAAATTGTAAATAGTGTTCATGGTGCCGATACTGTAACAGCTAATTACGTGAAGTTTTGGTTTAGTCGATTTCGTTTAGACATAAATGCGCCTCGCACAGGTAGGCGCGTCGTCGAAATTGTTCATAAAATCATAGAAATTATCGAAGTTGTTAGTAGTCGCAGTTGTTAGTCATCAGCCAGGAGATGAAGATCGAACATAAAACAGTTTTATACCAATTACGTAAAGTCGGATACAAAAATAATCTCTATATTTGAGTGCCGCACCACGAAATTCACGCAAAAATAATGGATTTCTTTTTCCTCACGGTAATTATACACACTAACACACGGTATAATCTGCCATATTCTATCATTAAATCTTGAAGGTGTTATTTGTTAATGAGACCAAACATCGTAACAAGAGAATATGAATGTTTCCTTCGGCGGGATTCGAACCCGCGACCCCCGGCTTGAGCACCAACGCGCTGAATCACTGAGCCACAGAGGTCGTCAAGGGACTATATTGTCCGTAATCCGTAAGGCCGGAGAAAATTCATGGTTTTGGCAACAGAACTCTGCGCTAATAGAATAGAGCTGAAAATCGAACACACGAGTGTCCAGTCAAATGTCAATGTCATGTATGACAGCTCGACATTCGACACTTCTATTTTCAACTCTATTGTATTAATCCAGAGTGCTCTGAATTTTCTCCGATCTTCCGGATTCCGGACGACAGTTCCAGCCCTAGACACAGTCAAGAATCTTGGAAGGTTCAGCTTATGTTTTGGTATTAGGGCTTTTCGTGGTCGAAGTTTAGATGTTCGTAGAAAGTAAAAGGGATGAGCGACTGGAATTAATGTTCACATCTAACTTGAGTAATACAATGACGGCATGGCGTGCTCACTCTCCGGTGTGACTTGTGTAGTTGTGTAACGCCGGAATCACTGACATTACGTACTGTTTAACACGGCAAGAAATAGATCAGTTGCAACTTGCATACAATAGTTTACAGATACGCGCCTCTCTACTGCGAGCGGGCCCTGATACTTTTTAACTCCTGACGAGAACAGAGGGGTTGTGTGCCTGTCCGTGGAGTCATAGCTCCCAAACGGCTCGTTTACTGTTCAAACATATCGGGCCAGGTTTAAAAAAAGAATAATTTTGTTAACAATCATAACGCGTTCACTACTTTACAGACATTCACTTGCCGTATCGCCATGTTTTAACCAGTAACATTAGCCAGTAGGTGTTGTTTTAATCCCTCTATACATTAAATCCGGTATACTGTGTTATACAAACAGCTATGCGTTACTTCTGTAGAATACTTTCGAATATTTCCCTTTGCAATGGTTTTTCCGTCTCTCCAATATCCTGCGGTCCTAAATTTTGCACACTCAACATCTTTGGCCCGCGTCACGCCGCGCCGTTGGGACAATTTGAATAAAAAATGCAATGTTTTATTAATATTAGATAATTTAGATTAAAATATTTTAGTAACTAGCTTTTGCCCGCGGCTCCGCCCGCGTAAATACAGTATCCCACGGGAACACTGTACTTTTTCGGGATAAAAAGTAGCATATGTGATAATCCAGATCTCAAACTGCCAGTATACCAAATTTTAACAAAATCCGTTCAGTAGTTTTTGCGTGAAAGAGTAACAAATATCCATCCATCCTCACTAACTTTCACATTTATAATATTAGTAGAACTACCTTAAATTATTACCGGGTAATAAAAATATTATGTAATTAAAACAGCTATAACTTTATATCGTTTTAGTATCAGATGTAGGATAATGTTACAACTTACAAACATAAAGCTGTTATGTTTTTTTTTACGTAATGTAGTAGACATTTTAGTTATTAACCTAGTACCTACTGTATACAAGTAAAGGAAGTCATTATGAGCCTGTTTCACAATCTATCTATTAAGAGTCGATTAGCTTATTCGGAAGTTTTGTCGCTGCTTACTTTATATCGAGCGACAGAGACAAAACATGCAAACTGACACTTATCTGTAGATTGTGCATCCGATCCTAGGAATTGTAAAAAATTCTAAAACATAAGTAAAATATAATTACAACCAAAAATATGAACGTAATTTTTAAATCGGGGTCACCTAGTGACTTCCACTTGGGTCACCAAGTGGAAGACGCCAGAACTAAGACGAATAAGATTATTAATACTTAGTATTACAGAGAATAATTTAACTCATTAATGTCCAACTTATAAAAATAGTTATAGACGTGAAGAATATTAAATTGATTCACAAATTTAATGCTTAAAACTCTATGCAGAGTTTGATTGACCTACTACGGAAAATATTTCAGTAACTATAGTTGTTTTATTTATAACTCGCGGTCAGGAATTTTATAATAACAAACAAAATATAAACTTTAACCATAAAAAGTTACATCTTTTAGGTATCCTTTTAATAAATCAGCCTTCGTAATTTATTACTTAGATCTCACAATTGCCTCAATTATTATCAATAATAACTGATGACTTATTTCATATATTTCTTATTTAAGGTAGCGCTGAGGTAGACTTTAAAAATACTAATAATTTATACTTTCTGTATTTGCTCCGCAACTGATTTTATTAAGTTTAAATCTAAATCTAAATATTTATTATGGCCTAGCAAATTACATTAGGATTAAGGGTCGCCAGAGGAGGCTAACTGTTTAAGCATTGAATTTAATTCTAATATAATCGGCCTAAATTACCTTCTACTGTGTTGAAAACTAATCTTTGACCTCGCGCGAGCGGCGTGTCAGACGGCAACCGTCAGTCAGTTGCGTTCCGACCATGGTGGTGTTCGCGTCGCGCGTTTCGTTCACGTGAAGTGCTAGTGCTAGTGTTCAAAATGGCTAACCTGACTCTCAGATACCTGGATGAGCTATCCTACGTGCTGAACAGCAGGAAGCACCTCGCCAACCAGGCGAAGGCGTCCTCTGTTGGCGACCTTCTGAACGCGGAGGAAGAGAGATTCGCGCCGGTATGTTTCGTAAATACAGCTAAGTTTAGCAGCAATATGCATAATGATATCTGAACCGATTTCGATGAAAATTGAGATTCATGCTCTTAAATAAATTTCATTAATTACGTGTTTCAGGTTTTGTTAGAATTCACCCTCTGCGGGTGTAAAATTAGGGTTGAAAGTTTGTATTAAAAAAAATTAAATCTTTCCCGATTTCTATGAAATTTAATATCCGAGGAAATAAATAGAAAATAATACGTATTTTTTAGTTTTTTTTTTAAATCGTCCTCTAAAGTGGTGAAATGGGGGTCCAAAGTTTGTATAGTGAAACAGCAACTGAACAGCTGGTCGGATTACGTTGATTTTTGTCACGCAGTCATTACGACGCAGAAATCCGTTACAAATGGTTTTTCGAAATACCTCACGCGGACGACGTCGCGCTAAAGAGCTAAGATAATAATCAATTTTACTTTCCTGTAAAAGTATAGTCGTGGTTAGAAATTAGAATAGACCGGCTGGTGAAAGGAAAAGGCCGATGATATTAGCCGATGCGGCGATTCTTTCATTGTTTTGTCAGCCATTGTGATCGGGAATTGTGAGTTCCAACTTACAAAACAATAACAATGACACTATAAATCATAGAGCAATTTATTTGTTCACTTTTCTTCTTTCGCTGGCCAAGAGGATAATGTAGAGGTACAAACCTTCTTTTTATTTACTTGATTTGTAGTGAACAACTAAGAACTCTTCTATATATCTACCAAACTGCCACACACACAACAGCGAGAAGAATTGCCAAAGGCCCACAGAAGTCAGTAGAGAATTTTTAATTCAGATTTATCAATGACATATATTTTGTAAACTCTAGTTTGACATTCCATAATTTGATTGGACTCTACTACTATTTAAAACTACATAAAATGTGAAAAAAGTATGTGTGTGTAAGTATTAGATCTTGTCTAATTACTTTTTTGCAATTCCAATTCAAAAATGTTCAACTATTGTTTACTCTCAATGTTGCTAAGAATAAGGTTTGATATCACACCATCTCTACCTGAATATCTATTCACCGTACATGTAGTCCAGTAGTTTAACTCTAAGTATATAAAAAAATAGAACTCTACATCAGCTGCTGACCGAATACCGTACAGCTGCAATTCGTGACACAGTTTTGTCGAGTTCCTATTTTAAGGGCCTCTTCGACCGTTTCTATGCTCCACCTCATTTTATGAGAAATAAATATTAATATTTATTTTGTATCCTTCGTATCTAAAGTCCGATTATTTGTAGACAAAAAACCTACTATGTACTATTATAGATGTGAAAGTTTGTGCTCCACTCCGTACATACATCCAGGAATGTTGAAGGGTGGATGTTTATTTCTCTTTCACGCAAAAACTACTGAACGGATTTTGATGAAATTTGGTATGGTAGTAGATTAGATTTTTATCCCAAAAAAGGACAGGGTTCCCGAGGGTCGTGACTCGTGGGATACTGTGTTTACGCGGGCGGAGCCGCGGGCCAAAGCTAGTGGAAAATAATCCTGTACGATCTACTATTATAAATGTATTCTAACAATGTGATTAGGCATTAAGGTGCTCTCAGAGGTAAAATAACTCTGATCGAGCTGTATTCAAAGTAGTGTCATATTTACAAAATGTCGACCAGTTCAATACAAAACACTCCTATATACTGTCGGTAAGAGGAGGCTCATGTCGGATTCGAAGTAGGTTAGGTTTATTCAAAAGCAAAAGATAATATTATGCTGTCAAATCGTAGTTATTTTAAGTTTCGTAATTTTTGGTAATGATTTGCATGTTAATTCTTACTTATTTATATTGTCTGTCTCAGTATACATTACTGTTGTTATAAAACAATGTTTTATACAAAAGTAAGTTACATTAGTGTTCCGTGTGGTTACAAATTACAATGCAACGAGCATTGTAACCAATATTACCTTGATTGGTATGGTAGAGCTCTCGGTTTGTATATGTCGTACGATGATTGGAATTTTTATTAATTGAAATTATGATATTTGCGAAAATCCTCGGATTATTGCAAATAGCCGGATTATTTGATTCTGAAATAAAATATCGCCATCTTCCTCAGAATTTTAGGGATCTTCGCAAAAAACCCGACTGTACTAGGAATATGGGAAACTTGAGTACTGATTGGTTGTTGCAAAGAGTGCGCTTAGAGCACCTTTATTCAGATTGGTCAAAAATCAGCAAGGTATTCTATATATTACTCCCTTTCTATAGACAGCCAATTAACGCGCACGACATAAAAGAGTCAGGGATTTTTCGCTATTATCCTAGGACAGTCGGGTTTTTTTTGCAAAGATCCTGAACATTTTTAGGAAGATGGCAAATTTTTATCTGGCTCATTGCAATAATTCTAGGATTTTCGCAAATATCCTAATTTTCCAATTATCCTACGACATACAACTAGCGACCCGCCCTTAAAAGCTCTTATCATCCTGTCTGTTTGTCTACGTCGGCATTTACATTAGGTTAGTATACTCCACAGAGTAAAAATATATACTTATCTGTTTAGATCCAATGTAATCTGCGTAAAAAAATATAAAATGCTACCAAATTATTATGTCACTGTGTTCTTATAATGATTTTTAAAAAAGTGATATTTTCAGTTGCATTATAGGCATTAGGCTTCTATCTTTGTTTACGTTAAAATCTAATTGCACCTGAACGTATACTTATAAAGACTATGAGCAATAATAATCGACATTAACTCAGGTTACCTGCAATATTACTGGTTGCTCACCTGCAACCAACTCACCACCTAGCAGTAACAACCTCGTTCAAGGTTGCGGGAAACCTGCGCGGTGCAGCCGAGGGGAGTGGCGGGGCGGCGGGGTGTGCGGGTCCGTTTCATTAATTACTGTACAGCCTAAACTCAGTTAGACAGCTCTGTACTGCGCTAGCGAATAAATTGTAACATTATCACAGACACAGAGTAGAAAATATATATCCTCCTACTATTATAAATGTGAAAGTTTGTGAGGTCACTCTTTCACGCAAAAACTACTGAATGGATTTCGATGTAATTTGGTATGGTAGTAGTTTAAGCTCCAGATTAAAACATAGGATACTTTTTATCTCGAAAAAGTACATGGTTCCCGGGGGATACTTTATTTACGCGTGCGGAGCCGCAGGCAAAAAGTTAGTATTACTATAAACTTACGTACAGAGAAACAGCTATCGTAGAACGATCCAAGTCGATCCGAATTTGAAAATGTTGATGTCCCCTTCAACGGCCCACAATTTTTCCACAATCGTGGACACACCGTATGCTTGTAGTAGTGCAATCAAATCGAAAGCTAACTATGTCGCTGTTTATGTTTTCATCTTTCTTTATTCTGTGATATTATTTTAAGTTAGTGTCTATTCCTAAATATATCAAATCTTTGATAAACATAAAAGACAGGAAGAGTTTAAGGTACAGATATATACCTATGTATATTATATATTATGCGTAAGTCATACGCGCAACTAACTTGTATCTCGTAGTGTAAAATTTAGAGTTTGAAGTAGAACATTCTGAATTGTTTCTGCAGGCTAAGGGCCTTCTTCACAATCTTCAAATAGGTGTTGAAAAGCATGTTCGGAATATTTGTCGTTGCCTACTCTATATCGAGCGACAGTAACAAAACATGCAAATAAACTATCTGAGATACGGGCCCTTTCAATTACGACAAGAAACGAATAAAATATATCTCAGGAGCCGCACACCGTCCCTTTTCTTCACGTTACATTTGACGTACAGCAAAAACTTGGGCATGGCTGAACGAGCACAATTTCTATGCCACAAAAACGACTGGCTTTCTAGAGAGGAATAATGCCATGGCTACATAATTTAATGATATTATGTTTTATTCATATTGTAAAAATAACATCTTTTTGTATTATAGTATTGCATAAATCCAAAACATATGATCTATCTTAGCCTGCAAAACGTTATGAACTATGCTCCTCATAAAAACTATGTAAAAAGGGGGTCTAAAAAGGACAAAACAAGAAAAGAATTCAGATAGAAATCCAGAAATGCATAGGTACAAAAATGGCCGTAGCTAGGAGTTTTTTACGTAGTCGGGTTATTGGTTTTGTTAACTTTTTTTTTCGTATTTTTCCGTTCCTCAATCGAACATATTTTTAGAATAATATTAATTAGTAATCAAAACACTTCTAATTAAAAATGTGTACTTCAAAAAGTTGAAGAGCGCCGAGCGAGCCAAAAATATTTTCTACATTAATTGAAGAATACCAGGAACAACCAGGAAACGCAATTGTGATCATTCAGCAGTAAATACTGCCTAATTCACTAGTCATCGTGCAATAAATTAAGCAGTCGAATATATCCGTCAAAACACAACGACACTACGAATCATTTCAAAAACGTAAGACCCGTATAGTGCATTATGAGATTAAGAGAGAAGTTTAAAGACACTAGAATCTTAACTGTAGCTTCTCAGTATGTTCTGTCAAATGTCAAAAAAAATTAAGCCTATTCAAAAAGAAAAATGACAACCACAATAGAAATACCCGAAATAAGCATAAGCTTGGTGTACCAGTGACTAGACTTAGTAAAGTAAAGAATTCGTTTAAAGGCCAATGTATACGCCTATACAATAAAAAATCCCAGAAAGCGTTCAAAATTTTTCAATCAATAAATTTAAAAAAGTAATTAAAGAACGTTTGTGTGCTAAAGCCTATTATAAAGTTAATGATTTTATGAATGATAGCACACCTTGGGAATGAGGTAGCCCCCTGCAAGGCTACTTCTAAATTACATATATTATTGTACTCTTGTTATTTAGTTTTAGTCGTAACATTGTTATGTTGAGTATGCCCTAAGATGATGATAATTAATGAAAATCCAAGGCCCAATAATTATATTAAAGTTTATTCACTGTCACATAAGTAATACATTGTTACAATGTTGGATACATTAATTACATATTAAATTTATTGCGCTTGCGCGTGTATCATACCGAGTCTTAAGACATACTGGCTAACTCGGTAGCCTAACTGAACCCTTAGTTATACCTTATACCTTTTTTATTTTAAAAGAACAATTTTCTATCTTGATAAGATGGCCTCGCGCGAGTTTCTTACGCCGGTTCTTCTCGCCGGGCTAGTTCCCGAACCCGTGGTAGGCATCAGATAGACCGACGTTCAGAAAGTGTATAAACAAATAATTGAATAAATTAAATGTATAATATTATGATAGTATATACGGTACCTACACCAAACAATCAATTTTAAAAAGTTTTATCTGTCTGCCGTCTGCCAACAGACATTTGGTCCGGGCTCCGGCTAATCTCTGAAACGGCGGGAACGATTTTGACCAGGCTTTCACTGGCAGATAGCTGATGTTACAAGGAGTAACTTAGGCTACTTTTATCTTACAGTTTCATTAAAAAAATAGGATTCCGTTTCCATTAACAGTTCCATGCAAACGAAGTTGCGGGTGCCAAGTGCCAACTCCCAGCTAGTTTTTTAATAATTTTATACTCGTCTCCGCTAAAGTAAGACTTTGGTGGCCTTCAATGAAGTTGTTTGATATTTTTTCTGCCGCTAGGGGGCAGACCCAACGCATACAAAGCGTCACCTGGTGGCGTAAGTGGAATTAAAAACAGTAAATGAGAATTTTCGATTCCTTTTCTGTCACCAGGCGGCGCTTGGTAGCCCGACGGTCCTTGTCGTGTCAAAAAGCTGTCAGATGTCACGAATTTAAAAACCCTCATTTATATATTTCAAGAACGTGCCGTTTCTCCAGCTGCATTTTAAATCTCATTTTGAGGCAAAAGTATTTTAAAGAAACATAGTTGAATACTGTCTGCATTGAAATGGATGCATATCTCCTAAATATTGGGAGTATTCCGATATTGTAATATTACAGTTCCTTAAAGTTTTTTTCGATTACGGAATGGCAAAAGAATCAGCATTATTAGTGCATAGAGCCTTAATTATAACACAGAATTTCATAATACCCTTAGCTAATTTAAAAAATATCACGTTACGCTTAGATCTTATCACACAATATTTAAGCCTTTAATTACGTAGTCCTTGGCATAGATAACAGGAGACGGGAATAGTGTAAAAATCAGCTCATTAACGATTACGCATAAAAAAGTTACTGCTTCGCCGCCAAAACTGCGAGAGTACGAGGTTATGTTTCAAAATAATTTTATTTTCATAGCTCTTGTTTATTTAAGTGGGGTTTGAATTGTTTACAGAATAAGAGGATATTTGCCTGCAGAAAATATGTAGTGTGTTTACAATTTTGATTGTTAAATGTTCACTAGGAATATAAAATGTCTAGTTTTGTTTCTCAGGGTCAATTCACACCGAAGCGAAACGATACCATTTTTAAGATGGCTATACAGAATTGAATGTTTTATTTATTACAAAATAAGATGCACGTTTCATTGTAAGAGCTCGAATGTCAGGTTGCACTGCGCTGCACAGCACATGTGCAGTGTGCCAGTGTACCACTGATGTCATAATATGAAACGTGTATTCTTATTGTGTAGTGAATAAAGTTTAACTTTGAATAGCCATCTTAAAAATGCAGTAGCGTCGCGCATCGTCGCGGTGTGAACTGTACCTCAAAAAGAACATAAGTATTTTCAAAAATGAACATTTGTACACAAATGTTCATTTTTGTGTACAAATGTTCACACAAAACACAGTGTACATTTTTTGATGACCTTATAAACTTACTTACGTTGTTACTTTTAAGTACTAGTAGTAACTTACTAGTACTTAAAAGTAACAACTCTGTAACAGTATTTTTATTGATATACGTGTCTATCAGTTATTTATAAACGTATATTAAGTTTGTGTACTTATTTTTATTATGTATGTTATCGGGTAAGTTTGTGTGAATAGAAATATTTATTAATAGGTAAAGGACCAAAAGAATATTTAATAAAAAGTATATATAGTATATATTTATTTATTTATTATCGTTATTATTTCCCTGAACGTTTATTTTAAGCCTTTTAGTAACCTTTGTAATTAGTTACCTACAAATCTTTTTTCAAATTGAACAAGGTTGTCTGGTGGAAATCGCTTGTAGCGATAACACCGCCTTTTGTGCCTAGTGTTAGTTACTGTATTATTTGGTTATACTTTTTGGTGCGCAATAAAGTGTTCATTCATTCACACTAGAAATATGTGATAAACAAAGTAAATAGAAAAACTATGGACAATATACAACCGTTGTTACAGTAAGGCCCATTACATCAATATTCAAATATAGAACGAGCTGAGCCGGCACGGTCGTGGTCCAGTACACATCACAATGTAATCATAGATAATATTATAACCACAGAGTAAAAATATAAACTTATGCTTATAGCACAGAATACATAACAGTACAAGCACTTTAATACATTTTGAGGAAAATACGAAAAATATTTCAAACTGATCAAAGCGTAAATTAAAGCTAACCAAGCATAGACGAGGCATGTTGAGGTAAAAAGTGTATCCAGTTAAATGGCCCCCCTCTTTTGGAGTTTTTGGGGCCATTTTGACATTTGAAAAATGTTGAAAACCACGATGGCGTAACTTTTTCTTGTATGAAGATTTGTTCTGTCAAATGTACGTCATAGCCTATCTTGAGTTTTGAGATCTTTGTACCCAATACCTATTTTGAAATAGCACATTTACAACAACCAGACCAAAACTAGTAGCGCGAGATAGCTTTCTCGACCGCGCGATATACATCTCGCGTGGCGTATTCGGCAATCCTACTAGGGTAGTTGAGAAGGAGTTGGCACGTTATTGTCAAATCAAAGTCGAAAAAAAAAACTGACTAAGTGCGAGTCGGACTCGCGCATGAAGGGTCCGTACAAAACGGCAAAAAATCACTTTTTTGTATAGGATTTTATTTGTTGTTATTTAAGCGGCAACAGAAATACATCATCTGTGAAAAGTCCAACTGTCTAGCTAATGTTAAGGAGATACAGCGTGGTGAAAGACGGACGGACAGACAGACAGACAGACGGACAGCGGAGTCACAGTAATAGGGATCCCGTATTTGCCATTTGGGTTCGGAGTCCTAAGAATCTCCTCGTTTTAAGTAAATTTCGCTCGCTATCGAGTATCGGTTACGTAGTAACTATATCCAGTAATTTGTGGTATCGGCTACACCGTACAGCGATTATGACATTGGGCAAATTCTCCTTCATCAGCTTCAAATAGCGTACATAATACCTATGTTTGGTAACCTGCGAGATATCATATTCATAGTGGTTGACACTTGATGGTACTGGATGGTAGGACAGGCCTATTGCATAAGTATTACGCGCGTGTGACAGAACTGTGGCTTGCATTTCCAATTGTGTGCGTTAACTCCATTTGTTATTGTTATTACTCACTCGAAACACCTTGCTTCTTGACGGTATTGTAAAATTTGTCTAGCCGCCTTATTTAAAAGGTTCAAAATCAGTTACGGATATTTTTTTGGCATATGATCTACTGCTTATGTAAAGACAGACGTATAGGTTGAAAAATTATAAAGGAACTTCGAAAAAAATATACTAAATCCGGTGCAAATCGTGATGCATTCTGGTCAAAGATTTAGTCGTAATTAGATCGACAGAGTAATTAGATACGATCCGCAGTCCAAACAGCACAGATCCCTCCGCGTTTTCGAACGCAGTCCGATCCGCGGTGCAAACTTTACGCGTGCGCTATTGTCTGCACCGTTCAATGGATGATGCTCTCGAATTTTGTATAAAAATCAAAGTGCTGTGATCCATCATTGGATGAGATGTCAGCGGCAATTTGAGCCTTATCCCATCGGCATAAAGTGGTGGGGTTAAGCAGGAAACGAGGGAGGTGACAGGAAGAGCACAATTGTCTGAATTGCCCTTGCGATCTATAGATCTATATTTGAACGTACAGTCGGGGAACTCGTGCGATGAGCTCAGACCGCCGTGATGGAGCCCCAATCTTCCATCACCATTTGTTTACTCGTCGTGCACTGGAATGTAGATGTTGCTCGAAAATTCGTTCGCGTTAAATCTACCATATGTCGTTCCAGTCCAAATTAATCTAAACGTAAACAGGCAACACAATAGCGTCCTATAATGCTACTCTCAGTTACTCACTCAGACCCAGTCAGTCACTCGGTTACCGTGCGGTCTATATACTTACAATATACAATTAAATGAAATTTATGTGTCTGTTTGTTATTTCAAATGATCAGCCTTGCTCTTATTGCATATGATAGTTTTAACGGTGCCTACACAAAAAAAAACATTTCTTTGTCTGCCTGTCTGTTTGTCCGGCTCATCACTGAAACGGTTGGGCCGATTTTCACCGGACTTTGGCAGATAGCTTATGTTATAAGGAGTAAGTTGGGTAAGTTTCATCTTAGAGTTCCATTAAAAAAATAGGGTTCCGTTTCCATGAATAGTTCCACGTGTGGGCACCAGCTAGTAAAGAAATACGTGTACAATTTATTTTTGTCAAATTTGAGCTTTTCGTTTACATTCAGATTAAATTGGATTCGAATAGAGTGTGTGTAACTGTTTTAATTATAAATTATTACAAAGTTTGGACTTAAATTATTATTTTTAAACAAAAAATGAAAACCGACTTCCAAAGTAAAAATGCACACAAAAGTATGAAATAAAACTTATTTTCTAAATAATTCCCCTTATAAATTCGTCTAAAATTTTAACAATTTCTCTACTCAATCTTCATAATTTTGAGGTTGGTACCAGCCCGAACAACATTTGATAAAACAATATTTTTAACTGACTTCCAAAAAAAGGAAGCGGTTATACGTTCGGCTGTATACATATATTGTATGTTGAATGTTCAACGATTACTCCGCCGTCTGTGGACCGATTTTGAAAATTATTTTATTTGATGTATAGGGTATAATCCCAAATCGGTCCTTTTGACATCAAAGTGGTGACCTGATGATGGGATCTATGAGGAATCGAGGGAACTCCTCGAAATTTTATGGATATATATGGTGATTTTGACCTTTTCTGAAGTAGTCCAAACATATACTATCAAAAAGTAAGATTTTGCACTAAGGTATATGGATGCAAAAGTACTGAACAGATCTCCTGACTCATTATAGATACATGTTTGGTGATTTCGGCGTTGTTTAAAGAACTGCAAGCATAAGCCACTATGTCAATTAAAATAATCATCATCATCACCACCCTCATCACACCATACATCATCACATAACGATGATATAATAGGTACTTCTCATAGTGTTTTACACCGACACGGATATCTTTGAACATTACTCCGCCGTTTAAGGACCGATTTTCAAAATTCTTTTTTTGATATAAAGGGTACTTATAATCCGAAGTTGGTCATGTTGTCACCAAATGATGATGATGGCATCCATGAGGAATCACTACTTATAACCATTAATATAATATTAGATAACCTATGACGTACTTCAAACATAGTCCTAGAGATGGCGTTTTTATTTTATAATAAATGGCTAATTTTGTAGATTTGATACACTCGGCGTCAACTAACGGCCTCGGTAAAAAAATGATGTACGTTTTAAAGTATGGGCATTGGTCACTCTATAGTAATAATTCCTCAATGGTGGTACCGACTTCAAAATTATGAAGATTGAGTAAAGAAAAAGTTAAAATTTTAAACGAATTTAAAAGGGCAATTATTTAGAAAATAAGTTTTATTTCATACTTTTTTGTGCATTTTTACTTTGGAAATCGGTTTTCATTTTTTGTAAAAGATAATAATTTTTCTCTTTTTAGTTATATTTATTAAATTATTATTATTAACACATTTTTAGAAATACCTAGCCTTTCCATAAATACTGAAACAAAGAACAAAAAATTCTATTGCAAATAACATTTATTCCTTTTACAGTGTGTTAGTTTAATACATAAATATAAAACAATTTAAAATATAAAAAGCTTATTCGAAGTGGTCTCCATTGGCTGCAATACAGTCCTTTAAACTTTGAGGACAGTTATCAATAGAAGCACGCACTCTTTTCATGGGAAAATTCTTCACTGCCAATCGTACGGACGTTGGACGGACCGATTGCTTTAGGGACTCCAAATTATCATGGCGTTTAGAGCAAGCCGTACTCTCTAAAAATGCAATAAATTATAATCCAGCGGATTAAGATCGGGACTAGACGACGACCAGTCTTCAGCTCTGATGAAGTCCGAAACGTTCGTTTCCAACCAAGACCGAGTAGCGTAGACCGAGCTTTATGACTCGGCGCCGAGTCTTGCTGGAAGGACCATTCTTGGTTAATGAACATGGTGTTGTTAAGGGGCTTCACTACCTTCTCAAGAATGGTATCTTGATACACTTGTGCCGATGTTTTGATACCTTGTTCACAAAAGTATGGCTCAGTCACTCCTTCATAGCTAAGCCCACCAAACCATCACTGAAGTCGGATAGTGCCCACGTTGCACTCTGTAGACTAATTGGGAAGCTTCCTTAGAGCTTTGAGCATAAATACGGTCATTTTGTTTGTTAAAATGTTGCTCAATTGTAAAAAAATTCTCATCCGTAAACAAAATTTTTCTGTGACCTCCCTTTGCGTACCGCTTCATTAGTTGTTTCGATTTTACCACCCTATTCTTTTTTAAATTATCAGTTAAGAAATGACCAGTACGTCTCTTATAGGCTGCAAGTCCTAAGTCATCTTTTAAAATACGCGACATGGTTCTAGGTGCTATCTTCATCTCCCGAGATAAAATCTTTTGCTTTCGGACAGGATTTCTTCGAATTCTTTCCCTTACTGCTTTGACTGCCTTTTTCGTACGAACGGCCAGATCTTTTTCTGTCACAAACATGTCTCATGGAGGTCTCATTGTACCTATTAATAGCCCGGTACACAAACATTTTACTAATACCAAGCGTATGGAGAGTTTTAAAAATTGCATTTGGCTCCATACCTACTTTGTGTAATGCAATCACAGCGATTCGGTTCTCTTTATCACCCATTCCATTTTAATATCGCAAAATATTATACAATGTATTGGCGCCAAAATGAGAAAACCCAATGAACAATCATATAAAAATGACAGATTCCAAATTCAAATGTAATATTTTGTTTATTTTTAATTGTTACAGTATTTATGGTCAGACTAAGTATATAAATACAAAAAAGCCTCGGATATTCCTACTCTCTCGGCAAAACAAACTCAAGCGTTATTTCATACCAGTTTTCTGAGAGGCCGTGGTATTTCCCGAAATAAGCATTACCGATCTGTGGACCTACTAAACAATCACCAGTGGTGATATTGATTAGATACTATATTATTAAATTATTATTATTATCTATTGTAATACAAGTCGACGACGTCTCGTAGTCGACGGAAAAAATGTAGCAGTAAGCATTAAATATATTATGTGATGATGATGATCACGAATATCATTTTAGCAATAGCAAAATTTCAAATGCACAAAACTCTGATGAGTAGTGAGTACCTATGTTTCTTGTGAAGATGGTGGTGATGATGATGATGATTACTGTAAGTGATGGCAGTTCTTTAAACAACGCCGAAATCCCCAAACATGTATCTATAAGGAGTCAAGAATTCTGTTCAGTACTTTTGGATCCGGGGTACACATTGGTACAAAATCTTACTTTTTGGTAGCATATACTTAGACTTCTTCGGAAAAAGTAGAAATCACCATATGTGTTCATATAAATTTCGAGGAGTTCCCTCGATTCCTCATGGATCTCATTATTAGGTCACCACTTTGGTGAAAACGGAACCAATTTAGGATTATACACTTTACATCAAAAAAAGAATTTTGAAAATCGATCCACAGACGGCGGAATTATCGTTGAACATACAAAAAAAAAGTATATACAGCCGAATGCATAACCGCCTCCTTTTTTTGTCAATTTCAAATTTAAAAAAAAAGAGTCATATTCGGAAATTAGCTGATGCGTTTGTAATAACGACTAGGTGGTATATGCGTGCCAATTTTTAGTGCAATCTGCTCAGTGGTTTATGTGCTGCTAGGTCAGAAGGCGTAGCAGATATGACTGCTAATAAAATCCTACAATAACACAGTTACAATCCAGTCCCGATATGTTAAAACTGCAAAATGGTATTCGCATAAACGTCAAACCAACGCCAAACACGTTGTGATTGGTCCAAACTCCAAAAATCAGTTTATGATATCAAGACGATTCATTTATAATTCAATAAAAGTTAAATGAAAGTGTCAAAGTGTGTAATTAACTTAATTACGAGAATTTGAGTTCTGGTGTTGGCCGGCGAAAAAGTAGGTATTGTGAGGACTGAAGTAGCCAATATATTTTATTAGCTGTTGGCCGCGGCTCCGCCCGCATAAATACACTATCCCGAAGGAACAATGTAATCCGTTCATCGAAATCCGTTCAGTAGTTTTTGCGTGAAAGAGTAACAAACATCTATCCATCCTCACAAACTTTTACATTTATTATATTAGTAGGATGCTTGCGGCACGGAATATCTACTTTGGGACACACAGCATTACTAACACATTAATGAACCCCGGCTTCTGGGGGTTTTGTCGGTAGTTTATCTATTCAACAGCGCTTTTGATTGGATGACGCAAACGAGTTAACGTAAACATTTCCCTTTTACTTCCTTCCTCAGAGTACTTTACATTATGTAATGTCCTTATTAGGTAACAAACTCGAACTCTCATTGTTGACACTTGAAGGTATGCTTGTACCTTACAATATCTCTCTCGCTCAGGGAGTGCGCCAGTGACATTACAAAGACTTTAGCCAAGTTATCATCCATCGCTAATTACAACGACGAAGATTGTAAACAACTATTTAACATGTATGGGATTTGAATTTTGAAAAAATCATCGCTAACGGCTGTATACTGTAACGGTATTTAAAATTAATACGCCTCCAATTCACAGGCTGGCGCTGTCTCTGCAGTCTGCTGAAATGATAAGGACAGCAACTAACTTGAGCGTTACATAATTTAACTATAGTTTCCAAATACTTCATTTCAGGAGGCCTAGCAGGAACATTTGACAGCGGCGTAAACGTAACGTCAGCGAATAAAATTTGTATGGGCGCTGTCATGATTTTGACCGATTTTCGTATAATTCTCATTCGATAACGTTGCGTTTAGGCCGCTCTCAAGTGTTCCTATTTTTTTTTAAATGCCACTTTAGGTGTTTCATAATTTTTTTTTAACTCATATTATGTGCGCCTATTTACGCGTTTCTATTAAAAACTGTCAAAATTGCTGATTTCTAATATGATGAAATCAGATTAGAAATCAGCAATTTTGACAGTTTTACCATTTCACGACATTGGTATGGAAAATATATATGAAACATAATATGACACATCTAAAGTGGCCGTTTTAGACCCCCAGACATGACAACAAGATTTTTTGTTGTTCCAACGCCTGGATCGAACCCTCGTCCTGCGGAATCGAGAGCCAAGCTCTAAACCACTGGACCACAGAGGCGAAAACTAGTAGCTAACTAGCCAGTGATCAGGCACGAGATAGCCAGACAATAAGATAACGTAACAGTTGCCGCTGCGGCCGTGCCGCAACGGCTAATCTAATTATTGTGTGACCTACATTACATTGTTTCTTTAACGATTCATCATCATCGACAGCTGCCTGATGGCTGGTACCAGGAGGCAGTTTATGTTTCTAATAAAGCTACTGATCGAAATGATACAACTGAAACCGATAGAGCCTGTTTCGCAATCTTCTTAACCCTTATTTCTAATTTGTCCGCTGTGACGAACAAGTTCCTTAAAAAAATCTGGGACCTTATTAATTTAATTTTTAAATAATTCATTTTGATTATATAGTAGAAAATATATAACAGTCAAACAGTTAAGAAATAAAATTGTGATCTGGTAATACTTTATTTATTAAGGCAGAACAGCAGCCGCGGTTAAAATCATTTACCAAAGCAGTACAGCCATCGTCAAATTACAATCTCCAGGCCCAAAAATTTTGACGTAAAACTGCTTTACGCACGCTTGACCTGGGGAGTAAGCTGGTGAGAGATCGTTACGAAAAGTGTGATCAGGCGAGGCGAACGGAAGTTGATAGGGAGATATAAGTTTGTGAAGATAGATCTTTCTATCTTTATCTAGAGCGAGATACGTTTCGTATATCTAAGTCACAGTGCAGGCTTATTATCTGTATCACCCTGTAAGAGCAAGGGATAGCAGTGCGCGTGCACATTTTCTTTCTCTCTTCCTCTCATAGCCAGTGCATGGAAAAGAAGTTTCACATCAGTCGTGTGGTCTAAAGCACATCTTTTTTGTATTGACTGGGGAGACAAGGGTATTCTTATCGACAAGAAAAGGCTAACAAACCTTCGCTTCGCCGAAGACATCGTTTTGTTTGCCACGTCAGCCCAAAACCGGCAGTCCTTAGAACGGCGAGCCACGAGGCGGGACTTCAGATGAATTGATAAAAGACCAAGATCATGTCTAACAGTACGAAACATAGGTTCGAGGTGACGGGCAGGAGATGCAGTATGTCGACGAGTACGTTTATTTAGGCCAAATAACATCATTCCATAACAGACAGGATAAGGAAGTAGACCAACGAATTGAAAAAGCATGGAAAAGTTTTTGGTCAATGAAAGACCTAATGAAAGGGGGTCCTTCCACACTGCCTAAAACGTAAACTCGTGGACGTATGTATCCTGCCTATCCTAACCTACGGTGCCCAGTCTTGGTATTTGACCGCTTCGCAGAAGACCCGGCTCAGAGTCTGCTAAAGAGCCGGGGAGCGCAGCATTTTAGGTGTCAAAAGGATTAACCGTATTCGAAACACCACTCTGCGCTCCCAAAACGTGGCTAACTGACGTGGGCAGGAAAGCAGCCAGCCTGAAGTGGAGCCGTGCATGGCACGTCTCCCGTATGCACCCGGACAGGTGGGCATGTCAAGTTTCGGGGTGGCTACCGACTGGTCGGTGAAACAGAGACAGACACAAAAAAGGTGATGCCACAAGTTGGACGCGTTCGATAAAGAGTGGCTAGAAACAGCTGAAGGATCGGGATTTGTGAAAAGAGAGAGGGGAGACCTTTACCCAGCAGTGGGACAGTAACGGCTATTAATATTTATTTATATTTTATTGTGTAAAATTAATATAGTTTACTCCCGCATCACTCGATTTATTTTCTTTGCCTTATTGACGAAGTCCGTCGCGGCGGACAAATCATTAAATTAGCGAATGGCCATTATTTCGATGGCGTCCGCTGGGACTTTGTTTTATATTTTTTCTTCTGTCTACCAAAAATTAATAAATAAATAAAAAATGTAAAATTTGCATATTAATGTCTCTGTCGAAACACGGGTTAGAAGTGTCGGATAGCTTATTCGGAAGTTTTGTCGCTGGTTACTTTAAAGCGACAGGGACATAACACGCAAATAAGCTATCTGTGATAAGTGTTTATTAGTAATTGTGAAATAGGCCCTAGGAGTAATACAAGCTACGTTACCTATTCCTAGTGATCTATTAAGCCAACTGTAATACTGTCTTACTGTAATAATAAATGTTATTTATGTCCCAATCCACATACATACCTAGACGTAAGTCGTTCCAACATGGAAATATCGGGAAAAAGAAAATTATGAGAAATCCTAAGTATTGTATGCACTTTGAGATGGATTTTTGTAGTCCAATATTTTCATGTAAGAACTATAGTAGATTGTTAGCCTAGGGTTAAAAAGAATCAATTCCCGAGGTAGTTAGACGCCCGACCGCAGCGAGGCCGGCTGTAGTCCGATTAGGAATTGATTCTTTTACCCGTGGCAAACACTCTACTTTTCATTTATAATATGAGGAAAATAAAACTAGTTGTTTATCTAAACTATTTATTGATAATAATATATTAGTATTAATATAACTTATTAAAAGTTACCTTTTTGTTTGGAATATTTATGTTGTTTGATATATTTTGAGAAATTTGGCTGTTCTGGATCTCTGTAAAAGTAGGAGACTCTGGTATTTTATCAGACGATGGATTCCATCGCGGACATTCCCTGGAAGTTGTCGGCTGGCAGAGGCGAATTGGGGCGTATTTTTATAGTTTCGGTTAATTTGGTTGAAATTTTAGTTTTATTTTCACTTGTTTATAGCACTTTCCCTTCTGATAGTTGAGAAAAAAGCGGTCCGTTTTTACATCACTAGGTCTCATTTTGTGATATTTCTTTACTATTTGTGTAAACTCTTTTTTTTTCTATAAACGAGCGCTCAATATCTGTCTTTGTTTTAGTCAGTTTTACTAATAATAAATCGCCTTGACTTTCAATGTCGTTAATTGTCAAATTTATGAGTTCACTGCTTCTGCAAGCGCCGCTTATACCGAGTATCAATACGACCTGTAAAAACATGTAATTATTTTAGTATTTGTGTAATAAATACGTTCATATTTAGAATAAATCCATAAATACTTAGGTAAACTTACCTTCACTGCCAAATATATCTCGTCAGGAGCATCATTTAAAAAAAATTCCACCTCATGAGATGTGAAAACTTTAGATTTCTTAGTCTTGAACCCCTGCAGTGTCTTTTCAAAAATGCTGTTAAATTATGAAATTTTTTCAAATCTACATTGTGTTTTACATTAAGTGTACTCTTGAGCATTGAATATCGGCTCCATACCGTTGAAGGCTGTAATTTGCTACACAGTCCATTAAAATATGTAAGAAATACACTTTCGGAAAACGATTTTATATTCTTGTCTTCTCGCCACTTCATAAAATCATTGTATGTGTTTATATATCTTTCTTTTGATATTTTTGGCAAAAGATTTTCTATGACACAATTGCCTCGTCTGTAATGGAATCTGGTGTCAATATTTCGCTTGAACTCATTTTTAATAATCAATTCAAATCTTAGCACAAAAGTCCGTCACAGATACATACATAACAGATTTTAGTATCCCGCCAATTTGTGTTGACTTTTTAAATATTAAATATGGAACTTGCCGCTCGCCGCGTAATTGTCGCGGCACTCGCGGCTTATTCGGCTCAAAGAAGTTTGCGCTAAATTCACACTGGCTGTTTAGAAAGTCATGTCATTTTTTAATAGTTTTTTTTTACATAAAACTCTTCACAGCTGACAGCAGTTCTCTTTTTGAAGTTTTGAAGACCCTCGGGCCGGAATGAATTTGTATGAGTTTTTCCCTCCCTATGAAAGGAAAGCAGCATCTTCCACCCAATAATCAGATCAAAACAACACTACTTTCCGAGAAATGAAAAAATTATTTTAGTCATCCAAAAAGTTCAAAGTCGGATATTTCGTTTGTTTGTTTGTTTGCATTGAATAGGCTCCGAAACTACTGGACCGATTTTGATGAAATTTAGCACAGATATAGGGTAGACCACGGGAAAGGACTACTTTTGATTGCGGCAGAATGTACGGTTTCCGTGGAATATCATATTGCGCGCACGAAGTCGCGGGCAACATCCAGTGTAAATTGAACTAGTTTAAATGTACCTAATATATCCAATAATGTATTTTCTATGACATTGTACATCTAGCTAATGGAGATCACATAACAGTACGTAACAGAAGGGTAATGCGTGGTCACTACGCGTTACATTTGAATATTGTTTATTAATTGATTCATTACATACACATTATGTGCCTACTTAAATAACGGTAAATAAATATTTGCATTTCACACTTCATTTCACAGAGAGTATAACATACTTAAACAAAGTCTGATATTAATTGAAAAAGTAATTGTAATATTTAGTGACCAAACTCCCAAGAAATGGGACAAAAATGAATTGTCAAATAAGGATTCCATAATTTTGTTAGAACCAATATTAAATGAATGATAATAATAATATCTATGGTCGCTTCAAACCACGTCAATCTGGTCCCGTGGTAAGTTCTATAAAAACTTGAGTTACGGTGACCAGACAACGGAAATATATTTAATACTATTTATACTATATATATAATTAAGATTTTTATTATATTATACACATATTTAATACACATCCATGACCCAGGAACACAGAAAAACCTGTTGTTCCTTCGGCGGGATTCGAACCCGCGCCCTCCGACTTGAGCACCAACACGCTCAACCACTGAGCCACAGAGGTCGTCAATATTATTATGTTGAGTATTGGAGTTTTACTCTTTGGTTGGATCAAACAATTTGCCCGTGTGTGGCAGCTATGAAAAGCTACGTTCAACGATTCCAAAAGAGCCTAAAATGCTGACTACAGAGTTACAGACTTTATGTCTAGAATCCCTCTTTGCACATTGTCCTAACAAATACTGACTGTCAATAATCAGAACCACGTGAGCATAGAAAGTAGCACGTGCCATCACGACCTCAACGGTTAAGTTAAGGTTAGAAATTATGTCGCATTAGGCAACATTATGTAAAACATTACGACGGATTTGCCCCTAATTATCGCCCTTTTGGTGACCAGCTAAACAAATTATGAAATAAGAATTATTTCGTAATTTGTTTAGCTGGTCACATATAAGGTTTGGTAAAATCAATTACGGACACTTCGGGCATATGATCTACAGCTTATGTAAAGACGTTTAAGCAGAAAAATAATGGTCAATCTCGAAAAAAAAAAACTTTTCTCTATATGGGCAAGTTTGCATTTTGCGGAGAGTCAGCCAGCATGAGATGATTTTTTTAGTTTGAGTGTGACAATTATTTTTCTACCTAAATGTCTTTACATAAGTAGTGGATCGTATGTCTGAAGGATCCACAATTGATTTTTGGATACCTTATATTATATGGTAAAGATTAGCAGTTTGGAGAGAACAAAGACTAGGAAAGCCACACCAGAGGAGTTACAATACGTAACTTCTTTGTTGTGTTCAACCTGCTCTCAACCGTGTTGAGAGCAGGGATGTAACGGAGGTAGTTTTATCGGACCGAAGGCGGAGTCGGAGTTTTTAAATTTGCTTTATCGGAGTCGGAGTCAGGATCAGAAGTGGTGGCATGAGAGAGAATTTTTATTTAAGGACAAATAAAACATTATTATTCAAATTTTTTTCATTTCAATTTTCAATTATTGAATTGAATTCTTGAATACGTCTTCATACACAGTTTACACTTTGCCGAATCTGAATTAACTTCAATGAAGTAGTTCCAAATACAACTTGATTTAGGTTTCATAATTCATTGTCCAACACAAAAACAGATCACTTTTATTGATAATAAGCCGCAAAAATCAAAACAAATATCTATAACCTACTCGTATGAACGTGTCGTGTGCGTAACAAATTAACAACAAGTGAAAACATAATTGCCGATAGAGTGCACGTAGTGGGAGTCGGGGGGATTCCCCGCGCGACATGTATGAACCTGTTCATAACAGTCGACACAGGCCGCCGCCGCCGCTATGTTATGCTTCGACCTACGATAAAAACCCTCGATTTAAAAGTGTCGGAGCCGAAGTCGGAACCGAAGGTGTAATAATAATCGGAAGTTCCGACTTAACGGAACCGGAGTCGGAGCTCCGTAACATCCCTGGTTGAGAGTGTCCATGGGTGCGGTAATCGCTTACTATCAGGTGATCCGTCAGCTCGCCGTCCTGTCCGCCTTTGTCGATTTTATAAAAAAAAAAAAACTATTTACCACTCCGCCGTGCTGTACTTCTAAACCACCATTGCGAATTATTTAGTACTAGCTGTTGCCAGCGGCTCCGCCCGCGTAAATACAGTATCCCCCAGGAACACTGTACTTTTTCGGGACAAAAAGTAGCCTATGTTTTAATCTAGAGCTTAAACTATTACCATACCAAATTTCATCGATATCCTTTCAGTAGTTTTTACGTGAAAGAGTACCTAACAAACGCCCATCCATCCATCCATCCGTCCATCCTCACAAACTTTCACATTTATAATATTAAATAGTAGGATCTGTACACTACTGTGATACTGTCTAAAGTAAGGCCAACCAGACGAGATAAAGAATGTAAACAAATTTTCAGGGGTTCAAAACATTTTTATTTGAATAAACTATTATAAAGTTCGAATTTTAATCGCTGTCGTATGTACTAGACAAAGATGATTCGTCGGAAGAGTCCGATTCAGCTGTGTTTATGATAAAACTATCTATTGTATTATCAATCATGTTGTCAATATTACTATAAAAATTGTCCTCGACTTCAAAAATAAAACTAACCGAAACGGAATAATAACAACAAAAAACCAAGTAAATACGGAGACGAAAAAATATGTATTACTTCGAACGCAATCCAAACAGGAATGAACTTGTTCACAATTGTTTGGCGGACCAAATGTTGACAACTGCGGCACTGGCCGCTTTCCTGTACCTACCACGAAACACGCTACGACAGCTGTCGTCGACCAACTGACGTCATTATTGCATACGAGTGATAAGGACAGATATAATATTAACTCACTTTCATAATGTAACTCAGTAGCGGTCCGTTTATTTACGTTTTTATCTCGTCTCGTTGGCCTTACTTTACTACCAATGCTCATAAATATTTAAAGAAATAGAAAACTCAAAATATATTTTCATTCGTCCACAAACTATGTCATACTAGCTGTTTGCCCGCGGCTCCGTCCGCGTAAATACAGTATCCCACGGGAACTCTGTACATTTTCGGAATAAAAAGTAGCCTATGTTTTAATCCAGAGCTCAGCTTGAGCTACTACCATACCAAATTTCATCAAAACCCGCTCAGTAGTTTTTGAGTGAAAGAGTAACAAATATCCATCCATCCTCACAAACTTTCACATTTATAATATTAGTAGGATGAATGAAACCTTAAAACTGTTAATACATGCTGAAGCTATTGACGATAGAAAACATGTAATTATTCACTTTTGCGCCTAACTTCATTTGGCAGACATCTTGTTATGCAAAATACACCTCCATCATATGATTAGCAGATTTGTTTAATTGCCAGTTTACTTTTTTGATTGTTCAGATATAGAACGTGGCTATATTACAAATTGTAATTTTCACTTTCAAGATCATTTCAATTACTTTACTGTGATTAATTCAATGTCTTAGGGCGTGTTTCATAATCGAGGTACTGATAAGTGTCGTAAGTATAGCTTATTTGCATGTTTTGTCTCTGTCGCCCGATATAAAGCAAGCAGCGACAGAACTGTTTCAGTGGTTACAATGGTGCAGCAGCACCTTTCTGTTTCCTCCTAGTAAAATCAGTAACTAGCTAGTAGGTACCTAATTAGCTACGAGAGTTACTGTTGAACATGGATGCTTAATTTTTGGAACCTTATGAAATATTTGAAGCAAAAACTTTTAGTACAGTTTTACGAGAATTGTGCAACCGGAGGAGTGTGTTATTTGGCCGGTAAATTATAGTTTATGTGGAGGGAGGTGTGCACAAAGCTAATTGTTTTAAATAATGTGAAAAAATCCGTATAATATTAACAAAAATAACAACAACACAAACTACCTCAGATTATTATTAACACTACACTAGCGTGCGTTTGACAGATGCATTTTTTTAAATAAATGGCGTCGGCTTATAACCATTTGCCAGTGTCAAGTTAAAAAGGCGGGAAATATAATTATTGTTTAAATTTTCAACACCGTATTTCTAAATCGTCAAGTCCAAAGACTAGCCAGAGTCCAATTAAATAGTCAGTGCAGTCAATGAGTCAAGTCAGTCGATTCAGTAAAGTGGTAGAAGCTTTACTGAAAGTTCCTAGGGAGTTTTGGAGAGAACACAAAATAGCACGCTTTTTGTAGCTGTTGTACCACTAGCCTACACTTGTGCACATCGACGAATATGTAATGTTTATTATTCTACCAATATTACACATTATGAATGTGTAAAACAAAATTTGTGTTAATTCGGTTAACACAAATTTTGGAGCAAAACCAAAACAACAACAATCGCACATTGACATTCTCGGCAAAACTCCAGATAGTTACACGCTGACGTTTGTCAATCTGTCACAACATTAACTTTAATTTTTTCGTTTTAAGAGGCAAAAGAACTCTCATAATGTTTTTGAAACTTAAAAATTGTGGGCGAATTTCGACCACAGGCCTTAAGTGAAATTAAAACGAGGCAACAGACAGCGAAATCATGAAACAATACGTTCTTAGCTTAAAAATCCTTAGTTACATATATATACTGAAGTTATATTTGTAATTAACAATGAAACCGGTAAAAAACAACTAAAAATAAAGATAACTAGAAGGTTGTACCTACCTACGATCTCTCACCACTGTCGCGGCTGCGAGCGCACGTGACCTTCGTCTGTTGACGATAAGATTCTGAAAGGACATTCATTTTATAGGTCTAACTTAATTCCATTTACAAAATTTAAAAAAAGTGCGAGTCCGAGTCGCGCGGAGGGTCCCGTATAAACGGCAAAAAAATCACGTTTGTTGTATGAGGGGCGCACCACATAAATATTTATTCATTATTTAGTGTTTTTAGTATTTGTTGTTATAGCGCGAGCGGGTACAGAAATACATTATCTGTGAAAATTTCAACTGTTATCACGGTTAAGGAGATACAGCCTGGTGACAGATAGACGGACGGACAGTCAGATATTTCATGTTTTTACCCTTTTGGCACGGAACCCTAAAAACTAGATCAAAATCGGTTCGTTCGTTTGTGAGCTACGATGCCACGGACAGACACACAGACCGACACGTCAAACTTATAATAACACCAGTCTGTTTTCGTACACAAAGCGTCATCTGGTGGCGTAAGTGGTATCAAAAAAGGTCAATAAGAATTTTCGATTCTTTTTCTGTCATCCCGACGGTCCATGTCGTCATTGTCGTATTAAAAAGCTGTCAGATGTTACGAATTTAAAAACCCTCATTGAGCAGTGAACGGCCGTCGGCCCGGCCTCGCACAACCTGAGAGAATTCTCTTTGTTTTTGGTAAAAACTCCTTGACGATATTATATTTAATCTTAATTATACTACACAGTAATGCTTTGTGCATTACGTGCTTTGAGTACCTACAGTTTTACGAGAATTGTGCGAACGGAGGAGTATGAAGTTTTACACAGTTAATATGAAGGGTGGTTTGGAGAAAGCAGTTTTTTTTTAAATAATGCTTAGAAATACAAAATACATAACAATAATAAAATAAAGTTACACAGACTACCTCACACTAGCAAGCGTTTGTATAACAGTAGGTGTAGGCTTGACATCGCATCTACATTAGCATCGTGAAGAGGAAATTGTTGTATGTTTGTTTATTTTCATTGAATAGCCCCCGAAACTAATGGACCGATTTTGATGTAATTAGACACAGGTATACAATAGACCACGGGGAAGGACATGTGCTGCTTTTTATCGCGGAAAAATGAACGGTTCCCGCGGTATTTTCTTTTGCGCGTACGAAGTAAAGTAAGCAGTAAAAGGTAAAAAAAATCCAAAGTAAAAGATTTCTTAATTTCACTTTAATATTGTTTTCATCAAAATAATATTTGTATTTACTATTGTTTTCAAAGTGATAAAAAGATAGACACATAATCTATTACATCGAATGGACACCTAAATAGTAAAATAGTAAAATGTTAAGTAGGTAATGTTATGTATTATTATGTATTAAGTATTCACAATGTGTCTTTATGTCTTATTATTCATGATTTAATATCACGAAACTTAGAAAAATAACGTCTCCAAGTAACGAAAATGATTTTTCCTCAAATGTCTTAGATACTTTCATCATGCCTTTTGTGTAACAATATAACACAGCACAACACAGCTGTCGACAAAAATTATTTTCCTCGAACACAAACCTACGTTAGTTCTATTCTTGAGTGCCATACCAACCATTATTTAAAAATTACTCGATATGATTTATTTATCGCATTCGATAAAAATGTTTTTTTTTTTTTATCCTGGTTAAAATATTCAAAGTACCTACCTAGTATTAACACCGAAATTGGTAAGTCGATACTTCGACAGGTGTTCGTTTCGTAACTTGATATCAAGTGCAGGCTTGATCAAGGGCGAAATGTTTTTTTAACTGAAAATTAAAAAAAAAAACATCATTACTTTCGTTAAAATTTAAGAAACACATTGGTCGTTTAGGGTACTGAAGTGTGGTAGAAGAACACAATTGGTAGAGAAACCAAGCACGTAACACGACAAAAACTTTTTATTGAGTGAGTTTATCTAATATTTTTAGGGTTCCGTACCCAAAGGGTATAATCGGGACCCTATTACTGAGACTTCGCTGTATGTCTGTCACCAGGCTGTATCTCCTTAGCAGTTGAAATTTTCCCAGATCATGTTTCTGTTGCCGCTATAACAACAAACGTCAATCACCAAAAACAGAATAAAATAAATATTTAGGGGAAGCTCCCGCCTCCCATACAACAGTACAACGTCAACAAACGTGATTTATTTGCCGTTTTGAATTTTTGCGTTGTTCGAAAATTCGTAATGTGATTCTTTAATTATTTTTTTTTTTATCTAATAGAGCTCCGAGCAAACCTCGGTCGCCCGGGTACTTTAGGTTTAATTGGAAACCTTTTTATACACTTTTAACCCGTTGACCATACTCTCAAGAGGCTACATCAATCAAGGCCCGGGACTCTCCTCGAAGCCTACGAGACCTTTTAGAACGAGGGCAAACGTTATGAGCTATGCCCTATGGCACAGTGTACGAAGTCATAGTCTATCTTTATCGACTGAAGTATAAAATTAGCACAGATTAAACACAGATTAAAGAAAGAAGAAGAGATATACAGCTAATAGTTAACTTTCGATTTGATTGCACTACTACAAGCATACCTACAGCTACGGTGTGTCCTCGATTGTGTAGAAAAATTGCGGGCCGTTGAAGGGGACGTTGTCACGACGTGTAGCTGTTTCCTGTACTTAAATATATATATATATATATATATATATATATATATATATATATATATATATATATATATATATATTCTACTCTGTGCCATCACTAGTCCATCAAAAGGGGTCTACCTACGGCACCTAGGCCACGCGTTCTACTAATCTACTACCACGATTTCTCAACGTACAATAGACGTTACTGTAGACGTCTACTGTATACGTGATGAAAACATAACTTTTTCTTTTGTTTCAAATACATTTCAATGTCATACGGAATGTTGCAATTTGAATATTTTAATGTACTTTACATAAATTATCGCGAAACAGGTTCGATAGAATATTTTTAACAATGTATTAAGTAAACAAGTTTCTACTTATTATAAAGGTTAGTGCAGTAAACGTATGTCACGACGCAAAAGATGTAGGTATCAATAAAATGTGAGATCATGCTTCGGCACGAATGGGCCGCGGACTCGACCGCATAATTACCGCGGCCTCACAAAAACCGGCGTGAAATAACGCTTTATATACTGGCCGGCAGCTAATAAAAAAAAACAAAAGCAAATCGCAAATCCATTTTCAATTCGGAAGATATTCTCAATTTACAAAACATGTAACAAGTCCCAAATCCGCGCATTTGGGAATTGGGATGCATCATAACCCTGACCGGGGATGCTGCAGTGCCTCAAGGTCACGACCTTGACCTCCCGACCTTTCAGCTCCAGCGCGCTCTGAATGAATGCTTGAGTTCGCGGAAAGTAAATAATGATACTTTTTCTTTTTTTCCTACACAAGGGAATGTTATTTATACCAGCATTCAAATGTAACCTATCTTACGTAATTTAGCAAGTTTAATGAAACAGTTTACAACATTATAAGATATCAATGATGAAAAGCACTTTATTTATAGGCGAAGCAAAACTTTCAGTTCTTTACGAGAACTGTGCAACCGGAGGATTTGGCTGGTAGTCAAATATCATACTCCTAAAACTCCACATAAATAAAATTTACGTGCCGGAAGATGTGCAGAAAGCTAATATTTTTTAGAAAGAACTTATTGTTATTATAAAAATAACAACACACGCTACCTCCGATTATTAACATTGGTCATAGACACATCACACAATCATTAGACGTTGACGTTTGTCAATCTGTAACAATATTTACTTTTTTTTTATCTGGCTAAAGAAATATGACGATCAAAGTTAAAATTATAGGATTTATTATGGGCGAATTTCCACCACGGGACGACATCTTGCATCCGTTACCATGTGTGGCACAAATCACAATCATAATGTGTTAGCAGTTTATACACATAACACGTCTAGGAATTTCTTAGCGGTGTAACGGTGGCACTCAGAGACATTTAATGTTTACTTAAGGAGCTACTTAGTACAGTTGCTGTCAAAATCTGTACTAAGTGGCTCCTTGAGTAGGCATTAATGTCTCTGCGTTCGGCCGTAAGCACGTAAGGGTCAGCGCAGACAGAGAGGAATAATCCTCGCGTAGTCTCGGGCATTTCCTATTTTATATCGGGCGTATCTTCGAGGACGCGCGAGCATTTTTTGTCAGGTTCAAGCATGTATGCACTTTATATCAATAATTTTAGAGTTGATTATCGAGTGCGTTATTAAAATGCTCTACGCTGCGCTCCTCTCTGTCTGCGCTGGCCCTTAGTATGTAAAACCGACTTCCAAAGTAAAAATGCACAAAAAGTATGAAATAAAACTTATTTCCGAAATAGTTCCCCTTTTGAATTCGACTAAAATTTTTACCATTTCTTTACCTATTCTCAAACAAAACAAACTCAAGCCTTCTGTTATGCCAGTTTTCTGAGAAGCCGTATTATTTACTATTTCCCCAAATAAGCATTACCGATCTGCGGACCTAATAAACAATTACCAGTGATGATATTGATTAGATACTATATTATTAAATAATAATTATTATCTATTGTAATAGTCGACGGAAAAAATGTAGCAGGAAGCATTAAATAAATATATTATAGTGATGATGATGATCACGAATATAATTTTAGCAATAGCAAAATTTCAAAGACTAAACAATATACAAATATTGGTGCACAAAGCTGATGAGTAGTGATTACCTATGTTTCTTGTGAAGATGGTGGTGATGATAATGATGATTACCGTAAGTGATAAGATGGCATATGCTTGCAGTTCTTTATACAATGCAGGAATCCCCAAACATGTATCCGAACAGGAATTCTGTTCAGTACTTTTGGATCGAGGGTATACCTTAGTACAAAAGCTTAATTTTTGGTAGCTAAATATGCTTGGAATACTTCAGAAAAAGTCGAAATCACTATATGTGTCCACATAAATTTAAATCATAAGGTCACCAATTTGGTGAAATCGGGACCACCTTGGGATTATACCCTCTACATCAAAAAAAATAATTTTGAAATTCGATTTTCATAGCCGAATTATCGATAAACATACCTACAATACCATACAAAAAACATAAATATATAACGACGGCAGGCGTGGTTGAACTACGTGTTAGACTATTCACACGTGAGTGTGTGTGCGTGACTGCGTGTGTGCGTGACTGCGTGTGCACGATTCAACGGCGCTGTTAAGCTTTTTCATCTTATGCCTGGTCGAGCGACAACTTGTTCGATGGTACATACCTAAATGACCAACTATTTGACGAAGCATTGGAAACATTCTCGACGGGTCAATCGTGCGGCGACGGGGAGTACTGGCCATCCCGCAGACAGCCTGTGTGTAGGTGATGTGTATGGTGCACGAGAGGTTAGGTATTCACCGGTCACTATTAGGAACTTGGTAAACATTTTTAGTTGATGTAGAAACTAAATTACAGTAAAACATCGATTATCCGAACTTTGATCACCGGAAGACCGCTTATCCGCGCGACTGCTTATCCGAACTTTGATCACCGGAAGACCGCTTATCCGCGCGACTGCTTATCCGAACTCATAGCGGCCTGACTCGGACGTGTCATCTTCTGTTCCGTTTTTTTTTCTGGGTAAACAGTAACCTTTTAATTTTATTTACTATAAGACTGTCTACGCTTTTAAATTTAACATAAGGTTTGTTCAATCAAACATTTCTCTTTGTCATTGAAAATATAAAAATAGTAAGGGCCTGTTTCACAATCTACGGATAAATGTCAGATATTAGCTTATTGGCATGTTTTGTCTCTGTCCCACAGTATAAGGAAGCGGCGACAAAACTGCGGGATAAGCTATTCGTCACTTATAGTGCAAGACTTGTAATATTCTAAACTTTACTTTCACATATTATATAATATTGTTATGTATGTTTAGGATAAAAAAATTAGCTTAAGATAAATTGTTATAAGTACTTAATTAATTTTTGTATACAAAATTTTGTGATGTTGTAAACTTTACTTTCACACATATAATATTGTTATGTATAACAAAATATTTTATATTATAGTTTAGAATAATTTGTAACAACTATCTTACAGCACTGGCACACATATCACAAACACTTACACACCTCATTCATAAACACGAACCCTAACTAGTTTCTGAACCCAAGACTTGTCGTAGGGCCAGGCTTCTAACCAGACACACACACTACACACCACATACTACACCGCACACACACACTACACACCGCACACCGCACACATACACTATACACCACACACCAAACTGGGATCCGCGCTCCGGTATCCAACTACATAATCCGGTATCTTATAACTTAGGTATGAACCTTTAGGTCTATTATTAACTAAATGTTTGTATATATAATACCATGGAGGAATTATTACTATATTATATTTATACAGGTTGACCTGAAATTCGATACATTCCTTTGAAAGACAGAAAGTAGACCTCATTTACAGTAATATTTTTCATGGCATCCCCTATCCGAAAGTTGATATTTACAAAGTTATTGAAATTTCAAAAATTTTTTCTTTATTTTCGACTTTTTGACTTTGACATGACGTATTTTTAAAAATGTTTGTCTTTTTAGTGATTTTTTTACATAAAAAATACTCATTGACGGTTAAAATACATATTTTAACCGTCAATGAGTCAAATATTATTTTTAAGTAATAAATAGGGACAAACTAAGCGAGAATTTTTCAATTATGAGACATGAAACAGAATTTTCTTTTAAGAAAAATGCACATTTTTCTTAAAAACAGGTGATTTTCGTAAAAAAATGTATGATACAATGCGTACAAATACCTTAAATAACTTTCTTACCTCATAAGCTTCCAAAAAAGGTACAAATATGTACATAAAAATATGAACATGTAATAAACAAAGACAAAACAATCATCAGGTAACGTTATCTCAAGAATTACTCTATCTGAGGCGACCTTTTTTTTCAATTGTTTCCTTTGTTCAAACTTCGGGATGTTTCGGCTACTGTCGTCGCGGCCCTTTGTCAATGAGTTACCGACTGGCTTAGAGAGCAAATTTAGTAGCTAATATTAGTTTTAAGTCAACTATTGCCGTGTACGGACGTATTGTTGCTTTAAACTACACCCTTACTTCTACTTGTGATTTTTTTGTATTGCGATGGCTGCTTTTGAGTACGATGAATACGCTGACATCTTGTTTTGTTACGGACTTTGTAATGGTAATGCTGCTGCTGCACGAAGAACATACGTTGAACGTTTTCCGAATCGACGAGTGCCAAACGTTAGAGTGTTTTCAACAACATTTCGACGAATTCGGGAAAGCGGCCGTGTCGATAGAAGACGTGGCGATTCAGGCAGACCTCGTTTGTATGCTCCAGAAGAAGAAGAAGAAATTTTAACACTTTTTCAAAATTATCCTTCTATTTCTACAAGAGCGGCAGCTAGAAGACTTGGATTGAGTCAATGGAAGGTGTGGTTTACAGTACACACAGCGCATCTACATCCATTTCACTACACACCTGTCCAAGCGTTGGAAGAGGGAGACCCGGATAGAAGAATGGAATTCTGCCGTTTTATGATAAATGCAGACATGGAGGATCGCAATTTCTTCTCAGGAATATTGTGGACGGATGAATCGAAATTTGACCGTGACGGGATAAACAATTTCCACAACACACATTACTGGGCACCAAAAGGAGAAAACCCCAGGATGAAAAAGAAAGGGCCCATCAAACCAGATTCAGTCTAAATGTCTGGATGGGTATAATTAATAATAATTTAGTTGGACCTCATTTTTTGCCTCAAAATTTAAATGGTGAAATGTACGAACATTTCCTAAGAGAGGAGATTACTGGTTTAATGGAAGATGTGCCAATAGCAACTCGTCGTAATATGATTGTCCAGCATGATGGTTACCCGGCCCACTTCCGCCTCGGCGTACGCCAGTGGCTAGACCAAACTTACCCACATCGCTGGATAGGTCGAGGCGGGCCAATTCCTTGGCCAGCACGGTGTCCCGATTTGACCCCGTGTGATTTTTATCTTTGGGGTCATATGAAGGCTTTGGTGTATACTACACCCATAACTACTGTAGAGGAGCTCAGAAGCCGCATAAGAAATGCAGCAGAAGAAATCAAAACTAGTCTTACTACCAGAATAATCAAAACAGAGGTACGGAGAAGACTACGGGCCTGTATCAGAAACAGAGGTTCACATTTTGAACAAGACCTAAAGTAGAATATTTATTATTAAATTTAATTAAACATTGATGTTTTTTAAACACAATAAACGTAATTAAATTCAAGTTTTTCCTTTTATTCGCATATAGATCGCAAATAGATCTATTTAGACATTTCATTTTATTCATTTTACTTCATATTTTATTTCATTTTACTTCTAATATGTTTACTACAACGTCATATTTTTATGTAGACATTTGCACCTTTTTGGAAAGCTAATGAGATAAGGAAGTTATTTAAAATATTTGTACGCATTGTATCATACATTTTTTTAAGAAAATCACCGGTTTTTAAGAAAAATGTGCATTTTTCTTAAAATAAAATTCTGTTTCATGTCTCATAATGAAAAATTCTCGCTTAGTTTGTCCCTATTTATTCCTTAAAAATAATATTTGACTCATTGACGGTTAAAATACATAAAAAAATCACTAAAAAGACAAACATTTTTAAAAATACGTCATGTCAAAGTCAAAAAGTCGAAAATAAAGAAAAAATTTTTGAAATTTCAATAACTTTGTAAATATCAACTTTCGGATAGGGGATGCCATGAAAAATATTACTGTAAATGAGGTCTACTTTCTGTCTTTCAAAGGAATGTATCGAATTTCAGGTCACCCTGTATATTATATAAAAAGACTGTATGTGTTCTGAATAAAACAAAATAAAAAATATGAAAAAAAGATCCTGTATAAGAAATATATACCCTCATCTGTTGTTTATTAGTTATAAGAAATAAATGATAGATAATATTCACATTGACACAGTGCAAATAGGTTGCCCAGTTAAATTGCGCCCTAAGGGCCGATTCACACCGAAATTGGACGCAAATCTATTTGCAATGTGTCAAACATAGATTGATGTGAAATAACAGATGAGGGTATATATTTCTTACACCGGATCTTAGACCATTAATCGGCGATTGTGAAATTACTTTAATAATATTAGGTATGTATTTTATTCGTTCCGATTCCTCAATCCGTTATCCGAGCACCTATGTCCCCCAATAAGTTCGGATAATCGACGTACTAGGTACGGTATATTCAAACTACGGTATATTCCTTATTTTTGAAATACAATAGGTACTATTTTAGTACATTAATTAAAATTTCATCTTAATTAAAATTTCATCTTCAAAATACGTGTAGGTGAGAATTTTGGCTCGACGGTAACCGCTCTACACATGTTTTAAGAAACTAAGATTTTTTGACCCAGATTTTTTGCTTACAAGTAGGCTAAGTCGAACATCGAAATAAATAATTTCGTTAACAGTGCCAGCGGAGCGTATTGTTACGTCAATTGTCAGTTCGGGCGCGAAAATCGATTAGTGAGGCGAAGGAGAAGTTTGTTTTTGATTCACGAAGACACGGACACAAATTACTAACATTATGACTCTTGAGAGAGGAATTTTGGGAAGGTGATGGAGCGGTTTAAATGTATTATAATACAAAGAAGCTAAATAAAATCGACTTCGTAATTATTTCAAAAAAACCCTTTTTTCTGCCTCATCCTTTGCCTCTTTTTAAAAATACTTTAAATATATTTTTTTTATGTTTAATTTCAACCATTCTGAGCATTTCATTAGGTACTTAGTAAAATATGAGTCTTTTGCCATTGAAATGAAGCGATTTCCTTTTTATTTTTACCCGACTACGGCGAAGCCAAAGGAAGGATAATGATTTTGGTAGTCTATGTATGTATGTTTGTTCCACCGTAGCGTCTAAACTACTGATCCGATTTAATTAAATTAGGTGTCAATAGATTCGTAATGACGAATTTAGGTTCGGGTAACTCATGCAGGCTATATAATTTACGTCGACTACGTAAATTATATAGCCTGCATGTGTTGTGGTTATAGTTTTTATAAGAATTATAGTCATTATTATGTTTACTCATCAACGTATTATAGCAATTTATTTGATGTAAAGTCAGGTGTGCTTTTATGATTGCTATAATAAGGTACATGCACATTTATGGTCGACTCTTTGTTTACTTAGCAGTTAACACACCGAACAGAGGGTCAAGTAGAAATTTGATCAAGTTAGCTGGTTTTGAATTGATGTTTGAAGTGAAAAGTCGTGGTTATACTAAGTTTTAGTCGCAACAATCGGTAGGTATTATCCGTTAATTAGCGCGAGCGCTATTGGCTAAAGTCTAGACCGCTGACCGCTAATACCTAGACCGATATTACGTCTAGATATAAGATATTTATAATTATTGTTCTAGCCATATTAGCTAGCTGATAGCTAGTCTGTTTGTTTCAGTTGAAATTTTCACAGAAGGTGTATTTCTGTTGCCGTTATAACAGCAAATACTAAAAACAGAATAAAATAAATATTTAAATGGGGCTCCCATACAACAAACGTGATTTTTTGCCGTTTTATACGGAACATATCGTGCGGGAATCAGACTCGCACTTGGCAGATATGTTTTTTCATAATATGAAGCTAAGATTGGCTACCAACAAGTACAGGACAGAAGCTTACTACTTACGAGTACACCACATTGCTGTCTTTGTCTGATACGTTGGAAAAGTCACTTGACAGACAAAGACAGTATGGTTTAGAGTATCCGTGGTGTTTATATTTTGAATAATAAGGGGGTATGATTAATAAGTAGCTATTTTTATGTAACAAACACATCTTTATCTTTACATACCTAGTATAAAACGAATGCGCTTCCTCTCCTGTTCACTTAGATCTTTTAAACTACTCAACGGATTTCAATGCAGTTTTCAGCAGTTAATAGTGATTTAAGAGGAAGCTTTATATGTATAATACATTGCTCCCGTGCTAAGCTGGGGCGGGTCTAGTAACTAAATAAGATATTTATTTGCTCCACATCAGTGGTTACTGGTTACTAGACAGTGGTTGCTAACAGGTACCCAGGATACAGTGGTCGCAGACGTGTCGGACCGGTTGTACCGTTGTCCGCTTGTAAACCTCATGTAAACAAACACCACACCTTTCTCTTGTGTCTTGACTCTCGATAGATGGATACAGAGAAAGGAATATAAAGATATGGCAGTAACTGGTCAAACAGATCCATCTGCTTCGTATAACGTATTATAAAACTAATTACACGAAGTTCTGTGGTTAATTAAAAAAAAATTGGTGAACTAAGCGATCCCTAAGGGATTCATCTGCCTGTCTTTGTCCAAAAATCAGGGATAAGTAGGTTACAAAAATCTTACAAAGTTCAGCAGTTTTTAATACTAAATGTTATTTTTATGTTATGGCTTCTTTTACTTAATATAACATTCATCTCGGAAAGACATAGAAACAGCTAATCATTTAAGGTTCCTAATATTTCAGTGAAATATTGGCTAGTCCTAATTGGAGTTATTAAGGACACCCCAGATTCCTCAATTACCTACTTCATTATACAGATCATCGATGATCGATCCAAATACCTAGTACTTACAATGTTAATTATAAACTCACACTCAACTTTAGCATACCAAGATTTTGTTACATAAATATTAGATAGTAAATCTTTCAAAGGTCAATTGTATGCGCCTATACAATAGAATCCCAGAAACGTTAAAAATCTTTCCGTTAATAAACTTAAAAGGTCAATGATTTCAATAACGATTGCACACCTTGGGAATATAAAATGGCCCCCTGCAAGGCTGCTTCTATGCACTTATGTATCTTGACTTTTGTCATATAGATAAAGTTACTACACTGTAAAAATATATTTCTGAAAAGAAATATATTTTTACAGTGTAGTTGATGATGAGGATAGTTAAAAACTACAAGGTGGCCCAGAATTTCCGTTCCCTAACGGGTGGTAGGCATCATGTGGGACAATTGTATAAGTGTTTGTTGTAGTTTAGATTAGTATTTTTGGAATGAATTTCAGAACTCAGGAAATAATCAAACTTACTCATTTACTATTCAATCCATTTACTTGTGTGACTGCATATTTTATAATGACGAAGAAAAAAAAAATCTGTTAGCCTCCCAAAGAAAACTATTTAAAACAAAACAGTCAAGAACAGCTGTAAAAACCTAATGTACTTTAGTAGCGGCCATGTTTTTCTTAGCTCTACGTCAATGACACTTTTGCATAAATTAAAACTATTTCTTTGTCTTCAATGTAAGTATTTCCTTTTTAGTCCAACACCATTTTTTGTTTCTTTCATTTAGGTGGCTCGTAGATTTGTCTTTTGGAATTAATTAAATGCCCTAAAAGGGCTAGTTTATCTGTTTTTATTTAAATAATAGTTTGACATTTTTATGTTTTCTTTGTTCTATTTTTAACTGGCCGGGTTAACAATATACAAGAGTGAAAAAAAAAAGGTTTTCGTGCAACTTTTATATTTCTCGTAGATATAAATTTTACAAACCTAAACGTCAGCTTACCTACCCTCGAGGAGGCTTGACAAGCTAACAAGTCCTAAGTTATCTCATAATCTTTTTAAGTTTTGAATGTATGGATGTATACAGTATGTTTTATACTCTTTCACGCAATAACTACTGAACGGATTTTGATGATCGGTGGCAATAATTTCGTTGCTGTCGACTCTGGGTCAATTTTGGACCAACTTCTTTGTTATGGTAGTACTCTCGATTAAGCAATAGGCTACTTTTCGCAGCAATATGTACGGTTCATGTACGAGATTTCTTTTTGCGCGTACAAAGTCGCGAGCAACATCTAGTGTTTTAATCACGTCTAGTAGATACTTTCAACTGGGGAAGGGATACTTAGGCCTCGCACCCACGAGTTTTTATGGTCGCCACAGAAAAAACAGCACTGTAAATAGAACATTGACAACTCAACATGATCTTCTCTATTGTTTTAGCGCACAGTTCTATTTTTAACATTTCGGTCGCTACCACTAAAAACGATCGTGGGAACGTAGCCTTAATGTGAGGATTAATTATTGGTCAACCGCGCGGGCTTACAGCCTGAAATATTTTCGATATTGCAGAGGAATAAAAGTATTATCGAACCACGTATCCTTGAGCTCCTGTCGCCCTGTGGGTTCGGCGCCAAGCGGTCTGCCCCATATTAGTTATTTATACACCGGGTCACCGCATGCAGCTGTCGCGCGACTGAATTGTAATTAAAGAAAATATGAGATAGGCAGGTAAATTTACTTAACTTTATTTACATGACTTTAAGATAGTCTTAAATTTTTTGGGGCGATAGGCGTCCAGGGAGACGTAGTTCACTAAACGATTGTTTTTTCGTGTATTTTAACAAAACCAGGGGTAAACCACAGTCTTATTTACCAAAGCAAAGGTCATTTCATATTATCTTCTGTAATATGTTACCGGCCGCGGCAACGGTTCGAAGATTTGCCTGATTGTTAGCGATGACCGCTGCTAGGACATGCGCAGGCCGAAACACCAAGGTTCCCATTCAATTTTCACATTTCATCATCAGCAATACCAAAAAATGTATCAGTGAAATTGTTTTTTTTTATATAATATATAAATATATATATTATACGGCTAGATGTTGCCCGCGACTTCGTGCGCGCGAAAGGAAATCCCGCAGGAACCGTACATTTTAACGCGATAAAAAGTATCGTATGTCCATCCCTGTGGTCCACTCTATATTTGTGCCAAATTTCATAGAAATCGGTCGGTTTATAACATTGAGTATACTTACATTACAATCAGCATATTCGCGTGGCGACAATCAGGAACTAGAAAGTTCGCTCGCCTCTAGCCAGTTTCCGCCTTACAGACTACAGCACAAACTAATTTATTATTTAGTTGGTTATTCGTGGCCTAGCGACTCGGGGTATTGACTTCTGACTTGTGCTACTATTAGCATTCTTGGAATTTCTACTAGAGAATAGACTCGAAGATTGTAATTGGTTAATTTTTGAGCAGCTTTTGGCCGCGACATTATTGGAGTTAATGTTCGTTTTGACGGCATAAAAGATAGCCGATAGTAAATTAGGTATACTAACGGCCCGTTTCAACAACCTATCTGCCAATAACTATTTGTTAGAAACGTAGGCGTAAGTAGGTCATTCTATTTCGCGATCGAAATAATATTTATGAGGGACTAAATGAAAAATGCAACCAAACCAATGTCCAATGGTGTGGAAACAGAAACTCCAGTGACTTCACAGTCTTAGCAGACTTTAGAGAAACAGTGCTGTAACTTCAGTATCAATTATGAATTGTTGGCAATTTTTCCAAAATAAATATGAACCTTTTTTTGTGATAACTTTTTTTTTAATGAAATGAAGTTTTATTTTATGTATTGTACGTAAGGAGCAGACGGATCGCCTGATGGTAAGAGATTACCGTTGCGATCCTTGTCCTTAAAATCCCCAACCCCCATTGGGCCTCCGGTAACCTCACTCACTCGGCGAAACACAACGCAAGCGTTATACACGCCAGTTTACTGTGAGGCCGTGATATTTACCCGGTCGAGCCGGCCCATTCATGCCGAAGCGAGGCTCTCCCACGTAATAAATGCTTAAATACGTATGTCTTAAGCTTTTTTGTGTAACAGGTAACTGTATTCTACAAATCTTCATCTCCAGGAGAGTGGACTCGAAAGTGATCCACAAGATCACTGTAGCTTGACATATTCGCTTTCTGTCGACTGTCCAACTCAATTCTAAAGTAATTCAAGGTTAAACGAAAGTATTTTTTCAATCGTGAATCGACACAAATTCAAGCATGTTATAGAATATAGATGACCTACTTAGTTGTATTTTATGTATTGTATGTAAGTATTTAGAGGGATTTATTTTCCTCTAAAAACATTAATTTAAAAAATATTAGTATAGACGTACAGCGTACTCGTTTATCTGCATAATAATGTTGTAGTATTTACCTGGCACCTAAGACGGGAAGCGAAACATGAATAAATTAAAATTTATATTTATGAAATAAATAGTACAATATTTTAAATTAATTATATAAGAATTATTATATTTTGCATTCCTCTTCCAGCATTGCACTGCCATCTGTCGACGCACATTTAAAACGCTTAAGTTGCGCCTCGTGACATCTACCGACAGAATATGACGACACTTAGTAAATGCGTGTTATTGTAGTTTACCGCGTTATTAGCAGATGGCGCTGCATAACTTAACCAAAGATATTATATCTTCATAAGTTTAATATAAATAATTATTATAATACCTACAGTCTTTATAGAATGATAATTTACTGTATGATAATAGTGATTATTTTAAATTATTTGTTTATTCCAAGCTCCAATAACACACAACTAAGAATAATTTCTTTGTCTCAGAAGGTATTTTTTTGTTTTCACCTCTAGATATAAATTCATACTTTCTAACTTTTTACTGTCAGGATATCTTTGTCCAGCAATAAAAACACGTGTTCTATGAAGTGGACCACCCAAATACTTACCTGTTTACAGCCCGTAAAAATAAGTGCACAACAGCGGACGTGTATAAATATTTTATAACCATTTCTATTATCGTCTGGTTCTAAGTAAGCTGTGGTTTCGTTATTATTGGTAAATAATACAAAACTCTGACAACAAACTAACAGAGTATTGTAAGTAAGGCAAATATTTTGATTTCCCCATTGAAATTAAGGAAGTAGGTACGGGAGAGTTGAACCGCTTTTTGTTTAAAGTATCGTATTTACTTATAAATTAGGTTTAGTGATTCAATTATAATAATAAACAGTAGCTTATTAATTAAGGTTTACTTATGCATAATTACTTTTGCGATATTAGAGTACTGAAATATGGGATATGAGTCAACTCTCCCCTTGGGGACACTTGAACCGGTGTCTGGGGAGAGTTGAACATTGCTTTTTATAGGGGAAAATAAAAACATTTTGCAGCTTAAATCACAGATGTATTAAACAAAATATCACAAAATGAAAATAAATTATAAAGAAACACAGTTATTGCTCTTCTTAATTCTTATAAAGAAAAAGAAAAACAAATTTTCAACATATTCTTAACATTCCATAATCAACATAATTAATAAATATTTTGTTAACAAAATTAAACATTTAACTTAAAAACACTTAGCATATATCAACTGCAAAATCAGGCAGTACAATAGTAATAACACACAATACGTACCTCTATAAACACGACCGCAATCTCAAAACTACTTATCATTAATAAAATTTACTCCGCCGTAACAAAAACACCTTTCCGAACCTGAGAGCTAAACAAATCGGCTAGGTATTGTAAAAAATTGTGGCGTGCTAGCTATTGGCCTCCCGCGCTCTACCGATGACCGTCTTGACGTTTCATTAGTGCGAAATGTAAGTATTTATTGTTAAGTACCTACCATTTTCCTGCTCCTTAGTGAATCGCCAATGTCAGAGTGTGTTGGCGGAGACTCTGCCTTAAGAGTTAAGAGTAGGTTTTATGAAAAAACAAGGGTACGGTGAACTGAAGCCTTGAAGGAAGTCTGTTGAAAGATCTCTAACCTAGAACAAGCGCAAACATTTTACTGTTACATACCTTATAATTTTATTTTGTTGGATATCAAGTGAACGAGGGTTTTTAAATTCGTGACATCTGACAGCTTTTTGACTCAAGGACCGTCGGGCTACCGAGCGCCGCCTGACGACAGAAAAATAATCGAAAATTCTTATTGACCGTTTTTGATACCACTTACGCCACCAGATGACGCTCTGTGTGAGTTGGGTCTGCTTCTAACGGCAGAAAAAATATCAAAAACCCTCACTAGTCACTAGTCAAGTGAACGATCCAATTGAGGCGCTGAGATTGGGTAGGAAATAATATGTCCCACCCAATCTCAGCACTAAGTATAGTGTTTTTTAATTTTTAATAAACGAAATTTTTAATAAGTTCAGACGTAAGACTAAGTTGAAATTTGCATCTGGATGGTATCATTATTCATCGTGTACCTAATTACTAGGAAGTAGGAGCATTAGTCAGGGGTATATCAGCAGTCGGCAGTCGGCACAGTCATGCGGGTACCAATTGAGATGCATCACACTGTTGACAAAACATCGACCAAGGATTCTATATGTAGTCGTGATCAATATTATTCCAAAATTTTATTAAAATCAGACAAAATTTATTAAAATTTTATTAGTTTCAGATGATTTTGTCTTTTAGTTAGCTTACCCACCACGCTCGACTACTGCGGGTTGTAAAACCACGTGATTTTATTTTATTACAGATTTGTTAAATCATATTATAATAAATCCATTGATATATATAATATTACAGACGAGTCATGTCGAGTCAAAAAGTGTCTACACCTAAATGGCTCCAAACATGGGGTTGTTTGGGATCATTTAGAGTTGACATTTGTCATCTTAACATTTTTACATTTGCTTTCCGCAATATTAAGTCTTTTGAAGGAGTTTTGCCGGGGAGTTCAATGGGTGACGTTGTGGAATTTGTAATATTTCATAAATTTGTGTTATCTCGGTTCTTAATGTGTAATATTGGTAGAATATTAACCATTAAATATTCGTTAACGTGCACAAGTGTGGGCAAGTTGTACAACTTCTAAAAACGTGCTATTTTGTGTTTCCCGCAAAAACTCCCTAGGAACTTTCAGTAAAGCTTCTACCACTCTACTGAATCGACTAACATGACTCATGGACTGTACTGAATATATATTTGGACTTGACTAGACTTTAGACATGACGATATAGGAATACGGTGTTGAAAATTGAAACGAAAGTTCTATTTCCCGCCATTTTAACTTGACACTGGCAAATTGTTATAAGCCGATGCCATATATAAATAATAAAAAAAAAAGTTTTTTGAAATCAAGATGGTGTTACTTTTTTGTATTCAAGATTTTTTCTGTCAAATGTACCTCCCTCATAGCTCTTAACTCATGGCCTATCCTTAGTTTTGTAATCTTTGAATAAATTTAAACCACACATGCGCTGTATCAATGGCTCGTTAATATTTTATTCGTTTTTTCCAATCCATTTTTAGAATACACATTACACACGCCTATAGTTATATACTAGCTGTCCCGACACACGTTGTTCTATTTCGACTATGAACTGGAATAAACAAATAACATACACCTACTACCTACTCCAACATCTACACCAACAACCTACACCTACATGTACAGTATTTTCTCCGTCATTATTCCAATATTTCTGCCGTTCTTGAGTTATAAACAGTGTAACTAACACGACTTTCTTATAAATACCTATATAGATTAATACTTACTACTTCAGAAAGAATTAATGAACTTTTAAAATATTAAAGTTTCATTGAACATGAAACAAAATAACATTCTGTGACCAATTCCCAATAATTCCCGATTATAGTAGGTACATTTCCTACTCCCTACCCGTTAAACTAGTTTAAAATAACCAAACTTAACCAAGAGCATGTCGGGAGATGTCTAAGGAGGGTTCCGTAACTATCAACGCGTAACAGGCTTTTTTCAAATTACTTCAAAAGTTACTGTTCGATTTCGTTCAAAATAATTTTCCTAAAGGTTTTTAGCATGATCTATCAGCATGAAAACTTATAAGTTTGTATCTTCTATAGTATAGAAATGCTGGGGGGGGGACCATCTTACAAACCACTTTGAAGGCGGATTACTCGAAAATGATCGACTTCATATACTCCACACGATGGGGTAGAATGAAAAAATATTTTTCATCCCCACTTCACATGTGTGTACACCCCTAAAATATAAAATTATTATTATTTTATGATGCCAAAACCAAGTTCTATATAATATAATCTACAACTATACCAAATTTCATCCATTTATATTCATAATTACAGAAGCTAGAATCGCGGACAGACAGACAGACAGGCGGATGGACAGAGTGAAACTATAAGGGTTCCTTGTGTATTACGGAACCCTAAAAATGTAAAATCCGCGAGACGTCTTTCAGTATACCGGCTACCACATTGCTATCTTATTACAATAATGTAAAGGTTCAAAAAACACCTCTGTACATTTTAACAGGATAAAAGTACGATAAACCAAAGGACAATCAGCTGTTCGTTAATTTTCAATTGCGTTCAATGGTTTTCTCCAGAAATACAAACATAGCACTAGGTATGATGGTAGGATGCTCGTACGAATGTATGAAAGTTTGTATGATTGGCTCTACAATGTATGGAAAAACAGTAATGATGTGATGGTTTCCGATTTCCATCCATCACGAGAAATGGAACATGACAGCTAGCGAGGCGCGCCGGGATCGCCCGCTAGTATTACCATATGCTAATGCTTCCAAGTGCTATACTGTTATATGTGTGGCTATCACGGTATCATATTGTATAGCACAAATCACTGATCATAAATCTTCTAAGGCTGGGACTATATGATCCGGAATCCGACGTGCCCGGGAAAATTCAGAGCGCTAAATATATAACTCTGCGCATTAGCACTATTACTTATATACTATAGAGATGAAAATCGATCACACAAGCATCGAGTCAAATGTCAATTTCATATATGACAGCTTGACACTCGACCCTTCGATTTGCAGCTCTATTGTATTAGCGCAGTGTTCTATTGTCAGTGCTGTGAATTTTCACGGGCCCATCGGATTCCGGATCATTTAGTCTCAGCCTAAAGATTGTTAAAGAGATACGTTAGGGCACAGTTTTTTTTTCTATAAATATGGCGGTAAGGCTTAACCTTTGCCAGTGTCAAGTTTAAAAAGCGAAAAAATTAAGATTACATTTAAGTTTTTTACACCGTTTTTCAAAATCGTCAAGTCCATATTCTAGTAAAAGTCCAAATAAATGAGAGTGTTCGATATTTTTTCTGCCGCTAGGGGGCAGACCCAACGCACACAAAGCGTCATCTGGTGGCGTAAGTGGTATCAAAAACGACCAATAAGAATTTTCGCTTCTCTTTTGTCACCAGGCGGCGTTCGGTCCTTGTCGTGTCACAAAGCTGTCAGATGTCACGAATTTAAAAACCCTCGTTGTCAGTGCGGTCAATAAGTCAAGTCAGTCGATTCAGTAAAGTGGTAGACGCTTTACTTAAACTTTTGCTTTTTACTACCCGACTGATTACTACCCGACTGGGTTGTTTTTCGCGCATATTTTATATGTATGTATGTTTGTAAATTCCTTTATTTCCATGTATCTTCCAAACGGCTGGATGGATTTCGACAACTGAGGTATCATTCAATTTGTCTCAACAACTCAAGTGTCCTTAGATAGCTAGTTCAAAGAAATAATACGAAGTGGCGGATTTTGGCGCCAAATTGTAAGTAGTTCAATTTTTTTTTTAACCAAACCTGTCGAGTAGGGCAGGGGTCTCCAAACTTTCCAGCCTTAGGGCCATACTGATTACTCCAGTAAGTTCCGAGGGCCAAAACCATATTATCATTGTTGCCGGTGGTAAAAAGTGAAATAGTCCACACAAAAAAAGTCCGAAAAAGTACGCAACGTTTAAAAAAGGCTGCAAATCGGACTAAAGTCCGCAAAACGGCAACACTGCATATTATTAATTTTCCTGCGGAAATAGGTAGTACCTTCTATCGCTAACAGATGGCGCTAATAGCACGTACAGAATAATCTCGTTGGTTCGAGAAAGTTCTGGGGTCTTCCACTCACTTCTAGATGGCAGTAATTGGAATATATAAGAAGGCTAGTGGCGCAACCACAAGTCAGTTCCTATGACACTGTTGTGAAATAAAATAGTGCGTACCTCCTTAAAACGTGTTTGTGCGTGTTTAAGTTTAAGACATCTTTGTAACAGTATTTTGATTTGAATTGTTACTTTTGTGTGTGATTTAGTAGTATGGAAAAGAAGCGAAAAATTTATAGTGAATGCAGAAAATTCAAAGATCAATGGAACATTCAGTATTTCGTAATTGAGTCCAGTAACAAGGCGCTATGTTTGATTTGCAATGAAAGCATAGCCGTTCTCAAGGAATATAACATTAAACGTCATTATGAAACAAAACATTTTCAAAATTACTCAAAATATACAGGAAGTTTGCGGACAGAAAAATTCGAAGCTATGAAGCGCGGATTGAAATCGCAGCAATCTTCATTTACAAAACCCAAAACTAAACAAGAGGCTGCAACTCGTGCCAGCTTTCGTGTGGCTCTTGAAATTGCAAAACGTGGAAAACCATTCACCGATAGAGAAATGATCAAAGAATGCATAATTGAAAGGTAAATTTATTAAAAACTGTCAGTATGTCAGCAAACACTGTAGCTCGAAGGGTAGAAAACATGGCTGAAAATATATCCTCTCAACTGTTCGACAAAAATGGACATGTTGAGTGGTTTTCTTTGGCCTTGGATGAGTCAACGGATGTGTCAGATACTGCTCAGGTGTTGATTTATATTCGAGGAGTAGATAAAAGCTATGAAGTGCATGAAGAACTTCTTGATATGTATAGTATTCATGGCACAACTACTGGTACAGATATTTTTAAAGGAGTTGAAATGGCCATTAATCAAAAGAACCTTCGATGGAAAAACTTGAAATGTATTACAACTGATGGAGGCAAAAACATGAGTGGGAAAGATAAAGGAGTGGTCTCTCTTGTGTCAAAGGCTGTAAAAAATGACAGTGGTTCAAAACCATTAGTCCTACATTCTATTATTCATCAACAGTCTTTGTGCGGAAAATGTTTGGATATGTCTGAAGTTCTGAAACCAGTCATATCAACTGTTAATTTTATCAGATCTTTTGGGCTGAATCACCGACAATTCCGACAATTTATTGAATAGATTGGATAAAATGACTTACCTTATCATACTGCCGTACGTTGGCTTAGTTGTGGGAAAGTCCTTAAGCGCTTTTTTGAACTTCGAGCAGTGATCGAAATTTTTTTGAATGAAAAGCATCGCCCTCTTACTGAATTACAAAACAACGCATGGCTGTGGAATTTAGCATTCTATGTTGATTTGACAAAACATGTGAATGAACTGAATTTGAGATTGCAAGAAGAAAACCAGCATCTTCCTGATTTATACACTAATATCAAATCATTCCGGAAGAAATTGATACTGTTTCAATCAAAGTATTCAAGTAATCAAGTAAATGTTTTTCACATTTTAAAACATGTGAAATATTCAGCCACACCACTGAGACTGAGTTTCCTATCGATTTTGCAATCGAAACTTTGAGTGCTTTGAAAATTAATTTTGATACTCGTTTCTCGGACTTCGATGCCATTGCGAATCAAATTAAGATTTTTCAGAATCCTTTTGATACTGATATTGTAACCCTAGCCCCGGAACTTCAAATGGAAATGATTGATCTACAGTGCAGTGATATAATTAAGAACAAATATCAAAACTCATCTTTGTTGGAATTTTATAAGGGTCTTCCACTGACACAATTTGATAATTTGCATAAATTTGCTCGTGGGCTGTTTTCTGTTTTTGGTACTACTTATTTGTGTGAGAAGACCTTCTACAAAATGAAGTACACAAAAAATGTTTACAGATCTAAATTAACTGATGAGCATCTTAAATCTCTTTTAATAATTGGTACAAGTAAAATTAGTCCACAACTACAAACTATTGTCAGTGGAAAATCTCAATTACATAAAACTCATTAGTATTTCATATGTCATTATGCTTGTTATAAGTAATGTTTTTATTTAAAATGTATAAAATGTTAGTTGGATTCATTTCAATAATTTGTTAGTTATTATATACTGAAGTTAAATTTTTTGCATATTATACATGTCTTTACTCATTACAATTCTGTGTTTCTTTATCCAACTTATCACAAAAACAATAACAATAAGCCTACAACAATGTTATGAGTAGTTAGCCCATGACCATATCAATGTAGATGTCATATTAATAATTATACAACATAAAATTAGAATACTTCAGTAAACTAAATTTAATTTGCTATAAAAAATATGTTCTCTAAAAGGAGTTTTCAAGTATGCTAGCTCTCCGCGGGCCGGACAAAATCTGTCCGCGGGCCGGATGTGGCCCTCGGGCCGTAGTTTGGAGACCCCTGGAGTAGGGTATCAAAATAAAGGAAATTAAAAGGAGATTTCAAACCTATAACATGTCATGTATTTTAATTGAATCAGCAATAACTACAACCATTTTTAATTAAATCCTTCGATTATAATATTTGTAATCAATGCATCCAAATAGTCGTACGAGTATTTTTGCTTTAAAGCGATCAAGTGAGTGTTGGATAAACAAAAAAATAATAATCAAAAAAAAATTGCAAATTATAAATCTTACAAAAATAAATGGGTCCCGCCTGCTACCAACCAAGGCTTTCAGCTCATAGTGTAGTCTGTTTTCTCAATCTTGTTTCGGTCTTTTTAGCGCATTGCTTAGGTAAGGTATCTGTCTTTTTTTGCAGTCGGGTTTTTTTATTTTTTAAAATTATTAATTTATTTACTTAAGTTTTTAGCCACGACTATTTTAAAATTGACGAATTTTCTGAAATAGAATAATTGTACATGTAATTTTTAATCTCCTCCAATGAGATCTGACGATACTTTAAATAAATGTTGAAATAAACAGTTCTCATTATCTTACCTAGAATTATACCTAACAACTGATTTCATTGCGCTGAGCATACATTGGGGTTATCAATTGTTTAAACAAAATGGATAATGTTGCTAAAGCAAATATGTGAAATGGAATAAATATTACGCATGTACTACTTTTTTAAATTTTAAATAGTTAACAGTCAACTGACTCAAGCTTTTATGAATTACTATCTACTGATATGTGTCAGACAGCTTATTTGCATGTTTTGTCTCTGTCGTTCGATATAAAGTAAGCAGCGACTAAACTTCTGAATAAGCTACCTGACACTTATTAGAATATTGTGAAACGGGCTCAAAAATAACAATGTTTTAGTAGGTAATTTAAAATTCTTCGTCGTTCAAGACATTGGACGTTTTTGAACCGCTGTTTAAAAAAGTGGCGACAAACCTTGCTGTTTTGTATTAAAAAATTGAAATCAGAGTAAGAATTGACCATTTTAATTAGGGCAACTTGCCCTCTGATGTCTATTATTATGTTTAAAAAAAATATCGTGTACTTTAAACTCTCAGTGCAACTGTACCAACGTGAGTAATTACCCATTACCGCGGTTATTAAGCCATTTGACTCCCCCACGCTTACCCACTTGCCGACTGACTCACCACTTAAACACATATTCTATACGACTTTAAAACTAATTATTTTTTAAAAGTTTTATCAATGTGAATTTTTGAAAACTCAGGCTCACTTTATCGCTGATTTGGTTAAAGTTGACCCTGGGTTACATATCATGTTATCTCTCTCGTTCTTCGTATTTGTGAAAGAGAAGGCGTGATATTTTAACCCAGGATTAAGTTTAACCCAGATCTGCGCAAGTGGGCATTAGATAGTTAGTAGCCGCCTACGAGCTACGCCGTAGACTCTACGTCCCAAAATTGTAAGTAATTTATGATATTTTTGGGAGTTTTTTGAAGGCAGATCAGAGCAAACGCCAAATGTGCTCACGATCGAATGCGAAAAGAAAAAAACACACTTAGCACTCAGAGCCGCCGGGACCGCCGTATGAAATACTCATTCGGGATTAACATGGGTCGATTTTCGAATCGCGGCGACTCGCTTGACACATCTTCTAACTGTTTTTGTTGGTTAAATCGCCTAGTGTTCTAGCCGAATGGCTATCTAGACGGTGCACCGAAAATCGGCCCATGTAAATCCCCCATCACTCACTCACTCGACGAAATAACGCAGGCATTATTTCACGCCGTTTTTGTGTGAGGCCGTGATTTCTCTCGTCAAGCCACCCCACCCCATTCATACCGATGCTCATTGGCTCTCGCACGATGTGTCCAAATCACCAAAGGGTTTTTTTAAATGAAATGGATTTGGAAACGAGCACACGGATCGACAAATGGTAAGCAATTACCGCCACCCATGGACACTCGCCGTGCCAGAGGCGTAACACTTGTAACTCCTCTGGTGTTGCGCACTTAGTTCCTAGTTATCAAAATT
>JAYRCH010000021.1:12785000-12791027 GCA_037179445.1 Phengaris alcon alcon | reverse complement strand
CATAATCGCAGCTTTAAGTTAAAAAACGTGACGTCATAAAGTGGGAGGAGTTTTAGATTTCAGGGCTGCAAATGACGTTTTTCGTCGGTCATTGAATTAATTTGTTTTCTTGTGTATGTATGTCCAACCAAATCTAGGAAACTAAAACAGTATAATATAAACATATAAACAGTTATATATAAGTATAAATACATAAACTAAACACATAAAACGCAAAATAGTATAAAACAAAATATTAAATAAGCATTAAAAGTACAATAAAAATCTTAAAAAATTAGAGGTATATAGTAGTAGTGAGGTAGAAGTTGCTATATACAAACACAGGCATATATATACATATAAAATAGTACAAAAATAAGGTAAATTAAAATATAAAAAATTAAAAAATTAGATAAAATAGACATATAATACCACATAAACGGATAGTATATAAATAGGCATTATCACATAGTATATCACAAATTAGGCAAAACTTTTAAGATAAACTAAAAAATTAGAAATTAAAATAATTTATATATATAAACAATAATATAAGTAAATACACATACATACATAAACACACCAATAAATAACACACTGTATACTAACTAAATTCTAAATTCCAAATAATAAAACAATATAAAAATTGTATAATAACTAATAAATAATAAATCAGAAATAAAAACTCAAGTACAATCTAGCCATACAGACAAAACCCAAAGCAAACATTAAAACTTCTAAAAACTTAATATTAAAACATTATAAATTATCAAATTTAACGGACGTTTATCTAATAGATAAACCGGGCATAGTGAGCAAAGGGGCAACCCTAATAGGGATTACCATCGTCAAGTCCGCTCGCCCCGCCCCAAAACGTTGTGCTGTATTTTGTGGGCGGTCCCATAGGCTGAGAGTCGACTGTAAAATATTAGTAACATTAAAATTAATAAAAATTTTCTAAAATAATATATCTAAAACATACCTTAAAAAACTAAATAAATAGACTACATTAATAATATAATAAAATAACAGGTAAACACATTAACAAAACATTAAAAAAGTACAAATTGCTTAAAAATTTTAAGTAAATAAAAATTGGATATTAATTAAACATAAAATAAAAAAGTAATAAATAACTCTAGGATATACATAAATATAAATATCTCAAATTAGCTAAATATAAATATATAAAAAACCTTACATATACTACTCACGCATAATACCGCAACCCCTGGACTATAATCCCTTGGAACGTTCGAGAACGTCCATAGGTGCGAGAGGCACGGAAATAGTCAACGCCCACATCGCCTGGCCCACTCGCTCTCGTGGTGCATAGAAACAGCAAGCTCCGCCCCGCCCCGGCGCCCTGCTGCGTGCCGTGTGCAGTCTAATAGGTCGAGAGTTTGCTGAAAAATAATAGTAATATAAAAAATATAAAAATATCCTAAAATAATACACATAATAAGTACCCCAAAAATCAAATAAATAGCTTATATTAGCAATATAATAAATTAATAATTAAAAACAGTGGAAAACTATCCAAATAGTATAAATCTGTTCCAATTTTGTGTAAATAAAAAACTCCAAAATAATCAAAAACATAATAAAATAGTAAACTAAAACTTAGGCAATATATAAATATAAAAAATTTAAGTTAACTAAACATAAACTTACAATAAACTTTACATAAACTACTTGTGCAAAATACCGCAACCCTCGGACTATATCCTCGGAACATTCGAGAACACCTATAAGAGCAAGCGGCACGGACAGAGTCAACGCCTACATCGCCTGACCCGCTCGCTCTCGTGGGGCTTAGAAACAGTAAGCCCCGCCCCTGGCGCCATACCGTGCGACGTGGGCGGTCTGAGGCTGAGAGCCCGAGGCGGACAAACTTAGTAGAAAAATAATTTGAAAAAGAAATTATTGAAATAAACAGCTAAGATAGTTTAATTGTAGACCTATAAAATAAACTTTCATTTATAACTAAATAAACATATAAAATAAGTAAAATAGTATACATTATATAAAATTAAAAACCTTAATATATCTAAAAAATTAAAAAACTAAACAATTAAAAATAGAAACTAAACTTTTACATTACATACATACATACAAAACATCATATAAATAAGAACAGAAAATAAATATAAAATACAAAATTTTAAAATAAAAGTGTTAAAAATAAACGCGTGATCCCGGACCACTAGGCCCCGCCCCCCTGAAATACGGCAAAGTGCGAACCTCGGAAGGGGTGGAGCTGACCTAGATAAGATCTCAGATCCCAGACTATAGGCCCCGCCCCCTGAAGTACGGCAAAGAGTGAATCACGGAAGGGGCGGAGTTGACCTAGATAACAAAAAATCTGTCGGGAAAGAAATAATTATAAAAAATCGTAAACAAATAAACTAATATCTTTTATAAACTTAATAAATTTAATACCAAAACAGAAGTCTAATAAATACATAAAATAGTTAAAAATAGTAAATACAATAAACATATACGGAGACACGGCAAAGCGTAAACCTCGGAAGGGGCGGAGCTGACCTAGTTAACGTTTCTGTTGCTTTTAAAAAGCAACAGGCACTAATTTTTCGGACCTATAAAAAGACTTTAGTCTTTTTAGGAGTGGTTGACCGACGGAAGGCGTCATATAACTCTTAGGAAATAAAGTTAAGTATAGGATTAGTTGTTCGAATTGGAGCAACTGATAACTATAGACTGAATTGACTGTGATACTGTGATACTTTATTTATCTACACTTATCTATACTTGACTACATTAGCCTAGGACCAGCTGCGCCATTTTTGGCGCAACTGTTAGCTTTAAGTTAACGTAAATACAGACCGGACCAGTTGTCTCCCTATTGGAGCAGCTGTTTAGTTTAAGTTTAGCTGTAAGAGAACTTAGGATATTGTATATATAGGCAGAACCAGTTACCTAGGACCAACTGCATCATTTTTGGTGCAGTTGTTAGGCTAAGGACACGCAACTGGACTAGTGGCTCTTATTGGAGTCACTCTAAGTACAAATACAATCCTACGATTACCTTTTTATGACTATATTTAATATTGAATATTTTATTTACAAATTTACACTTGACGCGTTCCCCCAAAATAACTTATAACTTTACACATAACTTACATTTTAACCACTACACGATATACATACACTATTGCATTCTAAACTGATATAACGATCTTACTTAATATTTACTTTTTATTTATAAATTAATTGATAAAAATGGCCATGGTACACACCCCACACGGCGGCAAACCCAGAAACCCGAAAGCCCGACGGTCAATGGAAGGCAGGGGGACTGGGGGAGGCGGCGGTGGAAACGGCAGCCAGAGAAGCAGCCCAATAGCATTAAACCAGGACCCCGAAAGCTCTATGGAGGGCCTTCTGGCGGACATATTGTGCGAGGTTAGGGAGAGCTATAGTCTGCTAAACCAGACTAGGAATATGAAGAGTGAGTTAAAGTCTGGTTTGGCAGACTCTCTCGCAAAAATAGCAGAGGCCACAGAGAAGGCGGTAAGGATAGATAGGCAAAGAAAGGAGAATGGAAAGGAAAATATAAACACTAGGGATTCAGAAACCCAGTGTGACTGCAAGGAGGATGACAAAGGGGGAAGCGAGGGTGATGGTGGAAAGATAATGATAGAGGTGTATGAAAGACTGAGAGATTTGATTAACAAAAGGATGAATAGACTCGAAGAACATGTAAGCCAGGTAGTAGAACAGACAGAGAGTGGTATAAGAGACATTGTTACTGACGGTATTAGAATAAACGGTGAGGACACAATAGAGGAAAATAAGAAAAATAGTGATAAGATTTTTGAAGCGATTGTGGGAATAAGGGAAGTAAATAGGGAAGCTAGGCAGGAAACAAAGGTTGAAATTCAGGAAATAGATAGAATAAATCAGGAAATGATAAGGGAATGCAGGAGTTTAAAAGGTGAAATAAATTGCAGGGTAGAGGAAATTAGAAAGGAAAATCAAGAATTAGCAAAGGAAAACAAGATAAATTTAAGTAGGGCCGTCGAGGAGTGGGGGGCCAGGGCCCCGGAACCGCAACCCGCGACATATGCGAGTGTGGTCAGTGGCTGGGGGGAAACCCAAACCACGCCACCGGAACCGAAGCGCATGACCCTCCACTCCTTAGTAGTAGCGGACAAGGAGAACGTCATGTCCGGGTCCGAAATAATAGAAGGATTAGGAGAAATAATAGAAGCTAGAAAAGAAGGGATAAAAGTAGATAGGATACGTAAAGGAAAAGAAAGAAAGGTTATTTTAGGATTTAGAGATAAGAAAGATAGGGATAGAATTAAAAGTAAAATAGAAAACTGTGAAGGTAAATTTGAGGTAGAAATAGTGCAAAATAAGGACCCACAGGTAGTGTTGTATGGGGTGTACAAGCCGAACACCGACGAGGAAATCCTCGAGGCGGTTAAGACGCAAAATGGACACCTCATGCAAGCACTGCCTGGGGGGGCAGAAGATAGAATCGCAGTAAAATATAGGAGAAAAGGGAAGGATGACCAGACTGAACACGTGGTGCTGAGTGTATCGCCGGGGCTGTGGCAGCGCTTTACCAAGGCAGGCTGCATGTATATAAACATGCAGCGCGTTCGGGTCGCCGACCAGTCCCCCCTGGTGCAGTGCTCGCGCTGCCTAGGGTACGGACATGGAAGGCGACACTGTACCAACGAAACGCGAGAAAGGTGCTGCCACTGCGCCGGAGAACATCATCAGTCCCAATGTGACAGTAGACTGGAAGGAAAAAAGGCGTGTTGCGTAAATTGCACAAACGAGGGCCTAGAGAGAGCAGATCACAACGCGTTTAGTGCGGAGTGTCCGGTACGGCGTAAGTGGGATGCTATAGCACGGGCAGCCGTAGCGTATGACGACCAGGAGGAGTAGGAACAGTAGTACCAGTACGGCCAGCATAGCCGAAACAAAACGGGTTGGCATCTGTCAAAAATTGTTTTTGACAGATCCAATAAAGATGTATGTATGTAGTCGGCTATAAAAATCTTAGCATATGTATGGTTATAGTGCATAACATAGCATATATAGCTTAAGAAGTAACAATGTAAACTGGTACTATTGCGACTATAAAACTACTTTGGTGTTACACGGTGTGCATAGCAGATCACAATTGTGGTGACTTATTGTAAAAATAACCTCTTCGCAAACCGCCAGGCTGGGCACTTCGCCCTGGACGCGGACCGAAATAAAAAATGTAAGTAAGTGTATAGAGAAATGTAGAATATGATAGAAACAGGAATGAGTGTAATAGCTAAATATAGCACTATACAAATTAGAAAAGAGAAAAAGAGAAAGGTAAAGATATAAAATAAAATTGATAAGTAAACAAGAAAATAAAAATGACAAAATGTAAAGGAATGAAGTGGGAAGGTAAAGGTAAAGTGTAAAGTTAGAAATGTAGAATGAGATAGAAACAGGAAAAGTACAAAAGGCTAGACATGTAAAGTAGAATAGACAATGTAAAATGAAAAGAAAATTAAATGTAATTTGAAAAGAAAAAAGTAAGGCAAAAAGTAAGACAAAATAAAAAAGCAGTGTAAGTGAACGTTAATGTAGTGATAAATATAAATGAAATGTAAGGAAATGTACAATTTAAGTAAGAAATAGAGTTATAAGAAATAGAGTAAGAGACTGTAAAAAAGGAGAAAGAATTAAGAAATTGTAAAATGTAAACGTAAATACAAAATTAATGTAAGTAAATAGCACAAGATTTTGAAGGATATAAATACATGTGAAGTAGAATAGACAATGTAAAATGAAAAGATAATTAATTGTAATTTTAAAAGGAAAAATGTAATGCAAAATAAAAAGTAGTGTAAGTGAATGTTAATAGTGATAAATATAGAGGAAATGTACAAATTTGAGTAAGAAATAGAGTTATATAAGTAAGTAAGAGAATGTAAAAAAGGAAAAAGAAACTGTAAAATGTAAACGTAAATGCAAAAATTAATGTAAGTAAATAGCATAAGACGTTAAGGATATAAATGTAAGATTAAA